>NW_010729092.1:7529109-7580171 GCF_000365185.1 Nelumbo nucifera | reverse complement strand
TGGGGGGCAATTGATGAAGGAAGATTTGGCCCGACCTCGCAAATCACGGCACGTGGCAAAAAAGGCAAGTAGCTCGGCACTCAAGACAGCATACCGAGGGTACAAACACCAAAGGGAAGGGACCAGCAAGCCCGAACTCCCTACTTAGAGTTCGAACTCCCTAGCAAGAGGCCCGAGCTCCCTACTTAGTGGTCGAACTCTCTGCAAGGTGCCCGAACTCTCTACAAGGTGCCCGAACTCCCTACTTAGTGCCCGAGCTCCCTACTTAGCGGTCGAACTCTCTACAAGATGTCCGAACTCCCTACTTAGTGGTCGAACTCTCTACAAGGCGCCCGAGCTCCCTACTTAGTAATCGGACTCCCTGCAAGGAGCCCGAACTCTCCCTTTTGACCCCAAGCCACACAAAGCAGAGACCCGAACTGGCCCGTCTTATGACAGTTCGGGGCCTCCCCTTATCCGAACTCGAGACTTTGCCTCACGCACTGCTCCAGGCACTTCGCTTCCGAAGCATTGAACTGGACGAACCACGCTGCACCTGACACCGAAGGAGTTCGTATCCAGGGGCGGCGCACCTGACTGACTTGGGATCTGACGCTTGACGGCCGCATTTCCAACGGCCACCTGCCACCGTCACCTGTCACCACTGCCTCCAGTTACAGAGACGGTTCTGACAAAAGGAGCAGTGACGGTTCTGTCCCAGTAGAGGCGATGACGCCCGAACTGGCAGAAGCACAGAAATACTCATTCCCGACCTGATAGGAGTCTTGGAGTGAGTGCGCGAGGTGGTTATAAAAGGCTCTCCACCCCCAAAGAGGAGGTATGCAAAATTTGCGCTATCTAGTTTATCTTGCCTTTGAAGGATTCTAACTTATGCTTCGGAGCCTTTACACCGGGTTCTCCCCGGAGCTTCTTCATCTCCTCCGTTTCAGGTCCCCCGCTATTCAATTCAGAGGCAAGGTCATTGACAGATAAGACCGGCCGGATTGCGCATCATCACCATTAATAACCAATCCTTCGTTCATCCATCCATGTCCATTCTGGAATCCTATTACCGGAAACTCAATTCTGGGGTTTACTCATCAGATTTCCCAGATAAGCCACCAACTGCCTTTAACTACACTGGCGTGAATCCATTAAACGAGAACATGAACACAGAATTCGGCACCAAGGTTCCAGTGGTTCCTTATGGGGCTCGTTTGGAATTCGTGCTGCAAGACACGGCCTTTATCAATGTAGAGAATCACCCTATCCACATCCATGGCCACAACATCTTTGTGGTAGGGACTGGGTTCGGAAACTTCGACGCCAAACGTGACCCAGCAAAGTACAATCTTATCGACCCGCCGGAGAGGAACACGGTGGCAGTTCCGAGCGGAGGATGGACGGCGATCAGGTTGAAGGCGGATAACCCAGGAGTCTGGTTCATGCATTGCCATCTTGAAGCGCATACAACATGGGGTCTCGCAATGGTTTTCGTAGTAAAAGACGGTAGCAAGCCTTCTGTGTGCCTCCTCCCTCCACCAGATGATCTTCCCGTCTGTGCTGATTTTTCACCAGCTTGCTCATTCATTTTATTTTATTTTATTTTATATGACCCCATCAACAACAAGCATTGATATTCATAACGTTGTTAATCAGACTGGAATTTGAATTGGATTTATTTCAGGCCGTGGACGGGTCGGGTCAATAATATGGGTCCTACGTACTGTTGCGATAATTATTTAATTTCTTTCGTTAAACATAGTTAAAAGCTAAAAGGCAGTTTACAACGTGTTCAATACTTTTAGGGTTGACCCAAGATACTCTTAACCAGGTGACGGGTTGAATGTTTAGAGTTTAGGGTGAGAGACATATCACAGGCAATGAACGAGCTTCTTTGGTTTTTTCTGTTTTAATCCAACTCATTTGATTTGCAGTGGAATCAGAATCAGAATTGGAATCATCTATTCCTATAATCTGTTCGATTGAGATAGGACTTGAAATAGGAACTAGGATCAGCTGAAATGGAATTTCGGAATGCCAATAAACACTTATGGTGGTGATGGTGGAAGAACTGAGGATGATTGACGATTGATTTGAATCTGAATGCAGTACTGTTGAGCAAATCATAGGAGATGTAATTATTTCAGTCGCATCTTCATCGTGCACCTTCACACCTCCCCTGGTTCTTTCAAATGGAATATGTGATGATCCATGGTCGAGTTTCTACCTAAAAATGCTATGGGTTACAAATTCCTTGACTGTTTGACAATATGCAATAGGGCCTCCTCTACTGTACCCATTGGTAGTGTCGATCTCCTTTCTCCTTTCTCCTTTCCCAGTTACTCAGTTACTAAACTCCAGGAGAGAGAGATGGGAAAAATAAAAGAAGCTTTCAGTTAAGATACATGTAATGGCATTTGGAGGCGGATTTGTGAGTGACGATGGATTGGGCGATTGGGGTTGAAGAATTTGGCGAAGAATAAACTTCAAGACCAAAGACTCCAACCCACGACCAGACCCAATCCAAAAAGCACAAAACCGTACTATGAGGCCATATTTGTCTGGGGCTAGGATGAACAGGGGAAGCCTGCTGAGAACCTGCAGGGATTTTCAGAGCTACAAGCTTGTTAAAACAGCTCTCCCCGTAAACGCACATCCAGCCCTTTGTTTCTTAGCTGGTAAACAGCAAGAAAAAACATAAAGAATCGCATACACCCAACCCTAACGATAGTCGATATGAATGTAAAAATGCAAAGAGAAAAGACAATAACACCACCGCCGAGAGATATCGGACCTCTGGACTTCGCCGATCCAAAACGCAAACCCTAGAGCGCATATTTATAGTACCAGAGTGGAGTGGGTGCGATTTGTTACATGTGAATCCGTAAAAAGGCCGAGATGGAGATATTTTTACGATGGTGCCACTGCAAGGCCGTTGGGGGGGGGTGTTTCTAGGGTTGGGCAAGTTTTGGGCAGTTCACCTATTCGTGCCCATTAATAATATTTCCCTTACTGTTAGTGCCCATTAATAGAAAGACAAAAAAAAGACTATTTTACCCTGCATTCTTCTTCAAATTTTTAAAATAAAATAACAAAAAGGGAAATAAATACTGAATCATCAAACCTTGTTGGAGCTCTTCTTCGGGAGACCCTCGGTGATTGGAGTTGTTCAAGGCAAGATGACCAGCCTTGTTTGCATCACTCGAGGAGCAGGTAGGTCTTTGCACTGAGTTATGAATTCTTCGTGCAGCCGCATAGTGCTGAAGAATGCACCCTTGGATTCGACATATGGTGATTTCTGTCGCTAAAGAATTGAGATTCTTTAACATCGATTCGAGCGGCAATCCCATATCTCCCACTGAATTTTCCCGATCTGAAAATGGCACAGATGAATTCTCTCACCGAGCATGCTTGGTGACAACCAATAGAGGATCTCCATATCTATGAAATTTCTATCACGAGGACCTACAAACGATGTTCAATGTGAATGCACAATATCTTGAGTTCAAAAAGGATGGCAAAAGTGATGGGTTATCGATGATGAGGAAGTTGGTTGTTCTTTAGCTGGGTAAATGGCTGAGATGGCCGAAGTATCACATTGAGGTGAAGGACGAAGTTTTTCTGAAAGATTTGGGATCTATGAAGCATTTGAGTTATTTGAATCAAGGGCATACATTGTTTAACACCTTGGTGGTAGTGGGATATGATCATCAACAAGTGAGACAATTGACAAAGTATAGGATGCCAATGCCACTATGGGTAAGGGTGTCAATGGATCGGTTTTGGATTGGACCCCATCTAGTCCAAAATCAATTTGGATGGATTGGACAGACCAACAAGACATAGTGGATTGGATCAATTTGGTCCAAAATATCTTTTAGATTAGATTGAACCTGATTCAGCTATAATAAATTTATATTGGATTAGGTTAGATTAAGAAAATATATGGTCCATTAGTTTAAGATAAGAATATAGGTATCAATAGACCGGGTTTGGGTTGAAATCAATCTAAATCAAAACAAATTTAAAGAGATTGGGAGGTTTAGGTATTGAATTGGACTGGTCCAAAATATTCATCGGATTGGATTGGACCTGGTCCATTTATTATGGACTCACATTGGATTGAATCAGATTGGACCAAATTCAGTCCAATTGACACCCCTAGTCTATGGGTGTGGATTAGATTGTAGCTACTAAATACCTAAATCCAAGTCCTTCCCAAGTTGAGGTCAATACCATATTTTCATCCCAAATTAAATTTCTGTTATCATACTTGATTTGCATTAGTGAATTTAATTATATTTTTAAGGGTAAATTACAAAGACCCCCTGTACTATAGGGTCTGTGACAATGACCCCCCTTGTACTATGACCGTGAGACAAAGACCCCCTTACGTTAGTCTTCCGTAGTCTGCCATTACAATATTTTTTAATCCCCATACTACCCTTCACTGTTCATCTTTCCTGACCTCACATACATGAACAACAGCAGCGGCGAATTTCCCTTGTAGTCCTCCCTCTCTCTCCCCCAATTCTCTTCTTTCGCCACCTTCCCAGACTTGCGAGGATTGCAGCAAGGCTGGCTCTTAATGCCAACAATGTCCGATCAACAATCAGAAACAAGATTTCAGTTATCATGCAAAATTCAGCCCTCATGCTCGTTGCTTGCACAGCTAGGTTCATTCTACAGTGGCGACTTTCCCTCGTCCTCATTGCTGCATTCCCTATTGTCGTTGTTGCCACCGTTTTGCAGGTAATGGACAATTCAAATAAATAGATTTCCTGAGCGCGTTCTGCTGCAAACTATATTGTATTAAAACAAAACATGGAATGAACTGTTCCACCTGTTTATTTATGGCTGCAGAAGATGTTCATGAAAGGCTTCTCGGGTGACATGAAAGCTGCTCATGCCAAGGCAACGCAGTTAGTAGGCGAGGCTATGGCAAATGTCAGAACTGTTGCCGCATTCAATTCAGAGACAAACATAGTCTGCCTCTTCTCCTCCAGCCTCGATTTACCCCTGAGACACTGTTTTTGGAAGGGACAAATTGCTGGAAGTTGCGACGGAGTAGCACAGTTCTTACTCTATGCCTCGTATGCCCTTGGATTGTGGTATGCGTCCTGGCTGGTGAAGCAGGGTATCTCTGATTTCTCAAAAAGTGTTCATGGTCCTCATGGTGTCTGCCAATGGCGCGGCTGAGACGCTCACTCTCGCTCCTGACTTCATCAAGGGTGGTCGTGCCATGAGCTCAGTCTTCGACCTCCTAATTCTACACCTGCACCGGACAACCTAAAAGGGGAAGTCGAATTCAAACATGTCGATTTAGCAGATGTGTAAGTCTTCTAAGACCTCAGCTTATGTGCCCAAGCGGACAAAACACTCGCCCTTGTTGGTCCAAGTGGGTGTGGCACGAGATCTGTTATTGCACTTTTGTTGCAATCCTCGCAAGGCTGGGAAGTTGACGGAAGAAGAGAGATTGGGAAAGAGAGAGAGAGGACTTCAACGGAAGTCCCCCACCGCTAACTGTGAGGTCAGGGAAGATGAACCGTGAAGGGTAGTATGGGAATTAAAAAATATTGCATTGGCAGACTTCAACAGAATGCTAACTGATGGAGGTAGATTTGGCCCGACCCCTTGGTTGTGCGACACGTGGAAGAAGACGGGGTGACCTGGCAGGAACGCCAGCTCGGCACAGTGACGTAGCACGGCCATATCCCAAAAAGAGGCCCGAGCTCCCCAAAAGGGACCCACACTTCCTGGGAGGTGAAACCCGAGCTCTCCCTAAAGGATCCTGAGGTTAACATCGAAGCCCGCGAGGGGCAAGGCCCGGACTAGCCCACCTCGGGTTAGTTCAGACCACATGCCAGCACTTCGGGACAGTAGGACCTACTCATCTGAACTCAAGACTTCACCTCGCACACCACTTCAGCACCTCAGCTCCAGGTCGCGCAACTGTGAAACCGTATCTGACAGATCCGTACTCTAAGGCAGCACACCTGACTAGTCTGGGTCTGACAGATGGCAATCACGTCGTAACGGCCACCTGCCACCGCCATCTCAGTTGTGGCAGAGACGGCCCTGACAGAGAGGACAGTGGCAGTTATGCCTGCCCCCCACAGAGGCGGTTATACCTGACTTAGCAGAAATTTGGGAGTAAGTGTACCAGGTGGCTATAAAAGGCCTTCCTCCCCCAGAGAAAGAGGTATGTGATTTTTGTGCTTTCTGGTCTTGAAGTCCTTTATTTCCCCTTGCCTTCTCAAGAGCACTAACTTGAGCTTCGGAGTGTTCCAACCGGGTTCCTCCCCGAAAGTCTCCAGTTTCTTCCTTGTTTCAGGCACCTTCAATTCCGTTAGAGGCGAGGTAACCGGCAGCTAGGATCGACCGGATTGTGCATCATCATTTGGCGTCGTCTGTGGGAAGACTTCAAAAAGCCTCCCCTAACCTTTAACTCTCTCTCTCTCTCTCTCTCAAAGAAACCTTAGCTTCCATGGCTTCCTCCAGCAGCAATAGGCACAATGCCGACTTGAATGTTGTAGGGGAACACCCTCAGCCCGCCACTATATGCATCAGACAGTTCACCGTCCCCCTCTCGACGGACGGAATCCCTAGCCTCAATGCACCAAGCACGGTGGCACCTGTGAGTGTTCCCCTTCCCCTCCCTATCGAGACAACCTTCGCCGAACCGACCGGTGTTCCTCTGGCAACCATCCAGAACCAGCTTGATGACTTGATGCAGTGCATGCGGGCAATGCAAGCCCAAATGCAGCAGTTCCAGCAACATCAGCTCCATCAGCAGCAAGTACTACACCACATTTCCCAGCATCACTACCAACAGTAGTTCCCCCAACTGCCTCTGAACCAACCGCAGCTCCCACCTCGGCACCCTACTCCCAAGCCGGTCAAGCCCTCCCCTCAGGGCAGGTGCCTTCACCGAAGGGAAGCCCCCAACTTCAGAACCCCTCCAGGAGCCAGGCCTCATCCCCGAGCAGGAGGGAAAGACTAATTACCCCCGCCTCGCAGCTCGCCGGCAGATCAGGAACCTCCTTGCCGATCAAGCCAGCACCACGGCACTCTAAGTTCGAGCTCCCGCTCGCAGAGAACCAATTCAGCGTCCTGGCCGCGGACTACCAACAATCCGGGCCGATCGACCTCGGCAACACCGAGGCAAGTAGCGCCAATACCAAGCCTTCTAAGCAGCAGCGAAGACGCCAAACTACCACCTGCATCCTGCCCGAGCTCCAAGGTAAAGAAGAAACAAGGTCGGGCGAGGTAAAAGTTGCCCCTATTCTTTCAGTTCCTTCTCCGCTGTCATCAGAACTCCTTGCGGTTCCCATGCCCAAAGATTTCAAACTCCCTCCCCTAGACAAGTATGATGGGTCCTTTGACCCCAATGACCACGTCGATGCTTTCCAGTCCTAGATGCACCTGGCGAGGGCCAGCAAGTCCTGCATGTGTGTGTCCTTCACTACAACCTTCAGGGGAGTGGCCCGCACCTGGTACAAGAACCTGGCCCCTGGGTCGATAGGAAACTGGACCCAGTTCGTGCAAGTCTTCACCGCGCACTTTGTTACCAGCAAGCGGTGCCCCCGAACCGAGGAGAGCCTCCTCGGAATAGTCTAGAGGGAAGGAGAGTCCATCCAGGGCTATGTCAAGCGGTTCAATGACGCGTGCTTGCAGATACCGCGCTTGGACCCCGCAGTACAGCTCGCGGCAGCCAAGAGGGGTGTGACACACAAGGAGTTCAGGTGGCACATGGTAGTCAACCAGCCCGCGACCGTAGCTGAATTCCTTAAGCTCGCGGACAAATTCCTAAGAACAGAGGAGGAGATCAACCAAAGGACTGAAAACGGAATCGAAAAAAGGAAGAGGGAAGGCGAACTCTCCAACCCATATGACAGGGGAAAGAAAGACCCAGCTCAGGAGACGAAGCCAAGCCAGCCGTTCCGAGCTCCCTTATCAGGTCAGATGGACTACACGCCCTTAAACGCGAAGCGGGCTGAAATCTTAATGACGATCAAAGACGCCCCGTATGTGAAGGGCCACCTCGTCTGAAGGGAAAACCGAACGAGAGGAATAAAAACTTGTACTGCAGTTTCCATAGAGACTACGGTCATAGCACCGAACATTGTAATAATCTCCGCGACGAGATAGAGGAACTTATCCGTTGCGGGTACCTAAGAAATTTTGTATAGCATAATAATAATAACATTAATAGTAATAAGACAAGTCGGTAGGGAGAGCACAATTGAGATGCTCCCGAGTCCAATAGTCGGCCAGTTCGGGGAACGATCCACGTGATTGTTGGAGGATCGATCGTACCAGGGTGCACCTCGACAGCAGCTTGGGTATCAACCCGGGAAGCCGCCAGAGAAGAACAAAATCCCCCAAAGCGGCCTAGGACAGAAGACCCCATATTCTTCACCGAAGATGATGCACACGGGGTCCACTACCCCCACGATGACGCACTTGTCATAAAGGTGAAGATCAACGACTTCGAAGTCCGGCGCATACTCGTTGACTCCGGCAGTTCAGCAGACATCCTCTTTAAAGCGGCCTTCGACAAACTCCAGTTCCGAGAGAATGATTTGAAGCCCGCGAACACCCCGTTGGTCGGCTTCAGCGGAGAAGAGGTCAGACCCCTGGGAATGGTCACAGTATTCGTGGAAGTCGGCACGTGGCCTAGCACGGTAAGACTCATTCACGATTTCCTGGTGGTTGCGACCCCCTCCCCCTACAATGCCATAGTAGGTCGGCCGATCACCCACGCTTTAAAGGTCGTGGTGTCTACTTACTATTTAGCCATGAAGTTTCCAACGGACTTCGGCATCAGGGTAGTACGGGGCGACTAGCTCGAGTCCCGCAAGTGCTACGTCACCGCCCTCAAGGGAAAGGCCAAGGTAACCAGCGACCTCGAACTGGAGCAACCAATGGAACAGAACGAGGAGCGTGCTGCACCAACGGAGGAAATTGTTCCCATCTCTGTCTCGGCAGAAGACCCAGCCAGATCACTTCAGGTCGGTGCGTCCCTGGAAGAACCCTTGCGATCCTAACTACTACGCTTCTTACTCAGTAACTTAGATGTTTTCGCTTGGTCTGTGGTAGAAATGCCCGACATAGACCCTAAGCTCATAACTCACAAGCTCAATACTGACCCTGTAGTTAGGCCCATTAGGCGGAAGAAACGCAACTTAGCCCTAGAATGCTGGAGGGTGGTCGATGAGGAGGTCGAGAAACTCCTCGCAACAGACTTCATAAGGGAAGTTCATTACCCGAGCTGGGTAGCCAACCCCGTTCTGGTAAAAAAGGCAAACGGCAAGTGGCGCATGTGCGTTGACTACACCGACCTGAACCGAGCTTGCCCAAAAGATTGCTTCTCCCTCCCTAGGATTGACCACCTAGTGGACGCGACCTCGGGACACGAGTTGCTAAGCTTCCTGGATGCCTACTCGGGCTACAACCAAATCAGGATGGACCCATCCGACGAGGAAAAAACCGCCTTCATAACYGAGTTCGGCCTGTACTGCTACAAGGTTATGCCCTTTGGACTGAAAAATGCTGAGGCAACCTTTCAAAGGCTTGTGAATAAGCTGTTTCAACCCTTAATTAGCACAAAGATAGAATATTATGTAGAGGACATGGTCGTCAAGACACAGTTTTCGCATGAATTAATACAAGATCTGCATTATGTCTTTCCAATTCTACGTCAATTTAAAATGAAACAAAACCCAAATAAGTGTGTCTTCGGTGTCACCTCGGGTAAGTTCCTAGGGTACATCGTCAACCGACGCGGTATTGAGGCCAACCTGGACAAGATAAAGGCCATCCTAGATATGAGACCACCCCGAAAAGTGAAAGAGATTCAGGGCTAAACGGCAGAATAGCCGCTCTGAGTCGTTACATGTCTAAATCAGCAGACCGTTGCCTGCCCTTCTTCAAGGCAATAAAAGGCAAAGGGTTCGAGTGGAACCCGGAATGCCAGCTCACGTTTGACGAGCTCAAAAGATACCTCACCAGTATCCCAGTATTGACCCAACCCAAAGAGGGCGATGTTCTAGAACTGTACCTCTCGACAAACGACGAAGTGGTCAGTTCGGTACTGATAAAAGAAGCAGATCGAGTCCAACGACCCATCTACTATGTTAGCAAAATATTGCAGGGAGCAGAAATGTGATATTCAGAGATAGAAAAGCTAGCCTATGCGCTGGTCATTGTGGCCTGCAAACTCCGCCCGTATTTCCAAGCCCATACCATCATCGTCCTCACCGACAAACCCTTGAGGCAAGTATTACTCAGGCCCGAGGTCTCCAGTCGATTGACGAAGTGGGYCATCAAAATCAGTGAGTATGACCTCCAGTACAAGCCACAAACCACTATCAAAGCCCAAGCATTGGCGGATTTTGTTGCAGAATGCACGTTCAGCTCTGAGGTCCTTAGCCCGCTTGAGCACGAGGCTCCCAGTTCGGGCGAGCTCGGTGCTCCCAGGCTGGTTGAGTCCGAGCCCCGTGAGGTCGCACCCAGTTTGGTATCTCTCCTGGTTAGGCCGAGCGCGAACTGGGATGAAGAGCTCTGRATCCTTCACGTAGATGGCTCCTCAAATCAGCAGGCCAGCGGAGTCGGTGTAGTTCTTCACGGTCCGAGTGGCACGAAACTAGAGTGTGCGCTACGCTTCGAGTTCGCAGCATCCAACAATGAGGCAGAATACGAGGCGTTGATAGCTGGGCTAGCCCTAGCGCAAGAGGTAAAGGCAAAACACATAGTTATCTACAACGATTCCCAGCTTGTGGTCAACCAAGTTACAGGGGAATATGAAGCCCGCGAGCCAACTATGATCGCTTACTTGGCAAAGGTAAAAGAGGCTCTGCTTAGCTTCCAATCACATTTCATCAAGCAAATCCCAAGGTTAGAGAACGCTGAGGCCGACGCCCTGTCCCGGCTAACCAGCACCAGTGACAACACCATGAGAACTGTGTACATAGAGGACTTGCCTCGACCTAGCATTCTCGGGGGGGGCAGAGGAGGTCGTTCCTGTTGTCCAAGCAGAGCCGAGCTGGATCGACCCACTCGCGAGCTTCTTGCTGCATGGAACCCTCCCCGTAGACCACAACACCGCCAGAAGGGTAGAGCGCCAAACAACTAAATACGTCATAATAGATGGACTGCTGTACCGAATATCCTACACGCTTCCCTACCTACGCTATTTGCGGCCTCCCGAAGCTAAGCTTGTACTCCACGAAATGCATGAAGGTTTGTGTGGCAGACACCTGGGGGGCAGGGCCCTCGCTCAAAAAGCACTGCGACAAGGGTACTACTGGCCAACAATGAAAACAGATGTCGTTGGGCTGGTCAGAAAATGTGATAAGTGTTAGAAGCACGCCAATATTCACCATCAGCCCGCCGCCGACCTCAAGTATCTCACCAGCCCATGGCCCTTCGCACAATGGGGCATCGATCTACTCGGACCATTCCCGCCAGCAACAGGTGGGAGAAAGTTCCTAGTGGTGGCGGTAGATTACTTCACGAAATGGGTTGAAGCTGAACCTCTCGTAACAATCACAGCTCGAAAACGTCTAGAGCTTCTTCTGGAAGAACATTGTATGCCGCTTCGGGCTACCTCGGATACTGATCTCCGACAATGGCAAGTAGTTCGAAGACATCAAACTCCAAGAATGGTGACAGGACATGGGGATCCTGCAAAACTTCACATCGGTCGCGCACCCACAAGCAAACAGTCAGGCAAAAGTCACGAACAGAGCTATTCTTCATGGACTGAAGGCCAGGTTAGACCGAGCTAAAGGGTTATGGGCGAACGAGCTGCCCAGCGTCCTATGGGCATACCGAACTACAGAGAAAACCACCACCGGAGAAACCCCCTTCAACCTCACCTATGGCACAGAGGCAATCATCCCAGCCAAAATCGAAATCCCCTAACTTTGGCTGGAAGCATGCAATGACGATACCAATAACGACGAGCTACGTACCAACATCGACCTGCTCGACAAGGTGAGGGACCTCGCCTACATCAGGACCGCAGCATACCAGCAAAGTGTAGCTCGGTACTACAACGCTAGAGTCAAGAAGCGAAACTTCCGCGTCGGCGACCTGGTTCTCCGCAAGATCATGGTACCTGAGCCCGGCGTCGGCAAACTTGGCCCGAACTGGGAAGGACCCTATCGAATAAAGAGAGCACTCAGAGGGGCGTACGAGCTCGAGACCTTGGAGGGTAGGCAAATACCCCGAGCTAGGAACGTCGTCAACCAAAGGCGATATTACCTATAAGTTGCCGAACTGAGCGGGCTTTAAGCTGCCCCCGAGAGCCTAAGGGCCAGAATGCCGAAGTAACGAAAACCTCGGCACCACAAGACCCGGCCATCAGCGCTAGCTAAGTTAAAGCGCCGAGCTGAGGATGACCTCAGGAACCCATCAACGCAAGCTAAGTGTTAGCACCAAAGGAGCAGGTAGCACGGGTACGAAACCCGCGGTGTAAAGCTCACTCCAAGACAAGCAGAGAACAGATCAAGCATATAGCCCTACTATGTCAGCTTGCACCAAGGAATCCCCTCGTCTTGGGGACCTAATTCTATGCAGCTCGGCAATACAATCACTTCGGCAAAAAAGAAGAATATTGCACAACACTTATGCAAAAAAGGTACTTCATTACTGATGTTTACTTTACAGTATTCAAGAAACAAAAAGAAAACATGAGCTCGCAGGCTCGATACATCACTTCGGGCTCGCAGGCCCGGTACACATTACTACGGGGCTACATCCCCTTTACCCTTAGAAGGGACCTCGACAGCACTCTGGGGATCGACTTCATCGTCAGAATCCGGATCTTCATTGGCTGCAGTAGCTATCTCCGGAGTAATGCGCGAGGTGGTGATGGCACGAATATCAAGCTCGGGGTAGGCATGCCTTATCATCCACTGGCCCAGCTTGAAGCCCCTCCGGTACGAGCCCACCATCAGGTCATCGAAGCGCTCTACTGCGATGTAATCATCGACGGCCTTCACCTTTGTATCCTCAAGAGCCTGGAAGAATATCTCGGATTTCTCCTTGATATCGGCCTTGAGGTATTCCACCTCGTGCTTTAGGACTCCCTTCGAAGTCGTGAGGTGCTTCACGACGAGCCTCAATGCGCCGTTCTCCCACCGGAGTCTCTCCAGTTCGCTCCTCTGGGCTGAAGCTTCACCTTCAAGGCGGTGGACCCGCTCCTGAACTGACCCCAGGGCCTCTTCAGCAGTCCGCGCCCGCTCCTGAGCCGACCCCAAAGCTTCTTCGGCAGCTTGTGCCCGCTTCTGGTTCCTCTCTGCCTGAATTATCAGGGCATGAATAAAGGAGTTCGCCTGCCAAGCAAAGAGTTAGTTCGGCAAGAAAATAAAAGAATGAAAAAAGCACAAAGGGAAGACTTCGACAACTTACCACCATGACGTGAGACGCTGCACGTGCACTGATGTGGTTGAGAGGGAGCTCGGACCAGGCCGCGACCTCGCTCGAGTACACGGCCTTTTGGCTCTTGCGAAGAGCGCAACTCGGAGTTAGCACACTACCAACCCCCTCCTGGCTCCCCGAGCTGGAAAAGACGGTCGGAGTTCGAGAGGCCTCCGTAGTCTCAGCCTCCCGAGCCTCTACAGTGCCGGGCTCCGCTGCCATCTCGGGGATGGGCCCCGCTGCCTCGGTTTCCCTGGGAGAGTTCAGGTTGATGACCGGAGGCTGGCTCGGGACTTCGGGCTCCATGGCCCTCCACCCGAGCTCGCTTGCTGACCCGCTTCCTTCTCTTCATCCCGTCGAGCAAGTTGGCACCTCGGGTCTTCTCTGCTTCCATGATACCTGCAAAAGGAGCTCGGCATCAGTACAAAAAAAAAAACTAAGTAAAGAAGCCTACCCGGACTCAGACCGGCCTGAATAAGCTTAGCCTCCGTGAGGAACTCTTCGCACTCGAGCCCGACTTGGGCCCAGGATTGAAAAGTCTCTGCCATGTCTTTGTCTAACATGACGTCGGGATCAGGGACGACCGCCCTCCAATGAGTAGGAAACGGCCACCCCATGACACTTCGGACCACGAAGTAGTCCCGCTTCCACGCCGGGACTTTGTTTGGGAGTTTGTACAGGAGTTTGAACCCCGGGTGAGGTGACAGGTAGTAAGCCCGTCTGTGCTCGGGAAGGTAGCTCGCTTGCTTCTTAAGCATAAGAGGGGCAGAGAAAATTTCTAAGTCTAGGGGGATGACGAACTCGTAACAGAGGGATATGGTCCCGACAAGGTTGTGAATAGAGATCGGGTGAAGTTGACTTACCGAGACGCCGAAGTGATTCAAGACTTCGACGGTTAGAGGGTGAAGAGGAAGGCGCAGCCCGGCAATGAGCTACTCCCAGAAAACCACGATCTCATCTGGACCGTGCTCCCAAGGGAAGTTGCCCGAAGGTAAGCTATATGCATACTCCCTAGGCAGGTTGAACTGACGAACAAGAGACCGAAGTCTCTCAGACATCATGGTAGAAGGTCCGAACGTGTCCGACATTCGAACCCAACGCGAGGTGGACTCTAGGCTACCCGTGGTGACCCGGGTTGAAGGCCCTACCTCGGGCTCATCAAGAAGGCTGTCAAAGGAGTCAGCCCGGCCCGAGGTCTCCGCCTCAGGCCCTTCTAGAAGGTTATCTAAACTACCCGAACTACTAGAACTTGACATTGCGAAAGGAAAAGAAAGGAAATTGAAAAGGCTAAGGGGACTCACCAAGGAAAACGCTACCGAACTAAGGAGAATGACGCGAGCTCAAGGAACGATCGTTGAAAATTTGGCGAAGGTCAACGGTCAAGATCAAAGCCATCCAACGGCTCTCAGGAAAACCGGTTGCATGACCCCCGAGGTGAAAACAGTTTAGCACAAATTTTTGACGTCCGATAGTTGATAAATCGTTTGACATCCGCGTGTGAGCTGAACGCGACCCGGGCTGAGTCCGGTCAAGCCGCGCTGACCCTGGTTGAGCCAAGAAATAAGCGAGTCAAACCGAGGAATCTTCGAACTGGACTAAGCACGCCACAGAGCAAATCCACCCGTCAATCCGTGAACTCCCCACGCCGAGTCAAGACCCCGGGCATGGGGAGTGGGGGGCAATTGATGGAGGTAGATTTGGCCTGACCCCTTGGCTGTGCGACACGTGGAAGAAGACGGGGTGACCTGGCAGGAACGCCAGCTCGGCACGGTGACGTAGCACGGCCATATCCCAAAGAGAGGCCCGAGCTCCCCAAAAGGGACCCACACTTCCTGGGAGGTGAAACCCGAGCTCTCCCTAAAGGATCCCAAGGTTAACAGCGAAGCCCGCGAGGGGCAAGGCCCGGACTAGCCCACCTTGGATCAATTTGGACCACATGCCAGCACTTCGGGGCAGTAGGACCTACTCATCCGAACTCAAGACTTCACCTCGCACACCACTCCGGCACCTCGGCTCCAGGCTGTGAAACCGTATTTGACAGATGCGTACTCTGAGGCAGCACGCCTGACTAGTTTGGGTCTGACAGATGGAATTCACGCCATAACGGACACCAGCCACCGCCATCTCAGTTGTGGCAGAGACGGCCCTGACAAAGAGGACAATGGCGGTTATGCCTGCCCCCCACATAGTCTTCTTTACCCTTCACCACGAAACCTTCTAGTTGCTCCATGTAAATTTCCTCCTCCAAATCACCGTGAAGGAAAGCAGTTTTTACATCCATTTGCTCAACCTCTAAATCAAGACTGGCTGCCAAACCAAGAACAACTCAGATAGAAGACATTTTGACAACAGGCGAGAAAATCTCCTCAAAGTCAATTCCCTTTTTCTGACGGTAACTTTTGACAACTAATCTAGCTTTGTATCGTGGATTATAAGTATTCTTCTCAGTCTTTAACCTGTAAACCCATCGATTCTGCAAAGCTTTCCTGTCCTTAGGAAACTTGACCAACTCAAAAGTATGGTTGTCAACCAAAGATTTCATCTCATCATTCATAGCGACAATCCATTCTTTCTTGTGCTCAGACTCCATAGCCTCTTTGTAGCATTCAGGTTCTCCCCCATCAGTGAGAAGCACATATTCATTAAACGAATAGCGAGTAGAGGGAATATGTTGTTTAGAAGACCTTCTAAGTGGGGCAACAAGTTCACCAATAGCACCACTGGCAGAAGCATCAAGATCATCAGCAACATCATCATCATTATCCTCAACCAAATCATCATAAATATGATTCTGGCCATCATCACGATTACCGAATTCAGCTACCCTGGGCATATATGTCTCAGGAACTGGGTTAAGATCAACCAACCCATCAGTACTCGAAGACTCTAATTTCTCTGCCTTATCAATATCCTCAATTGTCTGATCCTCCATAAAAATTACATCACGACTTCTTACAAGCTTCTTTTCAATTGGATCGTACAATCTATGGCCAAATTCATCACGACCATAGCCAATGAAGATACACTATCTTGTCTTGACATCTAACTTGGACCTTTCATCTTTTGGCACATGCACAAATGCTTTACAGTCAAAGACACGTAAGTGATCATAGGACACATCTTTTCCGTACTACATCCTGTCAGGAACATCAGCTTGCAAAGCAACAACAGAGATAAATTAATAACATGTGCAACAGTATATAAAGCCTCACCCCAAAAAGATCCAGACAACTTTGCTTCTAAAAGCAAACATCTAACTCTCTCCATCAATGTCCTGTTCATCCTCTCTGCCAGGCCATTAAGCTTAGGAGTCTTAGGGGGCGTCTTCTGGTGTCTAATACCTTGCTGTCTGCAGTACTCATCAAACGGTCCACAGTATTCACCACCATTATCAGTGCGAATACATTTCAGTTTCTTCCATGTTTCCCTATCAATAGAAGTCTGAAACTACTTAAAGACACTAAGTACCCGGTCTTTACTCTTCAAGACATAAACCCAAAGCTTCCTTGAATGATCATCAATAAAAGTAACAAAATAAAGTGCACCACCAAACGTTTTTGTTTTCATCGGACCACAGATATCTGAATGCACCAACTCAAGCAACTCTGATTTCTAGAGGGAGGATAGCTCTTGAAAGAGACTCTATTTTGTTTCCCAGACAAGCAATGAGCACACTTTTCTAACCTTGCACCTTTCAAACCTGAAAGTAGATTCTTCCTAGCCAAACAATCAAGTCCTTTCTCACTGATGTGGCTAAATCTCTTTTGCCATAACACTAACAAGTTATCACACTCAACTGCATTCACACCATCAATGGAAACTGAAGTCTTGGTCCAGTACAAACCATAACACTTCTTTCCATGTGCCACAACCAAATAACCTTTAGAGAGTTTCCACTGTCCATTACCAAATGTACTAACATAACCATCACCATCAAGAACACTGGTAGAAATTAGATGCAAACGAATGTCTGGTGCATGTCTGACATTTTTCAAAATCAATTCAGTCTCATTATTTGTTTCCAGACAAATAGTGCCAATGCCAATCACTTTTGACAAACCATTATTACCCATACTTTAAAACCCCATAATCACCTGGAGTATAAGATGTGAAAAAATCATTTCTCGATGTAACATGAAAACATACACCACTGTTAACAACCCAACTTGTCTCATTACAAGCAACATTAATCAAATTCTCATCACAGACAATCACAAGATCACCTGCAGTGGTGGTGGCAACACGATCATCATTGTCATTATCTTTATTTTGCTGCTTACCTTTGTTACCTTTATTGTCATTCTTCAGCTGAAAACAAAATCTTTTGATATGTCCCTTTTTACCACAATAGTTGCATTTAAGGTTTTGTACTTAGACCTTGATTTGCTTCTAGCCTTACTTTTACCTCTGCTATCTTGTCATTGGTCTCTATCATTGCTTCTCCCCCTGTTTTCAGTAATCAAAACCTCTGAATGAGAAGAGGATGTCTGCTGAGTTCGTCGTCTGACTTCTTCATTCAAAACAATAGTTTTTACATATTCCAAGGTCATTACACCACCAGGAGTAAAACTAGACAAAGTCATGTGCAAATTTTCCCAAGAGTCAAGTAGAATATTAAGCAACCAAAGTCCCAACATTTCACCTTCAAATTTAATACCCATGTCGGACAATTGATCAAAGCACTCTGAAATTCACTTATGTGATCAAAAATAGGAGTACCTTCCTTGTACCTCAAATTCATAGCTTGTTTCAGCAAAAATAATTTATTGTTCCCAGATTTAGAGGCATACAAAGTCTCAAGCTTATCCCASAAGGTTCTGGCATGTGAATCATTAGCAATATGATTCAAAACATTATCATCTACCCATTATCGAATAAAGCCACAAACCATCTCATGCTCAAAAGCCCATTCTTCATCAGATTTATTTTCAGGTTTTTKAGTAGMAAAAACTGGTAAATGTAACTTTTTCACAAATAGTAGATCCTTCATTTTTCCTCTCCACTTGTGGTAATTGGTGCCATTCAAACTAATCATTATATCATAATTAGGTTCCATCATTCAATCAAACAAATCCACAAACAAATAACCTTGCTCTGATACCAGTTGTTGGGAACACACCAAAAATATCCTGACAACAGATAATGATAAGATGACACAAAAAATAAGTAGGCAAGGGAACACACAATTTTTAACGTGGAAAACCCCCTCAATGTGAGGAGTAAAAACCACGGGACCTAGTCCAGTAAAATCTCCACTATAAAATATAATAAGTACAACAAAGTGTCTCCAAACAAAAGGATTCACCACAAGCCCCTACTCACAATCAACTAGTGGAAATCACCAAAAGCAGTCCAAATAACCCACAATAGGATACAAACAGCCCAACCAAAAGAGATGAATAAACAAAAATCTGACCATATAGATTAAATCCCACGATGTCAAGAACAATATATTGAAAAATCATAAAAAATGGAGCACAAATGATTACCCGTTTTGTTGAAGACAATGAGCAAAAATCTTCTCTCGTTGAAGATTGAAGACGCGGCTGGCGTCGTTGGCTACTGCCTGTGGCGGCCGGCGGTGACTGTTGCTGGAGCGATGAAATGGAGGCGGCAATCGATGGTGGAGATGGAGCGGTGGATGGCGTCGTTCTATGTTCTATTCATAGAAAAAGGAAAGGACGATGATAGTCCCCTTTCCAAATTTTCTTCCCCCCTTTTTTTTTGGTGAATACAACGGTTTCGTCGATAGAAAAAGATAACGAGAGTTTTCTTTTTTTTTTATATTAAAGGGTTGTGGGCCCCCATTTAAGGAGGACCCACAACAAATGTCAGAACTGTTGTCGCATTCAATTCAGAGGCAAACATAGTCTGCCTCTTCTCCTCCAGCCTCGATTTACCCCTGAGACACTGCTTTTGGAAGGAACAAATTGCTGGAAGTTGCGACGGAGTAGCACCGTTCTTACTCTATGCCTCGTATGCCCTTGGATTGTGGTATGCATCCTGGCCAGTGAAGCAGGGTATCTCTGATTTCTCAAAAAACAATCAAAGAGTGTTCATGGTCCTAATGGTGTCTGCCAATGGCGCGGCTGAGACGCTCACTCTCGCTCTTGACTTCATCAAGGGTGGTCGTGCCATGAGCTCAGTCTTCGACCTCCTAATTCTACACCTGCACCGGACAACCTAAAGGGGTAGTCGAATTCAAGCATGTCGATTTAGCGGATATGTAAGTCTTCTGAGACCTCAGCTTATGTGCCCAAGCGAACAAAACACTCGCCCTTGTTGGTCCAAGTGGGTGTGGCAGGAGCTCTGTTATTGCGCTTTTGCTGCAATCCTCGCAAGGCTAGGAAGTTGACGGAAGAAGAGAGATTGGGGGAGAGAGAGGGAGGACTTCAACGGAAGTCTGCCGTCGCTACTGTTCTTGTATGTGAGGTCAGGGAGGATGAACGGTGAAAGGTAGTATGGGAATTAAAAAATATTGCAATGGCAGATTTTAAAAGAATGCTAATAGAAGGGGGTCTTTGTCTCACGGTCATAGTGCAGGGTGGTCTTTGTCACAGACCCCATAATAAGGGGGGGTGTTTGTAATTTATCCTATTTTTAATTATTGATTTTTTGCATTTATTTTATGCACGGGCTTCTCAACTCGTTTCCATAAAAAATGCAAAATGAGAAGCAGCAATTTTATAACATCGCGGGCCTTTGTCCGTCACAAAACTTAAACACAGGTTACAGGGGTTAGCATTAGCAAATTGCAAATACAGGGGGCTTTATGGCCGGCCCATGGGCTCACCATTAAAATAAGCATCGGGTAACACAAGAGCTGGGCTCCCATGATGTCATCCTATCTTACACACGTGTTAGCACAGACTTGAATTCTTGTCGAAAAAATCAGCCTTTTCACTTCACACGTGCGGTCGATGTAATGGTCCTGTCCTCGGCTCGTCTATAAAAGGGAGATCCAGAGGATCTGAGAGAGGGCAGGAGAAAGAAAAGCGAAAAGAGGCGGGAAAAGGTTTTCCACAGCCGCTCCCCCTCATCTTCCCTCTTCCTCCTCCCTCCTGTCCTTGTTCAAATGGAAAGCCAAGGGATCTCCTCCGTCGATTGCCATTATCTTCCGGATGAAGAAGCCTTGCCCGTCGGATCACCGGATAATCTAGGGTTTCAAGGAGAAGATCTGCTGGATACAGCTGAAGCAGCTGATCCTTCCCCCCTTCCCGAGGCCGTCGTCCTCACCGATGATCTCCGAAACAAGATCATAAGACAGGTGACCCATGGTTTCCCTTCTTTTTTTTTCTACTACAGAAAATTTTGCTTCTTTATGTAGTTGTTTCTTGCTTTGATTTTTCTTCTTGCATTATTTTCTTCGTAAACGTTTGCTTATATTCGTGGATGCAAGAAACTATAATCTAGGAGCCATGTTGAGTCGTACGCAAAAGTAATGATTTTAAAAAATCTTTTTTTTTTTAAGATGAACTGATGAGGGAAAGTTCAAAGCCAAAGAAAGTTAAAAGGTTTAAAAAGGAAGAATTAGATAAATGTTAGAAAAAACTTAAATTTTCAATAGGAAAATAAACCCTTTTCCTAACTTTTCCTGGCGATTGGTTTTAAATTGAAAACAAGATTGACTTGTTTGAAAAATGTATGGGCGCTGTGACATTTGAATCTAGAGGACCAACCCTCTATTCAGAAAACGAATTAAAAGGAGGAATGACATTTTCTTACATTCACTCTTCACTGTTTTGGAAAGCGTTTGTTCTTCATAGCCAGTTTATGTGCAACCAAGACCGGGAAGCAGTAGTTTTCAGGAAATTGTTCTTTTCTTTTTCCTTCATTTTATGTTTAACTAGATGTAAAAAAATTGCAAAACTTATCCTATTTACGTGTTTTGTACTTTGGAGCTTCGTTTTTTCTTGGATACTTGTTCTGCTATCCCTTTCTTATGTGGTAGTAGAAACAAACCCTTCTTCATTTTTGAATACTGCATTTTCGAATTGAATATTCTTAAGAAGTCTGATTTCCATGTCTTACAAATTTACCAACATGCAACTGAAGGCGCCATATGTCACATGAATTGATCTTCTTTTGCTAAGTCTATCGTGTAGGACTAGAAAGAGAAAGTCCATTAAGTTGTACGTGGTTGGTAAAGAGGGGGGAATTAATAACATGGATTATAAAAGAAAGATTCATATTGGAGGATGGGTACAAGGATAAATAAAACAAATCAGAATAAGAAGAGGGAAGAAAGTAGAGCAAGACCATACCTTTAAAGAGAGAGAGAGAGAGAGAGAGATTAGAATTACTCGGAGGAGGACTCAACTATCATATATTGTTAGAACGTAACTTTTATTCATCAAATCAACTCTGATATAGGGATGTAATCTTCTTTTTACAGAAACCAATTTCAACTAGGAAACTTGCTGGTAAAAAAAATCAACTAGGAAACTGATAAAGATACAGCTTAAAAATTTTTTAAAGCTAAGTCAAAAACATGGGGACACTCTGTAAGGATTTAAACTCCTAAGTAACTCTATAAGCCTCTACAAATCCTAGTACAACTAAACAAGCAGGTAACAACTCTAAAGTTGACACTAAAAGAAAACAAAAAAAAAACTTAAATACCATCCTCCTATATGGGCACTCACTAAAATGGCCATTTCTTACTCTTTCCCCCAAAATATATTAGGTTTGCAAGATATTAGTCTTTCTAGATGTTTTTTTAATGAAAAAGGTAAAATATGATTGTATTACTTTGTCAAGATATGTAAAAACGTCCTTTGTTCAAAGAGTTTCTGTACATATTAACAATAAGCGGTGCAGGACTACCAAAACAGTCAACACTCAAAAAAGAAGAGCTACATTCTCCTCTAAACGCTCTACGAGTGGAAACCCAGGTTCTAAGACACTCAATAGAAGATTAATCTCAGTCTCCACAGGATATGAGTGGAAATCCAGCATTTTGCTTTTCTTGTTCATCTCATTGATATGGCATTCCAAGAATAAGGTATGGTCGTATGGACTGAAGCTGGGGGGCACCATTGATGCATGATGGCCTACAAGACATGATGCTAGATTCTACATGAGAACCTGCAATGAAGAAATAGGTGGCTGGATGTCTCAGTTTCCTGTTCACATGGGCTAGGTAGCCCAAAGGGCTGGCCTGGCCGGACCCGACAATATTACGTATAATAAAAATCATCATCATCACCATCTATGCCTTATCCCAACCATATGGGGTCTGGCTACATGAATCCTGTCTTGCCAAATTATTCTATTTAAATCTATATTCACAGTTGGTGCTATTCTATGTATGTGGCCAAACCATCTTAGTCCATTCTCTCACATTTTATCACTTATTGGAGGTACTCCTAGGTTCCCTAATCCTATCCTTTTTATTTTTTTCACTCATTCATCATAGCATTCGTATTTCTTCCATGTTCATTTTTTGGGCATGTTTCTTGGCTAGCCAACACTCCTCCATACAACATAGCTGGCCTCACAATTGTTTTGTAGAATTTTTCCTTTTAATCTATGTGGTGTTTGCCTATCACATAAAAGTCCAAATGCACCCCACCATTTTGCCCTTGCTCTAATTCTTTGGGTCACATCCTCCTCAATTTCTCCCTTACGAATTATTGAACCAAGGTACCAGAAATAGTCATGTTGAGTTATCTCTTGGTCTCCAATCCTAAGTGTATCTTGATTTACATTCCTATTATTACTAAATTTACATGTCATATATTCTATTTTAGTCCATATTTTAAAACCTCTTGTTTCTAAGGCATTTTCCCATAAGCTTGATTTTGCATTTAGTCCTTCACTAGTTTTATCAATTAAGACAATGTATCCGCAAACACCATGCACTATGGAACTTTTTCCTGGATATGTTTAGTTAATTCATCTAGGACCAATGCAATTAGATAAGGGCTAACTGCTGAGCCTTGGTGATGACCCATGCTAAGTAACTGTAAAATTTGAAGTTTCTCCCACTGGTGTTCTAACATTGCTTGTTGCCCCCTCATACATATCCTTAATTAAGTCTATATACCTATTTTGAACCCCTTTCTTTTCCAAGACCCACCATATTATTTCTTTATGATCTCTATCATATGCCTTTTCTGGATCAATTTACACCATATGTAGACCTTTCTTCTTCTTTTGGATAAGTTAAAATGTGTTTAACAAGATTTGAACCCATGACCTCTTATTTTCATATATGTCAATTGCCTCAAAAGAAATCTCTGAAACACTTGTTCAATTGCATACAATAAAAAATATATGAATAATATAGAATGAATATATATTGATATATAATATGTTGAGTTTATTAAATTACAGCATAAATAGGACTCTAAGACTCTTTATGTCCAAACTGGGCTTCAAGCTTGGGCTCAAGATCTAGGGCCTGGATATTTTCTGTTGATAAAGAGGCAAAGCCTGGCCTGGCCCAAAAAACATGTCTACCTCCTGCCCAGATTCTCCTTAGTCAATGGCTCAATGCATAATCAACATTATAGTCAGACTGACCTGTCTTCATGGTTACTGTTTCTGTATCAGCAAGATGTTATTCCATTATATAAGCATCTTTGTTGAAAGTTCCAAAGCAGTTATGATAGTTTTAATTTATAGGATTGATCTTGTGCAGGTTGAATATTACTTTAGTGACGGAAATCTACCTACAGATAAGTTCCTGATGAGCCATGTTAAGAAAGACAAGGAAGGGTTTGGTAAGTGCTGATCATCCTTCCTACTTTGGGTTCTTTGTTTGGTTGGATTCTTTATCTATTACCCTGAAGCTTTTGTATCTTTAACTAATCAGAACTCTTATTAATTTAAGAATCTCGTGGATGCAAGATGATGATACTGCAATAATTGGATGCACGATAATGGGTATGGCATTTTCTTTGCTGTAGTTGGGGGCTTGAATCTTTGTTTCTGCTGGGATGATAGGGGATTGTGGGTGTGATGTCTGGTTTTTGATTGTGGTCTTTGGAAATTAGTATGCTTCTGTTGTGTTTCCTCTATCAGGTAACTTCTGGTCACCTTTCTTGTTTATTTCTTTTTCTTTTAGTGCCCAAAAAATACTGCAATAAAACCCTTTCCAAAACATCAAATGAGAGCTAACCAAACATCTTGTACTCCCTCAAACATGCACACACACCAAGAGAATACAAACACTATTCCAGGGGCTATGGCCCCACTACAAGTCTTGCCTATTAACATTCTTCCTAACTAGTAAATCTTCCAGGCATTTTCTGGTCTATGGACCCAATTGAATCAGGAGTTTTTTTTTTGGATAAAAAACTTCCATGATCCTGGTTCCCTATTCCCATCCACTTAATGATGACTTGTGAAACTTGTACCACTTGGAGTAACCAGCTGCAGTCCATAGACTCCATACACTAGGAAGAAAAGTTCAGACCGAATGGAATTTCAATGCTTAATGAGATCTGAAAAGACTATTAAAATGTCTCCTTTGGTGATTGCTCAGATTTGTAAAACTGCAGCTGTCAGGATACCTGTTGTATTGTGTGTGATGAGGATGATGCAACATACGGTTATTCTCTGATAATAGTATATGGAGAAAGCACCTTCAATTCCTGCATAGGGGTCTTAGAATAGCTGCTCTTATATATCTTCACTGATTTTTTTCCTTCTTAGTTGTGAAAAGGGTCTACTTGCTATTCATAAAAAAAGGGCCTACTTGCTTGTGCAGTATGTATAATAAGGAAGGCTATCTTCTAAGTTCTAGCCCATTGTTGAAATGTTGTCTCAATCAGTGTTTTAAAAGGTGTGGGAGGCGTATGCCCGGAGACATGCCTCCAAGCTAGGTACCCCCAAAACATCCTGAGGTGTATGCTAGAGGCATTGACACCTCTGAAGCGTACACCTCATACTTTTTTCGTGAGGTGTTCTGGAGGCATATGCCTCCGCTTCCACAAGAACCCCCTTTCAACTAATACTATGCATCTTCATTCTTCTTAATATTAGAAGATTTTTATTAAAAATAAAGAACAATGAGATCGTCCTTCCTCTTCCTCCTTATCCTCCTCCTTAAGGAGGCTTACACCTCTTACGTTTTGAACTATGCCTCATGCCTCTAGGTAGTGGAATGTCTTGTCTCACATCTCTGCATTCTAAAACATTGCTCTCAATAGATTCTATATGTGTGAACAATTATTTAACCATCTTGGTCTTTGAACATTGATTTCTAAATAAAAAAACGAATCTGATCCAATTATATATGATTTTTCCAAACCCTGGAAGTTTTTGTAATGGCATATTGGCATTCTAGGAACTTGGTGTTTGGATTGTCTTAACCCAGTATCATATACAATTGTCTCTCCAAGTCTGTAGAGACTTAACTATATTTTTGATTCTAATCTTTAGGAACTTACATTTTATTGTTCAAATTTTTGCTAGCAATCTTTTCTTATTGTTTTGATTTTTTTATTAGTGCCTGCTTTCTGAAATTTCATTTTCACATCAGAATGTCTAATATGCATAAAGGCATTGCTTTTTTACCTCGAGTCATTATCATCGTAGATGACCATGAGGAGGCTGTGTGGCAGATCCTGTGTACGATGTTTGCCCAGCTTACTGCTGCAGGTAGCTCGTATGACAGGATATGATGTTTACCTTACTCATCTGAGTGTCATCTTCCCAAGTTATTATGCATATTGTAGCAGTATATTGATACTTGTAAGTTCTGGATATGGACTATGTTTTTGTTGTTGATCCAAGTCTGCCTAGGCAAGAATAGAAATGAAGAAGATGATGAGTTTAAGCAGGTACTTATGATGGGTTGCCCTTACTAGATGTTTCTCCTGGTGCAGCAAAATTTTGTTGTGCTGAGCTTCTAGGGATGGAACCTGGATGACTATGCAACCATCTGCTGACTGATTCTTTCTCTATTTATTTCATTTCTTTTCATAGTTATGAAATGTTTTCTGTTTGCCTTTTTTTATGCATTCCTATGCTGATTTATTTGTTTTTTGTCTATTACCTAGTTTCATATGAGAATTATTACTTATTGGTAGGGATGGCAATTTTCCATGTAGAAATGGGGCATCGCCTTGCCCCACCCCAAATTGGGACAGGGAAAAAATTTTTGCCCCAAATCAGGGATGGGGTGGGGATGGAGTTTGCGTATAATTCCCTGAATCTGTCCTAAATCCAATGGTAAATTAGTAAAATGCCCCTAGATTTAATTATAATTTCTAAAATACCCTTGAGTTCCCCCCAAGTTCTTAAAACCCTACAATCCCAGATTCCATTTCTAAAGTACCCCAAATTATCATAATCTAATCCCAAATTCCCATAATCCTATTTCTTAAATACCCCCAAATTAGATGTGTTTGTAGGTGGATGCCTGACGGGGAGTGGGTGCCTTACCTCGAACCTGCCCTGTTGCCATTCCTATTTATTAGTTTCCACTTTCTAGGTTTTAATGTTTATAGATAAGAAAATACTTTCAACACAATACTTTGTAGGTTTTAATCTCTTTTACATTCATATTTATTTTTAGTGAAAATCCATAAACCTCACTTCGGTTTCTAGAAAATGCTTATGAGTTAGTGGACGTTCTTGCAGTTCAATGTTAAATATCTCTTATATGTGTGTAGTGATCTTCCTCTCTCTCTCTCTCTCATTCACACACAGTACACACATGAAGAATGGAGTATGCCATGTTTCTTCATGGTAAATGTCCTATCCTTTTGGTGTAATCATCACATTATATCCTTTTTAGATGAACTAAGGAGGGTAACGAGTTCTGTCATTTCCATCTTCCAAGGTTCTTTTGTTTGCAAGTAGTTCATCCATGACAATGTTTTTGTAACCAATGAGCTTATTGATTCAAGGTCACATAAACTAGGATTTTCTAGATTACATGTTGAGCGGATTGCACTTTGGCCAGAAGTGGAGGAATTGAATGAAAGTTTGTGTTACTGCTCCTAGTTTTTCAATCCTTGTCAATGGGGCAGCCAAAGACAGGTTCAAAAGTTAGAGGGGGCATAGACAAGGTGACCCACTGTCATTACTTTTTTTGATAGCCATGGAGGGGGATTGAGTAAAATGGCATCTATCAAAAAAAAAAAAAAGAGGGCTTGAGTAAAATGTTAGAGCAAGTCTTGGAGCTAGGACTGATTGAAGGTTTTGAGGTTTGTCCTGGTGGTTCAAAGATCACTTAGCTGCAGTTTGCTGATGACACTCTTTTTTTGTGAGGCTTCTTCAGATCAGGTTCTTAATCTTTGGTTCTTCCTTTGCTGGTTTGAAGTGGTTTCATGTTTGAAAGTCAATTTCTCTAAAAGTGAGATGCTACCAGTTGGGAATTCAAGCAGTATCTGGATTCTTGGAGACTCCAAAAGGGGAAAGCTGGTTTTAGTAAAGAGTGTTCTGGCCAGTCTTTCTAATTATTTCATGTCTCTTTAATTCCATCTGAGGTGGCATCGAAAATAGGAAAAAAGATGAGGGATTTTCTGTGGCTAGGGTGTAAGGATTCCTCTAAATACCATTTGGTGAACCGGGATTATCCGTAAACCTATCTCTCAAGGAGGGCTGAGGATTAGAAAGGTGAAAAATAAACCCAAGGAATTATGGAGAGTTTTAATTGCTGAAAAATATGCCATCAGTGATAATGGGTGGGACATAGATGGTTTGCTTCTGCCTTATGGGTGTAGCCTCTGGAAAGGCATCTACAGAGCTTACCTTCACTTCACCAAGGGCATATCTTATAAAGTTGTGAATGGTAGAAGACTGAGGTATTGTTTGGACCCCTGGTGCGGTGATACTGCTCTAAAAGCAAGGTTTCCTTCTTTGTTTGCTGTAGCTGAGGATATTCAGATTTCTGTTGCTGATTGCCTTGCACAGGAGGGTAATATAGTTTAGTCTGGTTCCCTGTTTTCAGAAGGAATTTTAATGACTGGGAGCTGGACCAGGTGGTAGAACTCCTTTCTTTGCTTCAGAATCAGCACCCAGACCTGCAATCTGAGGATTCTAGATGCTGGAAACGGGCAAATTCGGGTAGCTTTTCACTCAAATCTTTCTATCTGGGGCTACCTGGAGATGTCCCCTAGCCTTTCCCATTCTCAAGGCCATTTGGTAAGTTGTAGCTCCCCTGAAAGTCAAGTTCTTGTGGGTGGTTGCAAAGGGGAAGTGCCTCACCAAGGAGATGTTAGTGAGGAAAGGTTTCACCTTGCCAAACTTGCTTTGTCCTTTGTGCAATTTGCATTCTGAGTCTTCAAATCACCTGTTCATTCACTGTAATTTCACACTAGTGTTGTGGCAGCATTTTCTCAGAGCAGTTAATCTGAGCTGGTGCTGGCTGGAGTCAGTCTCTTCCTTGTTATCTGGGTGGAGAGTCCCATGCATGTCCAAAGAAGGAAAGCAAGTGTGTTCTGTTATTCCCTCTGCAGTTTTGTGGGTGATCTGGTTGGAAAGGAACAGTAGGGTCTTTGAGCAAAAAGCTAAGACTCAGGCTGGGGTAATTAATTTCATAGTGGGAGCTTCGTAGCTGGTTATCCTTGTCTGATGTTTTTAGAGATGCTTCTTGTTCTGATTCTTTTTTTGATGGTGGATTTCTTTGAGGGGTTGTAATTCTGATTTTTTTTGTACAGAACCTTATACTGTTGATATTAATAGAATACTTTACCTCTTAAAAAATGAAACACACCGGTTCTTCAGTTCTTGAGAATTTTGAAGATTGGTTGAAACAGAGGAGGGGCAATTCTATGTGTATCCACTTGTAATCTGCAATGGTTTACCGTATGTTTTGTGCTTGTGCTGTTGCCAATTCTCATAGCATGCTCCCCGTTCCCCTTGGAGTTTGCATCTGCATGTATGTAGGCACTGCTGTCTATTTAGTCATAATTATTTGTTATTACAGGTGAAGAGTTTCACCAGGTTGATTAGTTGGAGTTGATGTACATCATAGATGGCATGCTCACTTTAATAAGAATTTTGGTTGAGTTTGATTGATGGTGCAAAATTTCACTTGTATGTCCTAGTTTGTATAATTATGCAATGCAGCATTTACAGATCAGGTTTACTTTTCATTCTTCATCCATTTTATGAGAACCTGCCAAAAATCTTAGCAGGCTTCTTAGAAATTCTACACAACTATATTGGGTTTTGTCCTCATAAAATAAGCTGCTTAACTGCCCAAATATCCTAATGATTCAGTTGCAATTAAATTTGGCTATCCAATGTATTATTTAATTGTTAGCATCTGTATTTCTATTAGACAATTGTCTTGTCAGCTGCATCTTCCATTTCACCATTACAGATCATGTTTCTTCATGTTTCGAGTCATGGGATATAAGTGCCCGAGTTGTTCTGTGTTCTGTTAGAAGTTTTCTAGATAATCTTTGTTTTAGTGATCCTACAATTGCATGGTATTTTGCCTCTTGCAGTTCCTATTGCTGTTATTGCATCTTTTAGGAAAATGAAAAAGCTGGTTCGTGACAATTCTTTGATAGTGGCTGCACTCAAGGAATCGACTCAGCTTGTAATTTTTCCCTTCCTCTCCTCTCTCTATTTCTCTGATTGGTAACTGTTCATTTATTAGTTGAGATGAGAAGATTAGTGTACATCTTAGTGCCAAGCACTCCAAGAGCATTCTTAGGTTTCATCAGACACCCTACCCATAAGCAATCTTCCTACATGTTGAATGCTAGATAATATTTTTTAAGCGGCGGTTTGGATTTTGCAACAGCTTTTGAGTTACCTTTCACAAATCACAACTTGCTGACCTGCTGTGCTGTGCCCAAAAAAGAAAGAAAAAAAGAAGAATTACGACCTCTATGGAGGTTCAGGCATATACACTCAATACCCAAAAAAAACCTGACTTGTTTCTTTCTTTTGGGAGAATCTTATAAAGTGTCTGGTTCTGTTCCTCACACCAATCTCACAGCATGTTTCAGCTGAACATCGGGAACATCTCCCATACTTGTATGTTACCAGTGATTTAAAAGGCGTGCCTAGGCACACAGGTGAGGTGCATTTTTAGGGGCTTGTTTGGGCTTCCTCAAGGGGCGTGGCACAAAGGCAGCTCGTAGAATCAGGAATGTAACATGTTTTACATCACATTAGCTACTTGACGTAATGTGATTGAGGGAAAAAGTGATTGTGGGTTTTACATGCTTGAAAATGTTTCATATGTTTGATTTTGTTTTTAAATTCTCATTTCAATATGCTTTACATGTTATGTTTATTCTAATTTTACATAATAGGTTTTTTACTTTTTAAAACATTTATTTTAAAATTTAAGTTTATATGTCTTATTAATATTATGTTTATATTTTATATTTTTTGCATCTTTTTTTGAATTATTTGTTTTTTTTGAATTTTCTGACATTTTTTTATTTTTGTGCGTTGCTTCAAAAAGGCATGTGCCTCGGGCACAAATTGACCTCTGCGCCTTTTTTGTGCCTTTCACTTTTAAAACACTGGTTATTATTTTTGGGATATGTTCCCAAATCCCAAATACAAGGTGGGATGTGGTTGTGAGGAGCAAATCCCAGTTTTCTTATAAAACCTTGTATTTTATTTTATTTTTTTTGTGTTTCCTATGTATTTCTCTTTCACGTGCATAAACACACAAATTTCTTGTACCTTCAAATGCAGGTTGTGAGTTCAGATGGAAAGAAGGTGAAGCGGATTCATCCACTGCCAGTAACTGAGGTCAAGGATGCTGAGGTATTTATTTCAGTCAACCTGAATTTTTAGAAACTTGCTTATTGGATAGTTTGTTTCTAGCATCTAATTTGTGAACTCTAGCAATGCACTGTTTTGGTAGAGAATTTGCCAAAGAGTTACACTACTGAGAACATTCAGAGGATATTTGGCGGTGCTGGAAAGTATGCATTTATCATGATGTCAAATCTTTAATTTATGCTTTATGGTTAAAACATTTTGACATTTTACCATGCTTTATGAGTTTTCAGTATAAAGAATATTTATATCCGTGATCCACATGCCATGGAAGGGCCCAAAAAAGTCAGCATGGCTGAGAAGTTGATAAGTGGTAAGGTAAGGATATAGATTTGGTACATGCCTGAGCGTTTTTTCTTGAAAAATTTCTTGCTTGCATTTCCTTTTTATCTGATCAAGCTTTCTATATTTTTATTTAGTGAACCATAGGTTGTATAAAATTATGTGTCACAAGTTTAAAAAGATAGTTTGACCAGATCATAAATAGAGAGTTTTATATACATAATTAGCGGGGGACCCGTTTCATGCATATTTTGGGTTTTTGTTTTTAAATAATTAATAATTATTTATATTTTGGGTTCAATTATGACATGAGAAAGATATGATATCTGAAAAATTTTTGACCAATCAACTGGTATCATAAAACATGGTAGCCAATCAGGTGTCAGTTATCAAAGTTAATGGGTGGATTTTGATTCGTAACTCATCCGGTGTCATATCTTTTCTTCATAGTAGATTTTCCATTATATTTTATATACTACTTTTAATAATTTTTTACAATAAAAAATAATAATAATTAATTTCAGCTAGGGTTGTTCACCAAACTGATGAAACCAACAAGTTGATCGGTTTTCTAGTATTTCCAGTCTGCTTTGATTCAACAATTTCCCAACATGACTAGGTTGGATTAGTTTTGCTTTGGCCATTTGTAAATCGACCAAAATCGAATGACCCGACCATAGATATATTAACATTTTATATTTTTAATTTAATTTTTTTTAATATGGGAAAGTGGGAAAATTATTAATTGAAATAAGTGAATTTAATTATTTACAATATTATTTAGTTATTTAAATAATATCATTATTTAAACTTTAAAATTTAATTATTTATTGAATTTAATTATCCATAAAGTTATAATTTATACTATTATTACATAATTTCGTTATTAATTTTGTAAAATATTAAATTACTATTAATTTGAATATTATGTTATAATTATTTTTCTAGTTTTAAGAAATTTTCTAAACTTATTACATAATTTAATTATTTTAGCTACTTAAAATCTATTTATGTTAAATATTTTGTTAGCTATTATATTTAGTTATTTAAATAATATATAAAATATTTAAAATTTTTTGTTATTTGAATTTTATTTATTTGAAAGTTATTACATAATATTAGATATTATGTTATATAATTATTTATCTATTTTTAATATATATTTTCTTATTTAAGATATTTAGTTATTGAAAGATTTAAATAATATTTTATTTTTTATTATTAAATTTTTATTATTTGAATAAAATTTAAATTGAATAATCCTGAAAACCGTAATTTATATTTATATTGTTAGTACATAATTTGTGATGAATTTTGTAAAATATAGAATTATTAATAATATGAATATTATTAAAACTATTGTTATTTTTTTGTATTTTTTATGAATATTTTGAAATTATTATATAATGTAGTTAGAATATTTAAATAATTCTTAATTTTTTTAATTCAGACTTTCTTTAGATAGGTATAGATTAAAAGTGGGGGAGAGGATAAATAGGAATTAGAGATAATTTAAGAGAAAGTGGGGGATAGTAGGAGAGAGAACTTTTGGGTAATTTATGTGGAAGAAGAGCATCTCATTGGGTGTTCAAAAATGACATGGAATAAAAAAATAAAAGATTCAAAAAAAGTAGAGTTTCTAGACTACAGTGTTTTAGTGTGTGTGTGTATGTGTGTAGAGAGTGAGAGAGAGGAGGGGAGGGCTATTGTTCTTTTATTGGGGCGAATACTGAAACTACCATTTTTATGGTGCAGGGCCATGTTTGAAGAGTAAAAGCAATTTTGATAACTTTTCACATGGGTATTGGTGCCTGATATGTTGGATATCCTGTTTTTAATTTCACTTTTTTTAATTTTATAGGTGTTTGAGGGTCCACAGACTTTTTGAGCTTTGAAATTTTTAAAAAGCTTTTATATTGGTGTATCCAAGCATATCTGTATGCACCGATATGGATATGATATGCCTCATACGATACAGGGTGTATCGTATCAATATTTTAACCCTTGGGTGTAGTCAAGGCTTCTAGCTAATACCTGTATTATTTTTTTATGGTATACTGTATACATAGGTGTTTTAACCTAGGCAAATCATTTCATTGGTATCGAAAATTACATATGTTTATTGAGAATTAAATAGTGAGCTACTAAAATGTTACACAAACTTCAAACTTTGTAAAAGCTTTTTCACTTGTTATGGAAATGGATTCTCTAGTTTTTTAACTTTTTAATTGGTGCAATCATTCTTAATTGAGATGATAAGTAAGGGGATTTATGTTGATGACATAATCCCTAGGAATAGAAGAACCATCTAAACAATGTCTGTGATGTTAAAATAGAAGTAACTGAATGGTTGTAGCGCTTGCTCCATTTCTGCTATATGTTCTTCTACATTTGTTGTTTTATCTTCTTTTTGATAGTAAAATAAAAATTTATCAAGAGATAGAAGATGTTGCAAGAAATGTGACAAGAAGTCGCCCAAGAGAATAAATAAACAACCCTTTACACATAAACCAAAAGAACCTCTCCAATGAACATAATCACCAAACCAGAAGAAAGATTGAATACATCTGACTAGACCTAGACAAGACAAACAGCACCTCAAAACCCAAAGCCTAAAACTTCAACACTAAACTCATTCACTTAATCAAACTAACGTAAACCTCACCAACCTCCCAAGCAATTGATAAAGGCTCACAATAGATGAACATTGGACTCCAAATTAACACCACACAAAACTTGGCTCAATTGCTCATCTTCTTCCATGGCTTGAATAAGAATCTCTTTACTTTTTTTTAATAACTTTATTTGTTTTCTTCACCTTTTTGTTAGGCCCAACCCCAAATAAACCCCCTTTCAACCTGGCAAAAACTTTTGAAACCCGAATAACAGGATTTTTTTTAACTTATGAAGCGTCTTATTGTGTTAGGAATCTTTTGTAAACCCTTCAGGTCCGTAGAACCAACGCCGATCTTCTCTAATTCCAAGACCACATTCTTCTCATATTTCGTATTTTCAACCACCTCATCACCCTTTTTGTCAACATTCTCAACGACTCCAGATGATTGCAGTCTATCTTGAACCATCTCTACCCCTGAATTAAAACCACCTGCATCATGATCCAATATTATTTTTCTCATGCCTCTTCTCCAACTCTTTAAACACCTCCATTGCGAACTTTGTGTGCCCAAAAGAAATTGTCCCAATGTTTTACTTATCTCCACTTTTGTATTCACAACTTCCTCATTATCAATCTGGCTTTCAATTGAGTGTGTTTTATCAATAACCACTTATTCCGAATGATCACCCTCTCCTTAGAATCTACCTCGTCTTATCCATCACCATTTAGGTTTATTTCTGTATTTTTTTCCACTTGTAAACTTTTACATATCTCCGTTGCTAAACTCATCCTTCTTGACCACATGTTCCCCCACAACTTCAATCTTCTGTCCTCAAGATTCCAACATTACTATTTTCCCCAATTTTCAATTGAGTGTGTTTTGCCAATAACCACTTCTTCTGAATAATCACCTCCTCCTTAGAATCTACCTTGTCTTATCCATCACCATTTAAAGGTTTATTTCTGTATTTTTTTTCCACTTGTAAACTTTTACATTTGCAACATCTCTGTTGCTAAACTCATCCTTCGTGACCACCTCTCCCCCCACAATTTCTTCAACCTTCCTTGTTTCTTCTGTCCTCAAGACTCCAACATTGCTATTTTCCCCAATTTTTTCCATTGTAGTCACATCTGCCCCTTGTTGGACCATCCCTTCTCATAATCTCATTGCCACCCTTACTCCCCTTTCTCTCCCCAAAACTTCTTGAATCCCACTATCAAAGCTCCCTGAGATCCATCCCCTAACCTCATCACCTTCTCTCCTCCCCTCAAATGGATCTTCTTGAATCCCACAACCTTATAAATTCTTCTCGAACAATACCCTGCCATTTGATTTTTAAAGTAGATTTATGCATGTCCTTGAGCATATATCCAATTGAAAGAAGTTTGTAATACCTAGTATGGATTGAATTTCTGATTTCTTGCATCTTGCTGTGCAAATTAATTTGTCTTTTCATTATTTTTTATAGATATATGCTCTTGTGGAGTATGAGACAGTGGAGGCAGCTGAGAAAGCTGTGAGTGCCAATCTCTTCCCTCATTTGCTTGTGCTTTTATCTTGTAATATGTATTATCTAGATGTTTTACTCTAATAGCAGACAACCTTGTGCTTTTGGTTATTTGTCAGGTGGCAACCCTAAATGATGAGAATAATTGGAGAAGTGGAATGCGGGTTAAACTTCTCAAGCGAATGGTAAAACTAACAAGAGCAGCTTTTCTTCTTTCTTCATGACAATTTGAGGTTTCAGCCCTACTCAACAATTTTTTTATTCAGGGTAAGTTTGGGCTGTCAAAGAAAAATGTTAAAGCAGCTGTCTCTGAGAAGAATAACAATGTACCAGCATCTGAAGCTGCTGGTGATGAGAACCCTAAAACTGGTCACCTTGAGGAGACACATGAACCAGAGGTAAACTTCCTCTGATTTTTACCAGTTACAGGTTATTTGCTCTCAAAGTTCGATTTCATTGTCTCTTTGTTTATCTCCTCTTGATTGGCTGTTGGTTTTAAGTGGTGACCAATCCATGCAATAATTTTAGGGAGAATGACGGTTCAGCCCAGGGTCAATTTTTAGGCCCAAAGTACAATTGGGGTGGGTGCCAGTTAGGAATTGATGCCAATTCACGGGCGGGCATTGGTGTGTAGAGTGGGGGTTTTTGACATTTTGAATGCTTATACCTCTGCAGTGGAAATCAGAAATCTGCATTGGGCCTGTCCTCCAATAATTTTATCATAAGAAATTACGTTGTGAAATCAGTATCTCTAGAAAGTGGATAATTTTATTTTGTAATTTTTACTTTAATTTGTTAATGATATATAGTATCTTAATTCAATCTAATCTGACACTCCAAAATGGAAAATAAGTAAAAATAAGGAACACTATTCTTTAACTAATCTGGAAGAATAACATGATCTGAATGGTGAACTTGTGTGCACATTTTTTTTTCTGCTGAATTGTTTTTAATAGCAGTATGCGGGGGGGCACTCACCAACTGAGAAGACTGGACGAAGAGGTCGAAACCGCGGCCGATTTAGAGGTCACAAACATCATAGCACTAATGGATTGGGTACTTAAAATTCTTCTTTTTTTTTGGCTTTGGCATGTTTAGCTTTTTGATGTTGGGATTAGTTGCATATCATGATAAAAAGGGTCTTGTTCAAAGTCATATTCTGAACACCTAGATCCGTTTTTCCAGGGCATGGAACCTTGCACTCTGGTGCTGGTATTAAATGTTCGAATCCACCTCGTGTTCCAAGAATGCCTGATGGAACAAGGGGTTTCACAATGGGACGAGGTCGGCCACCTGTCTCCACTCAAAATTAACACATGATTTGGCGATGTTCCCTTCCGGAAACTTTAGATCACTCCAATGGTATTCTACTTCTAGGTTGGAGTGATGTGTGAAAGCTGTGTAGGGGTTGCAATCAATAACCTCACAAATTTAACTTGGTTTTTGTACAAATGGGGCTCCATGCAAATGCAATCATCCTACAGACTACAGTTACACAATTGAATTTTCTTCCTGTTCTATAAGCCCCAAATGAGTTTGGTTTAACGATACACAATTGATAGTAGTGTGAACCAAGGTTCAAAATATTGATATGCCCGATACGCCAGTAGGGGTGTATCGGGCATTTCGATACTCATTTATTTTCCGTTTTTTATATTTTTTTTCAAAACTGGTTCAGGGGAGCTGGTCTAGGACCCCTATATCCCCTGAACCGGTCAGACCCCCGATACACCCACTGTAGGGTTATATCGGAAGGGTCCCTGAATGATACATATCTGTCAAAACGGAAGGATACTTTGAAGTTTGAACCTTGGTGTGAACTGTCAAGTAGTTTTTTTCCCGATTTCAAAAAGCTCTTGCAGGCTTCAGCATTATACTAGTAGTACTAGAGAAGTATGAGAATGAGAGGTCCTTGGTAGGGCATGGTACAACCGTACAAGATGGAATTGTAAGGTCTCCTTAAGTAATGCTATGTATTTTCCTCGGCAAAAAGATGGTGTATTCAAGAATCAAGCCCTTTTGATTTGTTTCATTGGCAAGTCGTGTGGGTGCCCCGGTGCTAATTAGTATCATTAGCAATTGTGCAGACATCAACCAGTGTGACGGATTCTGGTACGAGTGAAACTTAAATGACACATGTTCTGTCCGCATACTGTTGTGCATTATATCGGCATGAGTGAAATGAAGACGAGGGCCTATTGATCGATTATTTATTTGTAAAAAAATGGCCCATCAAATGGTGTTTGGTCGTGTTAATGAAGATCGGCTCTACCCAATCTAGGTTGATTGGTTTTTTAAAACCACCTTATATGTTTTAAGTAATTACTAAGCAGTCTCTGCTTAGCAAGTATTGATGTATTTAGCAAGTACATATTGGATTGTTGGAGTCTTCACTCTTTAATTTTGGAAAGAAAAAAAATGAGAGGTTTAACTTTGGAAATTGGGTCGACGCAAACTAACCCTTCATGTTTGGGTTGGTTTTGCTTTAAGGGCAGTTGGTTTCGGTTTAGTTGATAAATAAATCGACTAGGTTGTGTTAGTTGAAGAAAATGACTCAAATTGACCGAACCCCACCCGTGAACACCCTTAAATGGAGATACCATCTATTGTATTGGGATGGGACAAACATTGTGTAGTTTGCCATTAGGTGCCAAAAGGCCCAAAACCATTCCTTCTCTTGTTTCCGCTTGTGTTGTGTAATGCATTTTGTTGGTACTTTTTCCTAATCTATGCAACTCATCAAAATTGTTTGTTGTATTTGGATGTAGTTATTCATATGACAAATGGTTCCTTTTTTATTACTAGTAGGTGTGCATGTGACAATTTCTAGATGATGATAATGATAGGAATAATGTATCCAAAATTTTTAATAAAATTCATGTATTTTTTATTTTTCACTATTAATCGGATGTAAATTGCAAAATCTGAATTTGATTACACAAGCACCTAATATTGGGTTATAAAGTTTTGAGTATCATTGGCATGTCTACCTATTTGGTTGGGCTATTTTTTTGTAATGTTTTATTTTTTTAGTATATACTTTTTTGTTTATTTATAAAAAAAGTAAGATTTAAAGACAAGGAATTGAATGAGGTGAAAATTGTAGTTTAAACTACATTTTAAACTTCACAATTAAATAGGGATTAAATTCAAAAAAATTGTATTTTAGTTAAAAGAAAGTTACACAATTTTATTCATATGGAGTTATAGACATGTTCAATTTGTATTGTGTGTAAAAATAATACTATTATTTACACTTATTTTTTGTTTAATATGTTAAAAATGTGATATTATACATGTGCCCAAATGTTTTTTTGTAAAATTTATATATATTTTATTTTTGTGTTTTTTGTATTTTGTTAATTTTTATTGTTTAACTATGACATTAAAGGTTGATAGATTTGACCCCATTAAATAGGAAAATAATTTTATTTTTGGTTAGTTTTAGATTATGTATTTTATTTTCATCATCAATAAAAATATTTCTTGTTTATTACATGTCTTTTTATTTGATTAATAAAAATTATCATAAATGTGTATTTTTTCTAGATTTTTATATTTATTTCTATTTTAAAATTTTATCATAACTATGACTTCATGGGTTGGTCAATTTGGTTTGGTTACTTAATTGCTTAGTCATCATTTGGATAAAGAATGATTTTATTTTTGAGTATTAGACATAGATCTAATTAGTAGTATTTATTAGTGAAAAATTAACTTAAATACGAGATTTAATAAGAGAGAATGTGAGTCAATCCCTTAAATACAAGAGTTAATGAGAGGGGATTAAATGAGGTGAAAAGCATTAATCGAAATTACATTTTTAACCTTTATAATTAGAGATGAACTAAATAACAAATGTGGACATTTTAGTAAAAAAAAATTCCATACCCTCATTCATACTTTTTATGATAGTATAGATTTGACGGTCCAAACTAATACCATTTTATGATGAATGGGGAAAATACAAGCAAGATGACATAATTAGATCAAGGTTGAAAACATGATAATGCATTGACGCATATTGTACAACTAGTAACTAAACTCATGTAATGCATGGACTTAATAGAAATTAGGTTTTTGGCATCAATTTGGGTTTTTTGGTAGAAGTGGGTTTGGTTGGCAAATTTTAGTTTTTGGAGTCAATTTTGGTTTAGATTTAGATTTAGGTGGAAATTGGTTGTGGTTGGAAAATTTAGGTTTTCATCATCAATTTTGGTTTAGGCTAAGGTCCATATTTAGAATTAGGCACAATTTAGGTTTTGGTTCGTAAATTTAGGTTTAGGATAAGGTCCATATTTGTAGGGATGCAAATGGATCGGATCGGATTTGAATATGATTCAATGAAATGTAGGTCTGATCCGAAGATCCAATCGGATCCATGGTTCAAAGTATCGATACGATATGAGTTTTGGTCGTATTATATCGGTACTTAGAAACAGACGAAACTCTACCTTTTTTTTTAGTTTTTTTTTTCCAAATTTTGGTTTTTAGGGAAGCTTTTAGCATGCTTTTTATTATTAAAAAAACTGGGGGTTCGAAACACCTGGAAATAGGTGTTTTGGATCGTATCTTTTTCAAAAGATACAATACGATATGATACGCCCCATATCGGGCATATCATATCGATACTTTGAACCAGAAAATATAATAATTTAAATCAAGAAAAACAAGAAATGAAAGTATATTTTCAACTATTTTGATTAGTGTTTTCGAACCATCATTGACCCAAATAGTCTGACCGTTTAGCCCGAAAATTGTTTAGGCAACCAGTTCTATTTCACCCTTAACCCCAAAGAGTCGTTGCCATGTAGTCGAACCGTTGACCTAGACAAAGGTTCATGGTTTAACAAGGAGGCAGAGGAGATTCAAATACGATGGCTTGAGACAAGAATGATCTTAGATTTGAGATTGTCCTAGAGAGAGAGATTGAGATCACAGAGAAGTCATATCTATTATGAGATCAGAGAGAGATTCGATGCTTGGATGTTGCATTGTTGTTGTCATTGCTGCTGTTGTCGCCGGTGAATGCCGGATGATCCTCCTCCTCCTTCCCTCATGTGTGTGTGTTTTAAGAATGGTCTTTATTGAAGAGAGTAATGGTTGACTTTATTAGAGACATGAGACTCAAGAGGGTTTTATTTTATTTTTTATATTTTTAATCATTTAATTTAAAATAAATAACCACATGTGTGATAAATGAAAGGAGGAGGTTCAGGTGAGTTGTTGTTCAAAAATGTATTTTTTAAGGGGAAAAAAATGAAGTAATAGTGATTCACCAAAATTTTTATTTATTTCTAGTTCTTTACATATAAAATATTAGAAAACATAATTTTCTTTTCTTTTTTAGTTATTGAGCTTCAAATTTATTCCTTTTTGTATAGTTTATATATTATGAGAAGTACATAAACCACCTAATGGTGGCTCATTTTGTAGGTTCATTCACTTTGTTGCATAGTTGTAGTAAAATCCCGAGCAGGATTGGGGGGATGCACTACTCCCTATTCTATAGCTCTAGAAAGCAAAAAAAAAAGTGCTTAACATGAGATCAATAACAAAGTTAGAAACAATTTCAAAAATGAACTGACGAAGATAACCAAAGGTTCATGTTAAGTTCTTTCTTACTACATTTTATTATTAAGCCAAAACAATCCATGAAACAAAACTACATTAAATTAATAAGAGAGAGAGAGAGAGAGACCTGGTAATCTATGAAAATGTGCAATGGTTTCTTAATTTTTTTTTTAGAAGAAGAAGATTGGTTCACCCATGCACTAGGGGGGCAATTTGGATTTTGACATTACTTTAGGTTCAAGCTAGGGTTCATATTTAAAGTTGGCCCTTAACCTAACCCAATCCATCTAATTTACACCCCTACTTTATTAGAGAGAGCAAGAGAGAGATTTAATGGGGAGGGAAGACGTGACAAACATTGACTATTAGAGAGAGAGAGAGATAGCAAGTATGGATTTTATGAGAGAAAATTAAGATCCATGTGGGTTTTAATTTTGACTTGTTTTGTTTTTAATGATTTAATTTAGAAAAATAAATATGCACGTGTGTAAGAAAGGAGAAGAGGTGGAGATACATGTGAGCTCTGTGGTGAGAAGACCCCTTACATCCCCCGTTTCCTATATGAGGAGAGAGAGAGAGAGGGTGCTAGCCACAAGGGAGAAGCATATCAATTGGTAATTCTATTAACCAAACTGTAAATGGTATAACAAATGTGTAAAGCTATATATCTATAGGCAATCAAATCATATAGTTATAATTGTTCTTAATGTTTCCATCTATTGTCATACCCAAGACATTAAGATCAGCAATGCTTGTGAGCCATGGCCAATATAACATGTAGGATGTCTAATGCCAATAAGAACAATGAAGAGAAATGGAACTAATAGTTAGGGTGTTTCATTCAACATTGTTAGGGAGGCAAAGAGAATGAACTTATGCAAATAAGAGAAGGAAGAAAAGAAAGGAAGTTGATTATGCCTGTTGGAATAGGTTAGAATCCATCAGATGGATGGTTGAACTATGCTAGATGGCTGGGCAAATTTTCAAAAAATTTTATTACTCTTTCGGGAATCGATTTCCTGATAAATTTGAAAACTGAATTACATGATCGATCTTGTACTGAATCAGACCAGATTTGAAACCAAATTGAAAAGAGATTATACCTGATATGGAGACCACAAATTACAACTCCCTAGGTGGAAGTTCACGCCTAGTATCAGTCCCAAAATCATCCTCCAACTGAAGATGGCGTAGTGTACAGGAGAAACCGATTCAGTAACTCTGATTTCAACAAATCTGCTATCCAACTATCTTGGATGTTGTGGGATGAGTGAGCTTGATATTCTTTAACGTTTTTTTAGCAAAAAACTAGAAGAAAAAAAGTGATCAAAATCAGTTCTTGAAAAGCCTTGGTCGTGATAGGGTTTTTGGGAGAGAAGAGAGAAGAAAAGAGAGCAAGAGAGTGAAGAAAACAAGCCTTGGTCGTGACTGCTTAACTAATCATATTAGTAATGGGCCTTAGCCCATTTTCCTTAAAGGCTCACGTCCCCAGGAGTTGTATGGCCACTTTGGGCCTGATATTGTATGGCGTGGGACACTAAGACCCCAAAAAGGTCTCATACAAGTCCATGAGGGTTTAGCCCCACCTCTAAAAGAGGCTAGACTGAATTCACTGTTCAAAGTAGTGAACTGCTGAGCCAATCAGCATGGGCTTAGTCTAGGCCCTACATTTACACCTAAATGATCATTTGATTCAACCATCCTATGAAGATTTAAGGATAATGGGTTTAAGTGAGATAAAGCTCATCAGGTAATCAACCCTATAATGGTCTTTTACACTTAACTTCTTCGCTCATAATGATCAAACCATTGCTCGATAGGGAAGAACCTCTCCCCTAGATGCAAGGTACAATGCCACACTCTTAGATGGATCCCGAGATTAAAACCTTTTGCAAACATTTTTCATAAAATGGTAGTATATATAATGTATAAATACATTTTGCAAAATTAGATTTCAAATACAGTTGAAATCTACTAGTAGCAGTTTAAGTTTCCATCAGAGAGAGTTTAAAACCCTAATATTCACTTTGTTTGACAAAGGGGCTGATCCTATCACTATGATCACCCACTCAGGTGATTTCCCAAAATGCCTCAATATGCCTAAGTATTTGACCCTTAATGATGAATCTCACTGATTGGACACCAAAGACAACCGGTTTAACACCTAATATAGTACCATAATCAAGTTTGGAGTTTTGTATAATTTTTTTTTTGTTTTTCACATCTATCTTCAAGGTCTGGGGTATAACTGGAAATCAGTTAGGATAAATTCTGTTCCTTAGCAGCTCATAAAATCTGTTCCAACTGTTTGGCAACATACATGTGTCAACCTTATTAGGATAAATTCCCCAAGTCTTCAGGAGTAGAAGCATTAATTCAATTGAATTAATTAATATTTGAAATTCTGATGCACTTGTTTTATATAAAAGCCATTGTCCCATTGTAGTTGACCAAATAAATGACAAAAGGACCTTAATAAGCAATTCTACCAAAATATGAAAAATGTATTCATAGTCAAATAGCACAAGGGAATTTTAGTCATGGATAAAAATAGTACAAGGTAGGACAAAATGAGAAACCCATCGTCACTCCACACATACACAAATAAAAAAGATAATCATATTCCAATGAAAGAGAAAAAAGGGACTAATAGAAGAAAAACAATGAAGAACAATAATAGGGCACATAAGAAAAGGATAAAAAAGCAATAAATAAAATAAGCACTACACTAAAAGCTACCATTGTGAAGTATAACTGAGAAGGGGGAGAATGTTGCAATAAAATGTTAACTGAAACTTGAGATGAAAGATAAGACAAACAATTAGAATAATGAAAAGACAAGTAACACTATTAAAGCACATGAATTATACAATGTTACCTCTATTAATAAACTTGGAGAAAGCAATAACTATATAAAAGACAAGAGCGAAGAACAGAATAGAGTAATAACTACAAAGAAGCTAAGAGTGAAATAGAGAGTAAAAAAAATGCAAAGTCAAGAGAATATAAACAAAATGAGAAAATAGGTGATGTGTACAAGAGATTTTGGGGAAAAAAGCACATTCAAACTAACAGGAATTAATTCAGCCACTTGAGAAAAATGGTCGTTTGCCATTGAAGCAAATGTTAGAAGCGAGCACATGCATAAACAAAAAAGCAAAACCTGGTGGCCAAACATTGACAATATATAAAGAATTCTGGAAGATAAACAAAACCTCAAAAATCTTCAGCAAAAAATAGTATCGGGTCTGAGAAATTTGTTTACACAACTAACAGAGATCAAATCAGTCTCCCACAACATCCCACAGTACATCCCTGCCATGTATTAGGAACATTTCTTGATGATAATACCAGATACGGTGAGAATGTGTTGTGGGACATTGTGGGGGAATCTTGTGGAATGCTGATTTGAATTCCAACTAACATTGCAACTAGTAAATAGGAAGGACTTCCAAAAAGGAAAGGTTGTAAATATGTGGGCAATTGTAACAAATATTATGAAAAACTTGAAAAATTCGGCAGCATTAATTACAAAGCCAACAAATGCAAGCAATGACAATAGAAGCTTAAATCAGATGCAAATATGCTCAATGCCAAAAAAAAAAAAAAAAAAGGTAAAAACACTGAATTCATAAAGCTGGAAATAAGCAAAAAACATCCCAAAAAAAAGGAAAGATAGCAATTGTAACAAATACTAAAAAAATCTAATAAAGTTTGGCCACATTAATCGCAAAGACAACAAATGCAAACAAGGGATACAAAGGAATAATTCAGGCAGCATTGTGTTCACTGTTCAAATAGCACCAAAATAGAAAAATACACACGCAAGAAAATCACCCAAAAAACGGAATAAAAATAAAATACCAAATCAAGAGAAACAATAGGCCCAATAGCAGACCACACAAAGCCCAAATTTATGAGGCCCAACAACTTATACACATAGGATTAATTATTTATATATCTCTTCAAAACCTACTTATACATACCTTGTTGAACTTTCAATGGTTAAATCTAACAGATGAAATGTAAAAAGCAAAAATATCCTTAATTGTTCATTAAATTTCAAATTATGCCATTTTCTTTCTTCCTCCTCCTTCTTCAATGCTACAAAACACCATCTCTAAGCCGTTGGCTCCATAAATAATCTTCCCATTGAAGAAACCGATATGCAAGGGAAGGCTGAATCCATCTCTAAGCTGCAACCTGCAAGAGGAGAGTTGGAGGGCCAGTTGAAACTGAACCCTATCCATGGTGATTGGGACGACTTTGCAGATTCTATTGTAATTGTTTTTGCTTCGTTACCTATTATAGGTAGATGTCAATACCTCCCTAGAGAATAGAGAAAAGGGAAAAGAGGAGGGAGAGAGAGAGGAACAATTTCTCTAATTCTGCTTACCGTTTCTATTTCATTAAACGAAGAGAGAGAGAGAGAGACCATGGTTATCAGTTCTGGTTTTTTGATTGTCCGTCTCTTTAATACAGAAAATTTTTGGGTTTTTGTTTTTAATCATAGAACCTAACTGTAATATTGGTATTATAACCGGGCCGAGCCGGGTCACGGGTGTGTACGTCCAGTCCTAGAAACAATGCTTCACTGTTTTCAGGCAAATTCCGTCGCAGGTGCCATTGTAGACGCAACTGCTGCTTCAGAACCAAAATCAAAACCAAAACATCAATAGGTCGGTGCTCCCACTAGAAGACAAATGAGGAGACGCCACGTACATCCCTAATGAGGAGACCAGTAAGGCGACCACCTCGGTCAAGTCCAATAATACCGCTTCTACGTCAGGGTCCAGGAAGAACAAGCATAGGAGGCGCCCTAGGCATGATCCTGTTAAGAGTCGACTCGGCCCCAAGGTGGAGGAACAGTAGAAGAGTTTGGCTAAAGACCAAGAGGTCAGCTGGTCGAACACCACAACCACACTGTAGTTCACTCGGACTTCGCCCCATACTCCGGACATACTGCATCAGCTCCTAGAATTGGTTGTGGTCCATTCCAGCAGGAACCATCAAGGGCTTGACTACCTGAGGTCAACTAGCTACTCAAGTTATGGGCTGCCCAAGTCAGGGAGTGATATGCTCCACCCTGCCGTGGAGCGGTCCGCCAGTCTTCGGTCAAGATGTAGGTCTGGCTAGTCAGCTTAGGCCGACCTAGTCAAGTGCAACATGTCGCCATGTGATGCCAGGTGTCATTAGACAGTTTAGTTTCGCTACGTGTCTCTTCGCGACTGGTCAGCCAGATTACCTAAAGAATATTTCACTATATATCTTAAAATTGTATTGCTTATATGCTTGAGATACTAATATTTTGAGTTCCGATTTGCAAAGGCTCATAAAAACAAAAATGGGCATCTATCTTAAGTTTAAAAGAAGTGGTGTAAGCTTAAAATTTTAAATCCATTCATACTTTTTGGTGAAAACCGAAGTCCTTAGTATGGAATGGATAAACTGATTTGACCATCTGATTTTGTCCAAATGTGATAATGTTGCTATTTCGAGTGTTACCAACTTTTAGGCTTTCTTTAGATATGTTTTTGCTTTTCTTTCATCTTTGGGCCAAGGAAAACAAAATTGAGCCAGCAAGTTATTTTGGGCATTTCGTTAAAAGTTGCTTTTAAAAATGTTATAATCTGAAGCCTCCAAAAAGTACAAGAAATGCTTGCCTGTATGGAAAAAAAAAATAGTATGGGCTGTTTTGAAGCTTTTTTTTTTTTTTTCCATGATACATCACCCCACTTAATAGTCTGGGCTGTATGGGAAAAAAAAAAGTCTGGGCTGTTTTGAAGCTTTTTTTTCTCTCGTACATCACCCCACTTAATAGTGATTGCAATTTAGTTTTTTTACCCCGTATCCATGCTAATGCATCATGCACACAAAGCTTCAAAACAACCAAACTCATGCCTGAATGCCCATCTTAGTTTAAATGGAATCCCCACGGAGAGCGCCCCATAGCATATCACCCCGTGCATTGGGAACTGTCAATACAAATTTCTCGTCTAAAAATGATGATAAATATCAATTTTTTGAGATTTGGTAAAATAGGATACAAATCTCAATTCTTTGAGATTCAATCTCTTTACAATGAGAAAGCCTCCAATTTTTTTCTTTAAACATTCAATCTGAGGACTTGAAAAGCTTGTTCTCCGATGGATCTGGAAGTATAGGATTCAATCCAAGAGTTGATGAAGCTTCCTCCCGAACCGGTGTTTGTAGATCTTGTAGCAATTGCACCTTAACGGTCTTTTGTAGAGAGAAGAACTCTAAAACTTTTGTCAATGAAGAACTTTAGAGGTCTTCTGTATATGAAGGTCTCCGACTTCTTATTCTCCCAAAGATCTCTTGTGAATTGGAAAAATGATCCTTTCCTTATGAATGAAAACCCTTTTATAGAGGTGGATTGAGAGAATCTTAGTTGGTCTCAACCTTTTTGGTGAAAGCTTATCCTTGGAGTTTCAACCAATAACCTAAACTTGTGGGGCCCATGTGGCTAAGAGAAGATTTTCTTCTTATTTGCAAAGTTAAGGTTGGAATAACCATTTTGAATAGGATTTACTCAATCTTAACTTTTTATCCAGATTTCTTTCTAGATAATTTGAGGACTTTTATACTGTTTTAGTGGGTCCCACTTGAGTCCATTGAATTTAGACTTTGTTTTGTAGAATTGGGCATGGTCAATGCCCATTTAATTTGGACTTGAGTTATTGGAGAACTTGGGCTTCCATCTTAAATTTGTAGATCCAGCCTAATTGTAATGTGGACATGTGGTACAAAATTGTATGTGCCTATAGGAACATCACCCATACTTATCATGGGGAGGTGTTCCCAATGCACAGGGGAGATACCTATGTGGGGAGCCCCTCCAATTCCCATCTGAGGGCTGAAGAGCCCATATTGACTGAACCCGATCTCGGATTTGCTCCTCTAAGAGTGCTCCTCACAGCAAATCGCAGCCATTCATTTGGCACATATCAAAGAAAAAAACAAACAGTTCAAAGCGGTGGCGCCAAAATCCATGTCCACAAAGAGAGAGAGTTGATGGGATGAATGTAATCGGAGATTCTTTAGCCAAAATTAATGTGTAGAGTCGGCCATCTCTCCTTTAACAATGTCACTCATCAAAAATTAAGAAGGAAAAAATAAAGAAAATATTAGAAAAACTGAATACAAAATTTGTGCAGGTACGCCCACCACCACAGAAGGATGAAGTTTCATATCCTTTTATGATGAAATAAGGCCAATATAGCCAGCAAATACAGCCAAGATGCACGAGACAACATATGCACAAGCAACAATTTCTGGTTCTTTATACCCGCACAACTCAAAGTGATGATGCAAAGGCGCCATGCGAAACAAGCGGCGGCCAGATCCATGCAAATACTTAGTGGTCTTGAAATAGAACACCTGATCCATAAGAATAGCCAATTCTAATACATGTAAGGCGCTGCATGGTAGCCTCCAGCTAAGAAAATAAGTTCACATCTCAGGAAATGTCAATAAAAATAGAAGTCATATTGTGGTTGATGCATGCTTGGCCTAGTTTAATGAGAACTCAAACTTCTAACTTCTGCCAAGGTATCTATACACGATCCACCACCAAGTTTTTTTTTTTACTTTTAATTAATAAAATCTGAATGGCTAACTTCCACTTTGATGTTAATATAGCGTCTCTTAACAGATTTTGTGGATTAAAATGAACAATTAGATGGTGTGATTTAACAAAGTGGTGATTTCCACTACTTCAAACAGTTGGGTTACATCATTTATTGTAATAGATATACGTGGTGCACAATATAGCAAGGACTTGGACATTGTGAGGGATATACTTGTGTGGTTAAAAAAATAACATTTTAAATATTCCGGTTTTGTTTCCCCTAAGATAGGCACCAAAACAACCGTTACCATTCAGAAAGATCACTATGATTAAAAGGATTTAGACTTCGTGAGTAGACCTGTTCATGGGCCGTGCCGGGCTTTGACTCTTTATTAATAGAAAACTGTTAGGCCCGAGCCCGAGCCCGGCCCGACCAACGGGCCTACAACTTGGGCCCGAGCCCGGCCCTGATAAAAAGCCCGAAGCACGACCTAATAAAAGAAATTCAAAATTTTCCGACATTTTCTATTTTAATTTAAATGTTTTTTTCCCTTATTTAAATGAACAATGGGCCTTCAAGTGAATCAATGACCTCAAATCAAAAAATTTATTCAAATAGATATCACATAGGGTTTTTACTTAGGTTTAACTATAGGTTGGGCCGGGTTTACTTAGGTTTAACTATAGGTCAGGCCGGGTCGGGCTATTTTGGCAAAGCCCGAGCCCAGCTCGAATTTTATGCGGGCCGGGCTTTTTGGCCCGAGGTTAAGCCCGCGGGCCAAAAAGCCTGTTCAAGCCCGTCCGAGAGTCGGGCCGGGCCGGCCCGTCGGGTCACCCGGCCCATGAATAGGTCTATTCGTGAGGATATATGTTTGTTTTTTGATAAATGAGGATACAATCCGTGTGTTTCAAATAAGAAAAGAAACAAAGAAGACATGAGTTCAATTGTCACTGGTATCAGTATACTGGTGGCTTCATCTAAGCTGTCATCAGTGTCTTCTTCCTCCTCACTACAGACCACCCAACCTTCATCTGCTTCCTCGCTTTCTTCTAATCTCTCCCTCGTATACCTAGGGTTCGGGCGCTTTGAGGTGTGATGATCTTCGTTAGAATCGGCTGGGTTTTGGCGAGAAACCCACTGTAGAGAGTTCTCCCGAACTGGTTTCCGCCCCGCCCTTGCACCTCCTTACCTTCGTCACCCCTCAATTTAGACGATGATAGACGGGAAGCTCCGTCTATTGTCTCCCTGTTCCCCTTAGTCTTGCCCCGATCCATGTGACCACTTAGGTTGTCATGTGGATCTTTATTTCTATTACTCAGCTCTGTGGTTAAGCTGCCTGTACACCCAGCCGGTTCGGACAAAGCAGCTTAGGTTGGACAAATAGGAACACAGGGTTTTTTCGCCATGTAAACATAAGACACGCCTTCTCTATTTCTACCTAATTCAAAAAATTTTTAATTAACTTCCTTAATTGGCTGACCTGTCAATTGGTTCACCCTGGTTGACTGGCTCTTTTCTATTTTAATCTTCTTCTGCATATCCTTCTCCCCCATTCCCCTCCGTCCATGTGTCCTCCATCCTACTAGTTTGGTATCGTCTTCAACCTCAGGTAATCTTCCCCACCATGACACTTCGACTTCAGAAGCCACCCACACCCGATACCAAGCTCCCTCGGAACATATTTCAAACAATCGAGGCAGGTTCTCGTGTTTGATTCCTGCAACTCAAAGCTCGATTGCACCCAAGTTTCTTTGATTTGCTTCCAGTAGAACACCCCCCAGGCTTCGAATGATGTGTTCAAGAACATGTTCACATCACAGATTAAAGGGAAGCCCTAGCAACTTCAACAGAGAGCACCCATCTTTGACCTCTACCTTGTTGCAGATTGGAGTCCAATTTTGGACCTGTATCAGACCACCATCTACTATTACCGTATTGAAGCTCAGCTCCACCTCACCAACGTCAAGAACAGCTTCTCTTTCTGCAAGAGGAAGCAGGATCGCTTCAATATCAGGTCCTACCTTCAGTCTTATTGCATCCAGAACTTTCATCTAGTCCTTCACTCCCTTGTCTGCCATTAGAACCATCCGTTTCTTCCACTTATCGACACCAGCCTCAACCAATGATCTGCGGTGTTCAGAGGAGCATACAACCACAATACCAGAGTGTAACAAGTGTTCTCTTCGCCGCACCATCAAGTGCCAACCACCGTGCCTACAGCTGCCACTCCAGCGTCCAAGTGTGTGTCATGGGTGGGCTATGCATGTACTTCTGTATGGGGGATTGCCAATGGCATTATTGTAATACTGTAGTATGCTTTTTCACCTTTTTGATGTTTCTTATTGTCACTCCCCCAAAAGCTTAACG
>NW_010729092.1:7463615-7513756 GCF_000365185.1 Nelumbo nucifera | reverse complement strand
CCTTTCTCTCTTTCCTCTCTTTTCTCTCTTCTTCTTTCCTCTCCTACTTCTTGCTGTTTACTTTACAGTCAACGAACAAGACAAAATTCTAGGGCAGGTCAAACTTCAACACCTCCCAAGGGCAATCCCAAGAACTTTATTGGTCAATTTCAATTTTACAATCTAGAGTATCTATTAATTCCTCCTCCAAGGCCACAAGAGAAAAATTGATACTCATAATACTGCTCTTAGCCATGTTGCATTTAAGCCTCGTAACTGCCTCATAGCATTGCAATATTCCTCTCAAATTTTCAAGATTCTCCTTTTTAACCTCAAGGAAAATGATTGTCATCTACAAACTGCAGATGGAACACATGAAGTTCCTTTTTTCCCACTTTGAAGCCTTGGACGAAATTGTTGATTGCTTTCTCTACAAAAGCATCTAGGATGTCAGCAACCATCATGACAGCAAAAGAGAGAAAGGGCAGCCTTGTTTGGTTCCTCTTGAAGCTTTGAAAAACTCCTTAGAGAGCAAATGAGGAATGAGAACCAAGCAAAGTGAATGCATCTTGCATCCATTTGATCCATTCATCACCAAAACCCTTTAGCTTCAAAATATTCCAGAAGCACCCTAAATCCACCCTATCATAAGCCTTCTCTAGATCAAGCTTGAAAACCACACCCCCCAAGTACCAATGTTTTAAAAGGCATGAGAGGCATGCACCTGGAGGTGCACCTCCAAGCGAGGCACTACCAAAACACCCTGAGGCATATGCTAGAGGCGTACGCCTCATATGCTTTTTCATGAGGTGTGCTAGAGGCATACACCTCATGCACATCTTATAAAAAAAAAAGACAAAAAAAAAGAAAAAAGGAAAAAAAGGAAAGGAAAAGAAAAGAAAGGGAAGGTAAAGAAAAAGAAAGAGAAGAAAAAAAAAAGAGAAAGGGAAAGAAAAGAAAAGGAAAGGGAAGGGAAGAAAAGAWAAAGAGAAAGAAGGTGGTTTGCCCCTGCCCCTTCGTCTGGGGGCGAAAACTAATGTTATGCATCTTTATTCTTCTTAATATAAAAGATTTTTATTATAAATAAAGAAAAAATGAGATCCCCCCTTCCTCTTCATCCTCCCCCCTCCCCCTTTCCTTCTAACCCCCTCCTCTTAAGGAGGCTTACGCTTCCTTGTGTTTGGGGGGCTTACGCTTCTTGCATTCTGAACTACGCTTCACACCTCTAGGTAGTGGAATCCCTCGCATCACGCCTCCACGTTTTAAAACATTGCTCTCAACCACTTTTTTTTCTCTTCCACTACTTCATTTGCTACAAGGACACAATCAGCAATCTGTCTTCCTTTTATGAAGGCACTTTGAGAGTTAGCAACAACCTCACTAAATACTACTTGAACATGATTGGCAAGCACTATAGACACAATTTTATAGAGGCTGCCTCCAAGAAGGTTGATAGGTCTAAAATCTTTAACCTCCAAAGTCTAAAGTACTCTCTTTCTTTGGGATGAGCTTGATAAAAGTTGCATTGTTTCTCTTATTTATCTTGGCTGATCAGTGGAAATCTTCTACTTCTAACAAGTTATTTCTGATAATATCGTAAAATCCATGGTAGAATCCCATAGAAAATCCATCTGGCCCCAAGGCACTCATGGAGGACACCGCTTCTTTAATCTTCTATAAATCTCCTCTCCAGCCAGCTCCTTTTTGGCTACATGAGTGTTTTTTACCAGTTCATTCCCGTATATGGTCTCCACCTCCTCTCTTTCATAGGTTCTCAAAACAATCTACTATCTCTTTGTTAATAAGCACTAGGTCTTCCACCTCTTGGTCATTCACTAAAATCTTTGTGATGGAATTGAGTCTCCATCTCCCATTTGCATATTTATGAAAGAAACTCGTGTTATTTTCCCCTTCTTTGATCCACTGAACCCTAGATCTTTGCCTCAAGAAAATTTCCTTGCTACAAACTCACATCTTCAAGGTTCAAAAAATCAATACGATACGCCCCGTATCGGGCTTATCGTATCGTATCTTTTGGGTCCCGATACACTTGTTTATAGGTGTTTTGGGACCCCACTATTTTTTAATGATAAATATGGGATGCACATCTCCCATTCTGCCCCTAAAATCTCTCTCTAGATCCTCCTATCCAACTGCTCATTCAGCTCTTTTGAATCCAACCTGGTAATACCTTCAAGGATTTTGGTTTTTTCTTCTACAAACAGCTTGAATTTTTGTTTGCTCCACCATTTAGTCTTGAACTCGGGATAGAGGATACAATGCCTTTCAAATCTGGATGGTGTTTTCCTCTCTGCAATCTTTCTGTGTCCACCACTACCAGCCAATGATTTGAGGTACAAAGGGGGGGTGTCCCTTGAGAAACCTTTGGGAAGTGCTCTTCCCAGACTACTGAAAAACCTATCCAAACTACTAGAGATAGCTTCCAGCTGCATATTGGACCAGGTAAACTTTGCATTGTAAAGCGACATATCAATGAGAGCACAAGTCTGAATGAAGTTTGAAAATTTTTCTCATGCTAAATGTGATTCTGCCCCATTAGACAGACTTCTCCTGAGGGAATCGGGTGACTTATCTCATGCTACAAGTGATTCTGCCCCCGTTAAACTTCTCATGAGGGAATCAGGTGACATTGGAGTCCACCACCCACACACCAAGGAAGCTGCCCATAAGAACCAACTGCTTCTAATTCCTCCAACAAGCTCTCCCTTTGCCGAGGACAATTTGAACCATAAACCCCTGTAAAGATCCACGTGAATCCATAGACTTTATTGGTGAAAAGAATCAAAGAAGAGAATTGTCCCTGTCAATTTTCAACCCCCATTAACTCACTTTCATCCCAAATAATAAGAAGACCACCCAACATTTGATGGAATAGCCACCCACCTCTTGTTTCTGATACCCCAAACAACCCTAATCAGCTTCTATTAATCTCCTCCTTTTTGGTTTTTTGAATATTTGCATGTCAAGGGATAGGTTTTGACAATTGACAACCCTCTCACGTTCCAAAGACACTATCTTCATTGAGTACCACTTGAGACCCTCCCAGCTAATCTTCTCTTACTTCCCTCCTCTACTGTAGTGTCCTTCCCTTGTAAATCACATCAAAGCTTCTTTAATTCCCTTACAGACCTTGGATTAAGAACTTCTCCACTTTTAGAGAGGAACTACCCTATGCCCCAAATTTGACCCTTGTTGACAACCGTTGATATCCCCAACCATTTTTTATCAGCATTGATATCCCCAGCTACCCCGCCATGTTGTCTGTGTCACTCCCCCTCCTCTCTATCTAGACTGCTTTGCCCCTTCCACATCTAAGATCCGATTCTTCAAAACCTCTAAGGAAGTAGAGAAATGGTGGGATTGCAAACCTGTCTCTGCACAAAGGGAAGAAACAGGCACAAAGGGTAGATGCAAGGGAAACAAGAGTAAACAAAAAAACTGCGTCCAGGGGAGAGGAAGAAGGGTTACCTTGGATCTACAATTGGAGAACTAGAGAAGGGCTTGGGGGCAAGGTTGGCACTGACTTCTCTTCCACCAAATGAGAAGAACCAGCATCTATAGACAACTTACTTTTCCTGGAGGAAGGTACTTCAACGAATAAATCCACTAACCTCAGATTGGCCTTAGAGCCTGCAACTTACATTTCTGACGTGTAGGTCCCCAAATGTGAATCACTGGAGATTTCGCTATCGTCTTCAGAAAAGTCCAACAACAAGGTAGGAGGGCATAGATTTTTGCTTGTTATCGTGAGGCATCACCAGAGTTGTCACTGAGATTCCAAGGGGGTACAAAGGTATTAGAGGAGAAAGCTCCCCTTCTAAGTATTCTTCTCCAATAACCTACAATCCATCAAACTTGTTGGGATGTTCAACAGATTGGGCCTGAAGTGTCAGTATCCTTCTTCTTGTTAAGAACAACCTGGCTCACTTCCAAACCATTCACCTTAAACCCCAAGGTGGACTTGTGATCCTGGGCCTACCCACCTGGCCCACTAGACACCTGCTCCACTTTTCCCGAATTTGAATATAAATCACATGGTAGCATTTTTATTTTTCTTTATTGGTAATATAAATAGTGTTTATTAATCTTTGGTAACATGTTGTTAGACTAAGACTGGACAGAGAACCATTGTGGTGACTAGGACATAGGTTGAACGGTTCAACCATTTGATTCAATCATTCAACTAACTAAAACGTGAAAAAAAAAAATGAAAGTGGTTTTAATCTTTAAAGCTATTTTGCATCAAAATAAGGTTAACAAAATAATAGAGGGTATAACACATATTAGCATATGTAAATGAGGTAAGTTTGACCAAGTATACATTTCTACAAACCTGTCCCAGTCTGACAACATTGCATTGGTAAGAAGCTATTATCCTTTGACATTTTTTTTTGAAAAAAAATAGCAATAAATAAAATGAATAGCAATAAACAACATGAATTAATTATATCAGCAATATTTCTATAGCCATGTGCGTTACCATCAAATAAACGTCGATCAGATTAGTTTCAAGAAGGTATACATGCTGTAGGGTGATGATATGTTTGCTGAGCCCAACCATAATGAGAACCATACCCCAACAGCTACCTGCTAGTTACCAGTTTAGAAACATCACAAAGTTAGAATGGATCTTCTCTTGGAAAACCAAATACAAGCATACAAATATATGAAAATGTACAAATAAGAAACATTTTTACCTCTAAGAAAACTTTTACCCATGCAGGTAAACCATAATTATGATTCTTGATGAAACTTAAAATGTCATCAAGCAGTCCAATTGCCGCAAAAGCTAGAGTTGCTGTTGCAGCTCCAGCAACTTCAACAGACGAGAAACCAGCTATGGCTCTTGCCACAATTATACCAATTGGAACAAAAAACAGCCCACCCATTGTAGGGGTTCGCTTTTTTGAAGAATGTGCAACAGGTCCTTCTTTCCTTAAGATTTGATGTACCTTCAAGCTATAAAGTACTGGGATACATAAATATCCTGCAACTGATGTTAAAACTGCTGATATAATAAATGGGCGTGTCAGGAAAAAGGATTCTAATGGTAGTCTGACTATCCGCCATGAACACCAATCTACAAGTAAAAGAAGAACCACCAAGAAAGCTATCAACGCCATGTTCATGAAAACTCCAGGTTGAATCCTGCCAGTATAGGCATGTAATGAATTAGGTTAAGTTTCCACAAACAAAGAAATTACAACAAAAGCTAAATCGTGCATACAATCAAAATGTTGGGATTGTGCCTTGAATTCTAGGGCATGTACATAGGTCTCTCTGGGCAAGTTTCCTGCTTTGAAAGTAATGCCACCTTCTCTTGGGATTTTTTTTTGGGGTGTGTGTGTGTGTGTTGGACAAGGAATATGTTCTCTTGTATCTATAATATGTTTTGAGGTTGTTCTTTGTGAGAGACTTCAATCCCTTTTTTATAAGTAATTAAGTTTTCATTAGATAAAGCAAAGCAAATAAATTACAATCAAAAGTTCCCAACTGGAGGTGTGAATTGCAGCCTCCAAAGCAAAAAAGAAAAGGTTACACCTGAGCCCAATACAAAAGATCCCTAATAACCCCTTGCTTAGCTAAATAATCTGCCATCACATTTGCAGATCTCCTTTCCCATTGGATCCTTGCAATCATGTTTATAGTCAGCCACTTGAATCTCTTAATGGCCTCCCTAATCCCTATAAGTCCATAACTCCATATTACTGTATCTGGCTCCTTCAACTACCCAACTACCAGTTTAGAGTCCCCCTCAATGAGTAATCTTTCAATCTGCAATTCTCTGGCAATCAATAACCTTTGTACCACTGCTTGAAACTCCGCACTTATGGACTCCCCAATCCCTGTTGGCCCGAATATAAAGCAATAATTTGGCCATCTTTATTTCTGAATACTCCTCCAATTCCAGACAGCCTGGGTTCCCTAAGCTGTACCATCAAAATTGAGCTTGATGAAGTCTTCTTCAGGAGGTGCCCAAACTGAGATAGCCCTTTGTTTGTTAGCTGAACTTTTTGCTAGCTTCCCAGTTCCTCCAAATATCAAAGCAAAGTGAGAAAAAGTATCCCAGACCCTATGAAGGATGGAAGCTGAGAAGCTGTAGCAAAAAGTTCAGCTAACAAATCATACCCTTGGTTTTTTTCTGGTATAGTAGTCCAGAAAATTGTCAATCTGCATAATAGGAATCTATGTCCTTTGAAAACCTTTGCTTTAGAGAAAAGGCATTGTCCTTAAAAAGGGAGAAAAAACCTTTGCTTTAGAGAAAAAGCATTGTCCAGAAAATTTGTTTGATCAGTGACATTATTGCTGAGAATATATCGAATTGTTTTCCAGTAGGTGGTAACAAAGGAGATAAATCATAAGAGTTCACCAAAGAGATTTTGGCAAAAGAAGGGGTCTTGTCAGGAGAAGATGATGTTTCAGAAGTAGAAGTTGATGAAGGTGAAGAGGAAGAGGAAGAGGAAGGAATGAAATTGGATAGAGTTCAAAAAATTAAGCAAAAGGTGGATGTGGGAAAGATGGTGGAAACTGGTCTCCAAATGGGTGAAAAGTTGGGCTTATTGGTTTTAGGAGGGAAAGAATAAAGAAGAAGAGCATTCCGGGGGCTAGAACTACACTACTCGATGAGTGCTGAAAGGCCTTGATATGTCTAGGGTTAGTCTTGAGTCTCCTGTTTGAGGAGATTTCTTGTTGGGTGGGCATTTCTCAGTTTTTGCCACCTGAGGGTTGTGTTGCTTTGAAAGCAAGTTTTCTTGGTTTTAGCTTTTTGAGGTTTCAAGTGATAGCCATCTTTACTTAAAAAAAATCCATCGCCTAGGCAACTAGGCGACAAGGCGCCTCGCCTTGGTGCCTTGAAAACTATGGGCCTACATTGAAAGGAATTCTTAAGGCAAAGTTGGTTTGGAGTTGTGTGTGTCCTTTTCATTTGTTGGAAAGGGTGGAATGAAAGAATCAAAGGGATCCCTGACTTCATACTTTGAAGAAGATATGAACTCACTCTTTTTTGTGAGAAAAGAAGATAAGTTTGGGTGCTTATAGTTCCAGATTTTGAAGGGATTTCAAAGGAGGTCCTTATTGTTGGTTTTTGGTCGTTTCTTGAGGTGGATCTCGAGCAGTTAATTTTGTACTTCTCTTTCCTCTTTGTTGTATACTCTTTTTGAGTTGTTTAGAATCCAAGTTGCGGTGATTCCCCATTACCCTGATTGATGCACTCTTCCTTTATCAATAAATTTTTCTTTATTATTTATTACCAAAAAAATGATGGGATGGCTGAGTGGCAAGACTACAGGGCATGGAATTAGAAAAAGCACACTTACGATGGTGGGAAGATTGGGGTTGCCTCAATAGGCAACAAGATCAAAGGAAATCAATTCAAACGGTTTGGAAACTTGCATAGAAAGATATGGCTGAAGAGTGACATGATGAAATAGGATTCATATATGTGGCCCAAACATTCACAAGGCTTTGTTGAGTTCAGTTCTGCATTCCTAAATATACTTTAAAATTTCAATAGGTACATTTGGACCAAATCTAGCTTATTCAAATTGTCCTTAAGCTTGTCTAAGTCAGAATTCTTCAATAAAACTTAAAGTGGAAAAATATCTAGAAAACACAATCGAAAAACATAATAACATACCCATAATTAAAGATGCTAGACAAAAGCTACATTACTTCAGAATTTTAACACCTTTGCCCCATGCACCAGTTTTCCAAGATTCATTAGTAGAACTTTAAACATGATTTGTGAGGAAAAGATAAGTCTTAAACAACCCAAGCATTAAAAATTAACATATTTTGATAAGTAAAAAAAATAACATTATTAGTGGAAAATTGAAATCAGTTTCTTAAACTAATACATGTCAGGAACAAAGTAATCTTACATAGCAAAAGCAATCATACAAATCAAGCATCTAAATCATTTCATTTCAAATTCAGAAGTTGGATGCATAATCTAATTGGGAAAAAAATGGTTTCTTGCCTCAATTTCCTTCCTTTTCGAAGCACTCCCAGTCTGTCAGCAGTCACAGTTAGAGGCCCATCAGACGAGTCCATATGCTCCTTGATACTACCAGGCAAGTCAGCATCCTTGGTAGTAGTATTTATTATAATATCTGCATCACTATCTTCACCGTCACTAGAAGATAGTATGTAGCTACTCCTCCCAGAAGTCCCATCACTCTCCCCATAATCCCAATCATTAAATGAAGAAATACCCACTGAATCCTATAACAAGGGGACAAATAAGAACAATAACCAATCAACATACGTTCAGAAGCACCAACATATCAGTTGAAGCAATCAATAAACCCTTCACACTTAAGCAGTAAAACCACAGAAAAATTGCCACGAAAAAAAAAAACAATAATAGAAGAAGCCAACAAAAGGAACTATTTTCCATTCTATCAAATGTATAGTTGGAGGTGGGTTTTTTTTTCCCCTTCTGCTTTTCAGGAAAAAAAAATACCTCATCCATGGCCTCAATTGGAAACAAATCATGCCGCAATTTAAATCCATGTCGCTGGGCCTTCGATGCGCACAACTACAGATAAGCAAAACAATTTAAATAAACCATGGTAATAACAAAAAAAAAATCATGAAATGCAGGAACACTAGAGGGTAGAACATTGATTCCAGAATATGCATAAAGGATAGATAGAAGTTCTTGCATTGAAATTATAAGCAAATCTATGGTGACAACACAATGAAGCGAAGATTGCTTGGGTTCCCGTTCGAGAAGTGAAGGATCGTTTTGAGGTTTGTAGAAACCCTAGACGAGAGAAACGAAGAGCTGCAGGAGAACGCATGGTGGGTTTGTAATGGAGGATGGTTAGGTGATGGAGGTGGAGGAAATGGAAACGGAGAGAAAAAGAAGAAAACGCGAGAATGGAGAAGAAACATGATAGAGGAAGAAGTGTAGGAGATTTCAGCTATAAAACCAATTTATACAAAGAAGGAAGCCGAAAGTCATCGTTGGTAGGGTTTGTTTGTTTAGATGACGAAACAAGTGAAAGGAAAGGAACGAAGCAGAGAAGGAACTTCAACAAAACATAAACTACGGAGACAGGAGACTCCAAAACCGGTGGGCCATTACAGAAGAGCGACGCATTCGGGATTTGGCCACGTGGTGCTTTGGGTCTGTATTTTTGTCTATGGTTTGATTAACGGTCGTTTTAACTGCTTATAACGGACGTTATAACGGTATTAACTGTAAATGAAAGTGGGTCTCTCGACTGACGACTCTCTCCCACCCAACACCCAAGAAACTTCGAATCTGAATGTTAGCAGTTCAGATCTACGCCCCCACAACACATTCCAGCGTTGTATTGGGAACACCTCCCGATGATTACATCATCGATTCTGTTACTATTATCAGGAAATATTCTCAATACATTGTGGGGTGCAGATGTGAACTCCGTTAGCAGGTTTTAGAGATCACATCTCCTCCCCACAAGGGGCAGCCCCACAATGTCCCACAACATATCCCCATGTGTATTGGGAACATCTCCCGATGATAGTATCAGAACTGATGATGTCATCATTGGGAGATGTTCCCAATACATAGTGGAGATTGTGCTATGGGATGTTGTGGGGCGGCCCCTTGTGGGGAGGATATGTGAACTCCAGGTGTTTTAATGAATGATCTCAGGATCTCCTACCCATGTCTCATTACAGTTGTACATTGAAAGCATCCCCTATATTTGCATGTTATCATTCATGGGAAATGTTCACAGCTAGTTACAGTGTCATGTGGGTAGGATTCTTATGGGCAGGAGATTTGAATTGTAGTTTGATGGGAGTCCGAATGAGATCGGCTTTAATCAGAGCAAGACCGGTTCGAATAGTGTTCGAACAGCCTTTAGAACCTTTCATCAAGAATATCACCGTACTTTTGTGCTTTATTTCATGGGGAGATATTCCCAATGCAAGGCAGTGATGGCTGTTCAAATGGACTTTGCTCTGACTGTATCCGGTCTGAGTCCGAATCTCCTGCCCACATTTATCGCAGCCATCGCACATGGAGAACATCTCATCCCCTACATAGTATTATGCAAGGGGAGATGTTCCCAATTCACGGGAGATAGTGTATTGTGGGTAGGCGTGGGCAGGAGATCCGGAGTCATCTGATGGTCCCAATGCTCCAAAACTCCCATCCACCAGCCAATTCGCCTAACATGATGGAGACCAATAGGCACTTTTGGTTTGGGACAGTTTTCACATAGGAGCTTCTCGCTTCTGGCTTTGGCATTCGGTGGAAATCCTAAGAAGCTAAAATAATTATCTTAAGCTCCGTTTTGGGAAGGGCTGAGCTTTGGAGCACTCGAGACAAGTTGTTCAAAGAGGCTGAAGTGGACAATCCTTCAAATGACTGATTAACAGCCAATACGGGCTCTCCAGATTTTTCACCAAACAAATCTTATAGGTTGTCCTTGTAGGGTTGACCTCAAAAAGCCATAAGCCTATGTGTTTGAGCTCTCCTATAGTGCCCCGTTTGAGAGAACTTTTATGCAAGCAGCTTCTAGCGCTACATGAACTAAGAAACCCAGAATGTTGTAGACTAGTGTTTGGTAAAAACTCAAAAAGCCAAAAATAGGTTTACATGAGCCAAAAGAAAATCAATTTTTTTTTTTATGAATCTATCTTAAGTAACTTCTCTAAAGTGGCTTAGGCAACACAAAAGCCCTCCTAAACGAGGCCTTAGCCAAAGTATGCTTTCTGCTGAAGCTTAGTCTTTTTTCAAAGAAGCTGTGTGTGAAAGCTCTATCCAAAAATATTTTTTCCGTTTGTATGGCAAACAATACCTAAAATAATCTGTGGGAAGTGGAAAAAGCCACGGCCCAAACAGCAGCTTGCAAATATATCATGGACAGTTTTTTTTTGGTCAATTCATTGCAATCATCATGATAGGTAATGAGCCATGCTTGGTAGGAAAAAAAAACACTTATTTACCTTAATTTATGAATATATATATATATATATGACATCATAATTACATCTTTTAATATAATTATAATAGGGGAATATATTTAATATTATATTAGTTTAAAAATATTGCGTTATGAGATTAACGGTGCCATTGTTATTACATTATTTTTTATTATTTATATAATTTATTAGATTTGTCGTCTAAGTCAAATTAATCGGTTTTATAATGGTTAGTATGTATTAGGAGAGTTCAGATCTGCGCCCTAAAGGGGGCACCCATCGGAAGTTGTTCCCAATATGCGGAGGGGATGTGCCGTGGGAATGATTATACAAATATGATAATCATGACATATATAGAAAGTGACCTTGTAATCCCACTGTTTGTTGTTGGAATTAACGAGAAGCGTTGCACTTGTACGACTACACTGGTATACAACTATACATTTCCAATTGTTGTTCATGGTTTGATCAATACTCAATTTCTGCATATCATACCGAAGCTATTAGGTGATCTTTGGTAATGTGGTCGTTTATTGAAGAAATATTTTATACGTGATTTGTCTTGAAAAGTGAGAAAAGTAATTAATAAAATGGGATTTATTTTGGAAAACATAAAAAAGTAATTGATAAACATTTTTTGTTATTGTTTGATAGGTAGGTGTCGTTATATCAAAAGTAAATTTTTCATCATGCCATCCATCGTGCCCACAACATACTACTATTGTCATGTGTGTCATGGGTGCGGCTATACATATATTTTGTATGGTGGAAATGCCAATAACATTATTGTAATTATCATTATGATTTTTCAACACCTATTATGTTTCCTTCTATCACTCCCCCAAAAGCTAGCTTAGGCCTTGTTTGACAATATTCCCACTTATTTCTGTTCTTTTGGAAATTCATGTGCTATAACAAGAATTTTATTTCTTGCTCCTCATGAACAACAGAGGCATTTAGCAAATTGTTCTTCGAGAATAGATTTTTGTTCTACAAAAGCAAAAATAACGTTTGGATAACAAAACTATTTCTTAACATCAATTCTACAAATCCATTCCCATTAAGTCTAAAATTAAACAAGTGTCACATCATAATGATGTTTAAAATTGATCGTTGGGGATAGTCTTCCAAGAGGAGATGATCGTTGTGTTTAAAAAATCATGTAAATAGTGATCGTTAGGGATAGCCTTCCAAGAGGAGATGATCGTTGCAATAGTTATTGTTAAAAAAAAAATTATAATTTTAAGATGAAAGAATAGAGAATCCAATGATCCAATGTGAAGAATGGTGGCAAGGAAGACAAGCTTACCTGTGTACGTGATTCTTGCCGGAAAAGATGATGTGTCAGAGATGAGTTTTTGGTCATTGTCCAGTCCTTGGCACCGCCTCAACTTCTAGCTCCCTGGGTTTGTAGCAGTGGAAGGTTGAAACGAATGAAAAATTGGAGCTAAGGCTTAGAGAGTGGGAGTTTATAATTATGTATGAAATTACAATGTTGCCCCTTCTCTCACATGGGAACACCGCACGCGTGTTCATAAATAATGAGGGACGTTGTAGGAACCACGTGTTCCTTGGGAATGTGTTCTTTGAGAATGTCAATTCGTCACTCCCGAAGAACACAGTTTTTGGGTGTTGTTCTCACTCAGGAATGGCTTATTTCTTGCTTTTTTTTTTTTTGCCAAACATGTTTATTTTCTGCAAAAGTGCTGGGAACAAGAGAAACACTCACAAAACATTGCCAAAAGCTTCTCTTTGAGGGGAGGTAGGTAATTGATTGAACTAAGAACATGTAAAGGTTAAGCACGAGGTCCCATCAACACGAACCTATGTGCTTTTTCTTACCATCTTTATTGCAATACAAAGTGCCTTTTAACTAATTCGTGTGCCATCATTGTTGCCTTTATTGCTTGTTACTTTATTTCGTAGGCTTTCTCGACATAATCAAGCATCGTACGGGCCTCGGCGATGAACCCTATGACAATTGGTACCAAAGCAAGAGCTCACTTACATGCCACAGACCAAGCACATGACCCTTGACGATAGCAACACCATGAAAAACACTCAGGACCTCAAGGAAGAGATATGACAAGAACTTGTCCACACCCATGAGGCCAATGATGCACCTGAAAATGACCCTAACAAGGACAAGGCCCAAAAGGGCCGAACATCAAAATCCAACAAGAGTGAGAAATCCACTGATAGGCTTGCCAACATTGACACCCATAGGCTATGTTGTGATGTAATAGTGGGTGAGGCATGTGATCATGTGGAAGAGTTTCACCTCATTATGGAAGTAATCGAGTCTGCAATGCTGGAGTTGGAGGGGCGCTTGAATGGTGCCCTAGATGAAGTTCGCAATGTGATGACTGAAACCCTCAATGAGGTCCTAAGAACCTCGCATCAACAATAAGCAATTTCCTCCCAAACAAATATCCAAGACATGCTTAACAAATTTCAAACACAACTTGAGGAAATGAAAGATGAATGGGGAAGGTGAAAGAGAATCATGTTCACACCCTAGGCCGTTCAGGCCCAACATGATGCGATGAAAGAAGAATGGGCAGCTATGAAAACATTCATGTGCACATCAACCAACATGTAGGCCCAACTAGATGTGTTAGACAGTGTATGCCCTTAGCTCCAATCAAATTGATGTACTTTCGACATTTATTGTAAATGAATAAAGTACATAATTGATTCATGTTATTATGGTGTGTTTCTATGTAATATCCTTAAACTGGAAACAAATGAGACTTGTGTTAGTTTAGAATCTTCACAGTCGTTAGATATACCTAGGGAGGTTTATCCTGTCAAGGCTAACACTAATGTGTTGCAAACTGGTTTGGGGTGGCTTGTCTCAACTGCCAGGGTGAGACCTGAGACACATGCGGTGTGGGTTTTTTTTGAAACCCTGAATTGGACCAAATTCCAGTATTGCCCTGGACCTTAGAAACAGATGGGCAAAATTGGAATATTACACCTGACCCCTAGACTCGATTATGGTACTGCACTAGGTGACGGATTGGGCTATCTTTGATGTGTCAATCAATGAGATCCTTAGCGGAGGTCAAAACCTGGGTATGTTGGGATAGTTTGAGAATTCACCTGAGTGGGTGATCATAGTGACATGATCAACTCTTTGTTGGACAAAGTGAATGATCGGGGAATGCACTCTCTCTGATGGAAACCTAAACTATCGATAGTTGATTTCAAATTTGTTGAGATTTGTTTTGTAAAAGCATATTTATATAGAGATATACATATATATTATGGTTTCACAAAATGTTTGCAAAATGTTTTAATTCCCGGGATCCATGTGAGCAAAGAGTGCAACACTATACCTTGAAACCGAGGGAAAGGTCCTCTCTTGTCAGGCTGTGTATGATCATTAAGGGTTGAGAGGTTAAGTGTAAGATCATTTAGGGATAATAAACCTGATGGGCTAATCTTACATCTGCCCACAGTCCTTGGGCCTTTATAAGATGACTAGACCCAATGACCATTTAGTGTAAATGTTGGGTCCATTAAGAGCCCATACTGATGGACTCAGGAGTTCATTGTATTCAACAGTGAATTTGGCCAGGCCTTATAATAGAAGATAGGCTGAACTCATGTGGCTTATGTGGAGATCAATGATAGGGTCTCATGCCATACAAAGAGAGCCAAGCTAACCAGCATTAAAGGAAGTGAGCTTGAAAGCTTAATGGGCCTAAAGCCCATTTCGAACTGGGTTAATTGGATTAATTAAACAGGGGGCGAATCTAGGTATGGATTAGCAGATAAGGATAAGAGGATAACTCTTATCCACTTAAAGAGTACAGATCCAAATAAAGATTTGGATTAGGAAACTTCTAATTGGATTAGGAGAAGTTTATCCTGATCTGCAGATAAGATAAGGGATAAGCCTTATCACTTAAAGAGTCCAGATCCAAATAAAGATTTGGATCAAGAAACTCTGAATCAGATTAGGAGATTAACTCTTTATGGTCTATATAAAGGAAGAGGGCGAACTGGAATAATATACACAGTTTGACTGACTTTTCTGCATTCAGTTCTCTCTCTCTCTCTGTTCTTGCTGTCCTACCCCTGTTCAATCTCCACCTCTTGGAGTGATCAAGATTGGATCTTGATATTGTTTCTTGGTGGAAGAAATAATATTGAAGTTGTGCTCACATCCCTACACAATTCTTGTTGAAGAATTGGGGTTCTTGTTGAAGAATCCACTTGCTGATCCTACCTCACCCTAAGCTGTGTCATCTTTAGTGGAGGAAGGATTTGATACCCTCTTTGGGCATGAACACCTACATTGGGAGGAGCTTTTGCATGGATTTCGTATCAGGTATTCCTCTCCCTAATCTTGGTTTCAGATTTGGTCCGATTTGTTTCAAGAATGAACCTTGAAAAATACAGTTTTTTTAAATCAAGGAATAGGATTCCCGGATGGGAGAAAGAAATTTTTGAAATTTCGCCCAGCCACCTTGCATGGTTTGGCCATCCATATGATGGATCTCCCATCCCTTCAAGATGAGATTAGGGGGGACTATAACATCTTGAAGAGAATAGTTGCCAATTCAGCAAGTGTGGCACATGCACCATTGAAGAGAGTAGAACTTTAATGATATCAGCCATGGCCATAGCCGAACAACTCACTAACATGAGACTGTCGAATGATGAGAAGCCTCCAAGCCCATGTGTCAATGGGGGAGATAAGCAATCAAACCCATCTCGAGAGAAGCAACTCTACTACAACAAGCCAGCCAAATATCAAAAAAGGGAAGAAGCCGCAAAAGACCACAACACTTACAAGTACAAGAGGTCAACTACCCCATCACAATCGTACTTCATTTGCAATGAGATGCACTTGACAAGTGATTGCCCTACAAGAAAGAAACTTAATGCCCCCATCGCCAAGATCAATGATGATGACCAAAACGACGAGGATAAGCTTTCACCAAGAAACAAGGGTTGGCACCCTCTAACTACTCAATGCCATGTAAAGAAAGAGGCCACACCTAAATAGCCCAACAAAGTCCACAAGGGGCTCAAATATCTGGACATAGATACAGACACAACACACAACTTCATTTCACTTTCCAAGGCAAGGCGACTCAACCTAGACACATCCAAATAGGCAAGGCAGAACAAAACAGTCAACTTTGGTGCCAAGGCAGCAGAAGGCATGGCTCATGGAGTAAAGCTCCAAGTAGGACCGTGGAAAGGAAGCATCAACCTGTTTGTGGTACCCTTGGACGATTTTCAAGTTGTTCTCATAATAGAGTTTTTTACACAAGCAGAAGCAACCCTCATGCCACATATTGATAGCCTACTCATCCTAGACAAGTGTTCCCCTTACATGATCCCAATGACAACTACATTCAGGTATATGGGAAGCAAGTTTCAGCCCTACAGTTGTACCAAGAAGAAAAGGCACCCTACGCCAATGCCACACCAATAGCAAAGAAGACCTCCACTCCAATATTTCAGACCAACACAAGACGAAAAGGGAAGTCATCATAAAGAAGCAGTCTCCACCAAAGTTGTTCAGTGCCAGCGTCAATGCAACAACTATACGATGATGAAGACACTAAGAAGACCAAGGCCGTCTCCAACAACACACCCATCTACAGCCAATCCATCCAAGGATAAAGTGTGCCAACAACCCCTAATAGGGACCACAACCCAACTTGGCCTCGACCCAACACTTTGTAGCAGCCCCGTAAGGAAACCCCTTTGAGAGAAAAATCATGGGAACCAATGTTCTCACAATCCCAAAACTCATTTTGACACAAACCTAGCTCCAAATTTTCATTCAACCAAGCCAAATCATCCCATGTCCTACCTTGAACTTAACCTCAAATTTAGCCATGGGACTCCTAAGCATAGGGAGCAATCACCAACCTACCATCTAAGCAGATGCAAAGGCCTTGGAAGAAACAAAGTTCATGCAACAATTGAAGAATCCCCATTCATCAACAACAAATCCAAGTAGTAAGCAAAAGTTAGTCTTCGTGGACGAAGACCAAATTGAATGGGGGAACCCGTCACAAGTTAATTCTTTGCCGCACCATCAAGTGCCATCCACCGTTATCTCAAAAACACATAGTGTTAGTTACACCATTCACAACCCATTAAATAACAAACAAAATAATAAAAATTGTTGATGTGTCGCTATTAAAGTAAAAAAAAATCTAATAAATTACAAGTGGATCCCATTTAAAACACACATTAAGAAGAATAAAATAAAAATATTTAACGTATAAATTAATAAATGTTTAAAATAATATACAAGTGAGCCCCACCTAAACCTAAATAAAATAAAATAAAATAAAATAAAATCTAAGAAATTGCAAGTGTGTCCCACTTAAAACCATGTTACCAAAGTGTCTGCTGATCAAGTCGGCTTAGGAGAGCCTCAACACGCTCATTAGATGGCTCAGGGCGGCCTATGAGGAAAATGGTGGACGGCCTGAGTCCAACCCGTTTGGGGCCAGAGCTATGAGGATATATTTGAGGGAGGTAGGAGAAGATCAAGCCAAGGCAAGGCAAGAGGGATACCATATGAGAAGAAACGAAAAAGACTGACTACGAGAACAATGACTATGCCAGCAAATGCTTCATTAGCGATGACTCAAGTGGTTGATGGTGGTGGTTCCTCTTCAGAAGCTAGGGCTGCTAGTGTCCCTCCAGCCACTACTTCCGTATAGCTTCACTAATTTTTCTCTTCTTTTTTTTATTTATTTTCATTATTATTTGAGTCATATTATATGCCAATTATCTTTATATTTTGATCAACACCATGGTCAAAACTAAAATGAAAATCATCTCTCTGTCTCTTTCTCGATCAATCACTCTAATTTCCATCAGTCCTAGAGCAGGCAAGCCAGATAGCCACAATTCTTGTAGTAGACATTTAGATCACTATAACTGGTCCAGGATCAGCTGGGCTTTTGGGGGATGTTATCAGGGCCCGGTGGAGATACACATGCCCCCTCTGCCCCATGCATTCGCACTTTCAGTCTTTCAGTTCTCTCTATTCACTATACCAAGACTTACTAGTCTAGTCCCTCTCTCCTCTAAGATTGTATAGATTATCTACTTATGGATTGAATTGAGAGGGATGACGACGAGTTATCTCTCCCTCTATCTCTCACACACACACAATGACTCATCGCTCTCTTATATAGTGAGGAAAGGATAATATCTTTTCCCTATGATTCAATAAAAGAACCAAATAATTAATGAAAAGGGGAGAAATCAGAGAGGTGTGGTGGTAGCTTCTATGTTTAACAGACTTGAGAAAGCTGATGTAGTTACAGAAATTATTGCTACCAAAAAAAAAAGGATTTTTAACATAGAAGAAGATCGAAGAATCTAAGAGAAACCATTCTCTTAAATTGGGTTAGAGGAAACCATTCTCAAGGGTTTTGGATTCAGAGGAGATGTCAGTCGGGTCCGATGGATGGTTAGAGTATGAATGGAAGAAAAAGAAGAATAACAAGGAGAGGGAGAGAAATGGGAATATCAAGTGGGATCCACCTATATATTATTTCTAATATTTATTAATTTATAATTTAAATAGTTTTATTTTGTAAGTGGGACTCATTCGTATTTTTTTCTTTTTTTGAATTTAACGGTGCCATGCCAACATATTTCTTATTATTTAAAAAATTGTGAAAGATATCATTAACATTATGTGTTTCTAGGCTAACAATGACATTTTCTTTGAAGTTTGAGGTCTAGGGTGAAATTTAGGAGTTCAGAGCCAAAACCAAGACAAACATTTATCTAATAAATATTTTATCAAATAACATTTTTGAATAAATACCTATATCATGATAAATTGACACAATTTTTCAAATAAATGACAACAAAACCAAAGACTGTGTTAATTTCAACTTTGTGTTTTGACTGTTTAACGGTGGATACTATATGGCGTGTAATAATTGTTAAAACATTTGAAAACCCAGTCACCTTGAAAGTAGATATGTATCTAATCTCTGTGTTTACCTAAAGCATAAGGGGTAGTATGGGTGACTTTTGTCCACTCAACACATGTTGCCTCTAATTGTGACATGTGTCCTTCCTTTATCTTTGTCTTTTTTGTTTTATCTCCTCATCCAACCATTCATTTTTGAACATGTGCCCCCAACCACTACCCTCCATTGTTCTCTCTCGAACCATTATCCTCTCTAACTTTTTTTCCCTCATTCATTCTTCTATCTCAAACCAGTACCCCCTCATTATTCTCTCTCGAACCACTACCCTCTCTTACTTCTTTGCCCTAGTTCATTCTTTTTATCTCAAACCTCTACCCTTTTTCCTTATTCTCTCTCGAACCACTACCCTCTCTAATTTTCTTTCCCTCGTTCATTCTTCTATCTCAAACCACTACCCACTCCCTCATTCCTGCTCTCCTTCTATTTGTCTCTCTGTCTTTTTCCCTCTCCTCCCTTGTCTCTCTCTCCCTCTCATTAAGGTTGTGACAAAATTGAACTCTAATTGAATAGTTTAGGTTCAAATTCAATTAGACTTGATTCAAGTTCGATTCTAATCAAGTTTGAACTGAATTTGAACCATAGGGTAAGCTCAATTAATTATTCAAATTTGAGCTTGACCAATAAAAAGTTTGACTTGAAAGCTCGTGAGCTTGACTCAATTAGCTCATACATACATACATACATACACATGTATGTATATATTATAGAATATAAAAATATATTTTATAACATATATTATAAAAATATATTTTTATATTTTATATAATATAGTAATATATATTATAAAAAACTTGAGCTCGAGCTCGAACATAGTAGTATCTTAGTTAAGCTGCGCCAAGACATGCCAAAGTTTGGCTTGGCTTTGCAGCCCTACCTCTCATGTCCTCTTCTTCCCAATCTCTATGTCTTCTATGTCTCTCTTCCCTCCCTCTTTGGCTTTCTTTCCCTCCCTCATTCTTCTCTCTCGAACCACTAGGGTAATTTGCTTTCGGTTAAGGTATTCTGGTTAAAGTTTTTCTTTTTTTTTTCAAAACGATTTTTAGATGATTATGGGTTAGAGCCACTACAGTCTCCCTCTCTTAGGGTAATCTGTTTTCAATTAGGATTCTCTAGTTAGGGGTTTTCAAACAGCTAAGGTTCTTTTAGATTTTCGATTAGGGTTTTTTTGTAAGAATTTTTTCCTTTTTTGTTGGGGTTTCTTCACCAAGGACAATTTTAATTTCGGATTTGTTTTTCTTTGTGTTTTTCAGTTTTGTATTGTTGTTTAGGGTTTCACATATAATTGTAGTTTGTGTTCTTGGTTAAGGGTTTTACATCTAGTTATGGTTCTGAATAGGGCTTTTTTGATCGATTTTTTTAGTGGATATTTTCACCTCGTTTAGATCCTTTTTCCTTTGGGTTTCTTTGTGTTTCTTTTTGTTGGAAAATAGTAAAGAAGGCAGAATGGAACTTATCGTTAATCGCTTTCCAAACCGAGAACTTGCGAATTTGTAGCGTTGTGGAACTGTGAAACCAATAACTTGCAGAGATGAGGGTTGAGTCGTGCCACTTGATCACTCTCCTTAAAACCACATTTGCCCCATATGGTGCAGCAGGGTGAATGCAAATCGGTCGCCAAGATAAAACAACCCACAAGCCACTGGTAGGTTGCACTCGCTTACTAGACCTCTACAAAACACAAAGAATGATGCTCAGAGAAGAACGATTGACAGAGAAGAGAAGACTGTGTCAAGTGCATTGGTGTATGATTCTGGGTCGACCAACAGAGGCTAGTGCACCTGCTTGAAGAGACACAAAGAGGAAGAGACACAAACAAACAAAAAAATGTTTTTAAAAATAAATTTGAAATTCAAAAGTCAAAAGTTTAATCCGGTCAAAAACAAAACTCTCCGGTGTAACGCACGTCTTCAAGGCATCGAACCTGGAAACTTACGATAGAATGACATACTCGATTGACCACGTCGATAGCTTCCAGGCCATGATGCAACTGCACGGAGCGAACGAGTCAAGCCTATGCCTCGCCTTCCCTACCACATTCCACCAGGCTGCCCAGATGTGGCACTTAGGTCTTCACCACCCACTTCGCCACTAGCAGATGTCACCCGAAGACAACCAACCACTTGATGATGGTCTACCAATGCTTTGATGAAGACCTTAGAGACTATATGTAGAGGTTCAATATAGAATCTTTGCAAATCCAAAACTACGACCCCGTCGTACAGATGACCACGACGATCCACGACGTTCGAGGCCCCTTTTTGAGGAGGTCACTTGCGAAAAACCCTCGGAGGACATGGGGAAGTTCCTCAAGCGAGCTCAAAAGTACATGAATGTCAAGGAAATGCTGCACATGCATGAAGAGCTCGCCAGAGCTGAAAAGAGGAAGGAACACGACGATGATCGAGGCAAGAGTAGTAGCATGCACAACTGGAGGAACAACGTGTTGCCAAGCCGCAAATCCAGCTAATCTCCTTGCTACTTCAGGCCATCACCCCGTTGCTCTAGGTCACTGGCATGGCACTTCATGACTCCCCCCGTGAAATACAAGAATTACACTCCACTGAATGCAAGGAGGGGAGAGATCCCATGGAGATCAAGTCGGCCAACTACTTGAAGTAGCCACCTCGTCTAAAGGGAAACTCTACCAATAAAAACTAGGTATGATATTGCTACTTCCACAAAGAGAAGGGCATGACACTAAGGACTACCAGAACCTAAAGGACGAGATCAAGGAGTTCATTTGGTGAGGATATCTCAAGAAGTTCATCAAGAAGGAAAACTGAGTTGCCGAGCCATCGAGGGACCCACCAAGAAACCATCCCCAAGAGAATGAATGACCACTCACTAGGGTGATCAACATGATTATCGGCAGGTCGAGTAGCAAGCTGCAGCTCATTTGCTGGAAAGACATTGATGCACAACCTAAGCATTGACGAGAACCCCCACCACCACACCAAGAGGCCGAGGATGGAAGAGGTGATTTATTTCACCGAAGATGATAAGATAGGGTTCACTACCCCCATGATGACACCCTCATGATTAAGTTGATCATTCATGACTATGAGGTGAAGTGTATCCTGGTGGAGAGCGGAAGCTCAGTGAACATAATGTCCTTAGAAGCCTTCAAGAAAATGGAGCTATAGAGAAAGGACCTCGTCCCTACTGATGTACCACTAGTTGATTTCAGCAGGGAGGTCGTCTGACCTCTAGGAAGAATCAACCTATTGGTTACAGTGGGGTCCGTGCCAAACAGGATTACATTTGGCCATAGTTTTTTGGTTGTTGACACATCCTCTCCTTACAATGCTATTCTTGGTTGCCCCATCCAGCATGCACTTTGAGCCATGGTATCCACATACCACTTAGCCATGAAATTCCCCACCAAGACCGGAATTATGGTAGTACGCAGAGACCAGTTAGAGTTCCAGAAGTTTTACGTGGTGGCCTTGAAAGGCAAGGCAAAATAGTCATTGGCGGTCAACCTGGATCCGCTCTCAAAGTCTGGCAATGACAAAGCTCACCAGTGGAAGACGCCGTCCTAGTGCCGATCTCAAACACTGAGCTTGAGAAGACAGTCTAGATTAGATCCCGGCTTGAGGAACGTTTGCACTCCAAATTCGTAAGTTTTTTACGTTCAAATATAGATGTTTTTGCTTGGTCACCTACTGATATGCCTAGAATAGACCCCTCTATTATTACCCATAAACTTAATATAGATCCCTTGGTTAGACCTATAGAGGAAAAGGAACTTCGCCCTGGAGTGGTGGAAGACCATTGACGAGGTGGTCAGGAAGCTCCTTAGTGTCGACTTCATCAGAGAAGTAGAGTACCTAGGCTGGATAGTGAACGCAGTGTTTGTCATAAAGGCAAATGGGAAGTGGCATATGTGTGTTGACTATACCAACCTAAACTGAGCCTGCCCGAAGGATATCTTCCCACTCCTAAGGATAAACCGACTAGTAGATGCCACATCAAGGTTTGAACTGTTAAGCTTCATGGATACCTATTTTGGTTACAACAAGATTTAGATGGATCTAGTGGACCAAGAGAAGACTACTTTTGTAACTAAAATTGAGCTTTATTGTTATAAAGTCATGCCTTTCTACTTGATGAATGGCAAGGCAACCTACCAATGTTTTGTAAACAAGATTTTTTCAAACTTAATTGGAAATAAAATAGAAGTTTATGTAGATGATATGGTGGCAAAACGTAAAATTTCCAATTCTAATGTGTTTGCCATTTTAAGAAAGTGTAACTTGAAGCTCAACCCGAACAAGTGTGTCTTCGCTGTCACGTTGGGTAAGTTCCTTTGCTACATAGTCACCTGGCGTGGCATCAAAGCGAACTTTGAGAAAATTGAGGCAATATTAGATATGCAACCCCTGAGGTCCATAAAAGAAGTCTAAAGGTTAACAGGCTAGATCTCTGCCTTTAACCATTTCATGTCAAGGTTGGTAGGGTAGTTGCTTCCATTCTTCCAAGAAAAAAAAGGCTAATTCTTTCGATTGGATTGAGGAGTGTTAGCTTGGTTTCGACAAGCTTAAGCAATAATACCTCAACTCGCCACCATTATTGACAAGGATAGAGCTTGGGGACGAACTCCAATTGTACCTTTCCACGAGTGACAAAGTAATCAGCTCGGTACTGGTCTGTAATGTAGATAAAGTGTAGCGACTTGTTTACTACGTAAGAAAGGTCTTACATGCAGCCAGGACTAAATACCCAAACATAGAGAATCTCTCCTTCGCACTCATCATATCAGATTAGAAGTTTCATCCTTACTTCCAAGCCCACACTATCAACGCCTTCACCAATAGACCCCTTCGCCAAGTGCTGCAAAAGCCGAAGGTCTCGGGAAGATTGACGAAGTGGGCCACCAAGCTCATCAAGTACAACATTCGGTTTAAACCTTGCCAACGATCAAGGCACATGTCCTAGTAGACTTTGTGGCCAAATGCACCTTTAGTTTGCCAATCTAGGTACTAGATGAGCCTGCATTCACCTCGGAGGCATTCACTAGTGTAGAACCATTATTCGATTGGATGAACAGCCTTGGATCCTCTATGTGGATGGCTCGTCCGACCAAAGAGGCAATGGAGCTAGCCTGATTTTTCTAGGACCCAATGAGGTGAAGTTGGAGTACGATCTATGATTCGGAATTTAGGCGACCAACAATGAAGCTGAGTACGAGGTCCTCGCTGCTAGGAATGTAGAGGTATATAGTAACTCCTACCTCATGGTGAACCGGGTGAATGGACAATAAGAAGCTTGGGAGCCAATGATGGTGAAATACTGAATGAAGGTGTGTTAGATGATTAGATAATTTGACTCCTTTACGGATATTGGGAGAACAATCTTCATAGAAGACCTACCGTGCCCTAGCATAGAGAAGGCGGTGGTGGAGGAGGTCACTCTCATGTAGGTTGTAGAACTGAGTTGGATGGATCCACTTTTTGAGTATTTATGCCATAGGGTGTTGCCTTCAGACCGAAACACAACTCAAAAGATTGAACACAAGTAAACTTGCTATGTCATAATTGGCAAATAGTTGTACAAGAATCCTTTCACCCTTCATTACTTGTGATGTCTCTGACCTAGCAAGGCCAAGTGCGTGCTCTAGGAGATTCATGAAGGACTCTACAGTGAACACTTGGGGGGGGGGGGCAGGGTGTTGGCTTAGAAAGCCCTTCGACAAGGCTACTACTAGTCGATAATGAAGGCTGACACAATCCATTTCGTACAACACGGTGATTGGTACCAGTGCTACACCAACATACCCCGACAATCGATAACCGATCTGCAATACCTTACCAGCTCGTGGCCTTTATGCCTAGTAGGGGATAGATATTCTTGCTCCCTTTCCACCGGCAACCGGGCTGAGGAGGTTCTTGGTTGTTGTCCTAGATTATTTTACTAAATGGGTTGAGGCCAAGCCGTTAGTGACTATCACAATCCAGAATGTCCAGAACTTCTTTTGGAAATGTATACAAGCTGCCCCACGTATTGATCTTGGACAATAGTAAGTAGTTTGAAGGCATAAGGTTCAAAGATTGGAGTGTTGAGTTGGGAATCAAATAGCATTTCACTTCAATCTCCTATCCCCTAGGCGAACGGGCAAGATGAGGTCATGAATAGGGCCATCTTGCGAGGCCTGAAAGCTCGATTGGCCCAAGCTAAGGGATTGTAGATCGATGAGCTTCTCAATGTATTATGGGCATATTGAACATAGAATAGAATGACAATGGGTGAAATTCCATTCAACCTAATGTTTGGAATGAAGGTTGTTATCCCTATTGAGATTGAGGTACTGACCTTACGGTCTGAAATGTATGATGAGGAAGAAAATGATGATGATCTAAGGACCTGTAAAGAGATTGGGCCAAATGGGCCCTAGTATCTTTTCTTGTAGTATTTTTTATTTATTTGTTAGCTAATGAGCCTATCTTAATGGGCCTATTATTTCCTTTTCCTAGTTCTCCTTATGTTACTGCCTAGCTAGCCGCCCACTTAAGGATATACTTGTAATTATGTTAAGATTGAAGTTTAGTAAAAGGATTAGAGAAGGGAGGAAAGAGATATTCAAACTTCTTCTTCTTCTTCCTCCTCATTTCTCCATCTTCTTTCTCTTGTACTGCGGTTCTCTTCTTTTATTCCTCATTTTCTCTCTAATTTTTCCAAGTTTACATTAGTTTTAGAGGACTGATTTTCATCTTGGTATTAGAGCAGGTTTCTTTCTTCCTTCTTTTCTTCTTTCTCTTTTTCCATACACCCTTTGATTAAGAGAGTGTATGGAGAGATAGGTTCTCTATAGTTTAGAGGATCTTTTGCCTAGTTGATAGAGGGTTTGGAGAGTTTAAATCTGCCTGGATATTGCCAAGAAGTGGTGCTATACTATTTTTGCCCAAAACCCTAGTCGATTAGAGTTTTTCGAAGTTACAAATAAAAGTGAACCTTTGGGTGTGGCGCTCTATGCTTGGGAGGTGTCTTTTGACTTCTAAAAGAGGGCGGTTCAGGTTTGGAAGAGATTGGGAAGCTCTGGTAGGAGCGACTGCATCTTCTCTCTTTCAAGCATCTAGATACTAGTTTGACTTCAAGTAAGTTTATAAAGACCAAATTTTTGGTTTTTTGATTTTTGTTTGATTAATGGAGCAATACGAAAGTGAGTTCAAGCAGGTGCCAGTTTTCAGGCTTGGCTCGATAGATTCCGTTTTGACTGGTGTGACCACAATCAAGCTAGATGGGACAAATTATCTTTCTTGGGCACAATTTATAAGGATTTATTCTATAGTAGAGGAAAATTAGGGTACCTCATAGGCAGTAAAGTGAAACCCGAAGAGACAGACCCTGAATTTGAGAAATGGATGCAGGAGAACTATATTGTCATAGGATGGTTGGTCAGCTCTATGCAGCCTCATATAAGTCAGCACTATCTCTAGATGTCCTCGACCAAGGAGATCTGGGACAGTGTTACTGAAACTTATTCACAGAAGTTGAATGTGGATAGAGTCTACAAGCTGAAAAGTGATGTGTAGAACCTAAGACAGGGGGAGAAGAGTGTAGCAATCTACTATTCTATACTGAAATCCTTATCGTAGGAAATTGATGTTATGGAATAATTGTATGGGAGAGTAAGAATGAAGCAGAAATGTTTAGGAAGTTGGTGGAAAGAAACAAGGTTTTTGAATTTCTTACTAGACTCAACCCTGAGTTTGACATCATTAGGTAGAATATTCTGGCCAAAGATGAGGTTACTCTTGCCCAGGCATATGCTATGGTGAGTAGTGAGGAGAGTAGGTGGCAGGTTCAATTACAGTGTCCACCTACGAAACATTTTGCACATGCTGGAATAAAGTCGAAGGGTCCAACTGAGAAGAAGGAGCATGTATGTGAATATTGCAAGAAACTGAGGCATACGAAGGACACTTGTTGGAAGCTTCATCTTGATCTTCTTCCTGACCGGTTTAAGAATAACAACAATTTTAAGAAGGGTAGTCAGATAGGAAATCCTAAGACAACTAATGTTGCCACAGTACCAGAAGGAGGAAATAAGGAGAGTGAAGAGAATTCAACCATTGAACAGTTGGTAGCAATGAAGGCGAAATTTGAAAAGTATGGAAGGCTGTTAAATCACTTGGAGGCTACTGTTTCTACATCTCACTCTTCAGGCCATACATCATCTTCATCAGCATTTGCTCACTTAGGTATTCATGCTTCTGCAAATCATGCTTCAGTTTTAGGTAATCATAAACTCCCTTGGATCATTGATTTTTGTGCATTAGACCATATGACTAGATTGTCTAACCTTTTTTGTTCATACTACCTTCTCTCTAGTAAAGAGAAAATATCCCTTGTTGATGGGTCTCTTGCTTCAATTTCTGGAAAAGGGGATATAAAGACCTCTAACACCCTTTATTTATCCTCTATCCTTCATGTCCCTAAACTTAATACAAATCTTTTATCTATTAGTAGGTTAACTAAATTCATGAACTGTAGCATAACTTTCTTTCCCACTCATTGTGTTTTTCAGGACCTACAGTATTATAGGATGATTGGGAGTGGCCATGAGGCGAACGGAATATACTTGCTGGACACACCTGATAGAGCTTTTGGACCACCTCATGGAGTTGCCTTGGAGTCAGTATTGTCAGAGTCTGTTGACAAAGTCATGTTATGTCACTTTTGGTTTGGTCATTTGTCTTTTTCTGCTTTGAGTCATTTATTTCTAGATATGCTTAAGGGAGTGTCTTTATCAAGTCTTCATTGCGAGTCGTGTGAACTAACAAAGCATTGTAGACAATCTTATTCAGTAAGCAATAAAAGATCTATTTCTCCTTTTCATATTATTCACTTTGATGTGTGGGGGGCATATCATTTGCCTACTATGGGGTGTTACAAGTACATTATCCTTTTTATTGATGATTACTCTCATTACACTTGGATTTATCTCATGAAATCTAGGGATGAAGTACTAACTATTGTGCAAAAATTGCATGAACTCATTCTTATCCAATTTAACACCGAGATCAAAATATTTTGTTTTGATAATGTTAAGGAGTATTTTGAGAAAACCCTCTCAGCCTATCTTGAAACTTTTGGGGTTATTCATCAAATTTCTTGTTCCTACACTCTACAACAGAATGGAGTGGCAGAAAGAAAGATGTGGCATGTGGTTGAAGTTGCCAGATCCCTCCTTTTTGCATTCCCTGTTCCTATAAAATTTTGGGGAGATGCTGTCCTTACTGCTACCTTTTTGATTAACCGTATGCCTTTTCGGGTTCTTGGCTTCAAAACCCCCTTTAGCCTTATCTTTCTGGATGAGGATCTCTTCTCTCTTCCTCTCCGTGTTTTTGAGTGCACTTGCTATGTGCATGTTCATAGCCATCAAATGCACAAATTTGAACATAAGGCTCGTAAATGTGTTTTTTTGGGATATGCCCCCACACAAAAGGGATATTGCTGTTTTGATCCAGTTAATGACACTCGCTTTGTATCTTGGGATGTTACATTTGCTAAGTCTACTCCTTTCTTTAGTATTCCTCCTGAGGGGGAGAAATCTGAGGAACCCTTTGCTATGTCTCTAGCAGTTCCTCTTCCTGTTCCTTTTGAGTCATCTAATGAGGTGTCCACTTCTCTCACTAGGCCTACCTCCAATATTCCTGTTCATGTTCCTCCTCTACCTCGTCCTCCTATAATTCTTCCTCATCCTGTTCTTCAAAGGTGGTACCAAAGGCACAGATTCAGACATGGGAAAGTTGTTTCCAATCCTATAGAAGGGCCTCTTGCTCCTCCCATCATTACTGAGGTAACGAGTCAGCCTTCCTCTGACCCATTTACTTCTTTCCCAGACCTTGATCTTCCTATTGCTCTCCGTAAGGACAAGCGAAAGTGTAGAACCCATTATATCTCCAAACACCTAACTTATAGCCTTCTATCTCCTACCTACTACTATTTTCTTGCTTCTGTTTCTTCCCATGTGATACCCAGGTCCATACCAGAAGCCTTATCTAAACCTGAATGGAGGGATGCTATGATGGCTGAACTGGATGCTTTGCATAAGAACCATACTTGGGATATTGTTGACTTGCCTGAAGGGAAAGAACTAGTGGGCTGTAAATGGGTATTTGCCATTAAATATCACTCTGATGGCTCCATTGAGAAGTTCAAGGCCAGGCTAGTTGCTAAATGCTACACTCAGATGTATGGTATTGACTATCTTGAGACATTTTCTCTTGTGGCTAAGATGACCTTAGTCCGGTTTTGTTATCTTTAGTTGCTACTTTTGATTGGCCTCTCCACCAGTTTGATGTTAAAAATGCATTCTTGAATGGAGATCTACATGAAAAGGTCTATATGTCTTTGCTTCCAGGGGTGTATGGAAAGGAAATGCAAGGGAAGGTGTGTAAACTATAGAAATCCATTTATGGTCTCAAACAGTCTCCTCGGGCTTGGTTTGAGAGGTTCAAGACTGTTCTTGTCTCCTTTGACCTTTCTGATAGTTTATGTTGATGATATTGTGGTCACGGGTGATGACACCCAAGAGGTTAGTAAACTCAAAAGATTTCTTAACTCTGAATTTGAGATCAAGGATTTAGGAGATCTTCAATACTTTTGGGCATTGAAGTTGCTAGATCTAAGGATGGTATCTTCATTTCTCAATGCAAATATGTCATTGACCTCCTTGCTGAGACTGGTAAACTTGGTTGTAAACCAACCTCCACTCCTATTGATCACAATCATAAGCTTTCTGCTACAAATTGTGAACTCTTATCTGATAAGGGAGGGTTTCAGAGATTGCTTGGGGAGTTGTTATATCTTTGCATGACTTGGCTTGACATTTCCTATGCAATGAGTGTTATTAGTCAATTTATGCATTCTCCTAGAGATACTCATTTAGTTGCTGTAGAAAGAGTTTTGTATTACTTGAATGGTACTCCAGGGAAATGTATTCTATTTGCCAAACATGGACACATGAAGCTGGAAGCATACACTAATGTTGATTGGGCAAGATGCATTGATGATAGGAGATCTGCCTCGGGTTATTGTGCTTTGGTGGCAAGGAACATTGTTTCATGGAGGAGTAAGAAACAGTCAGTAGTTGCCAAATCCTCCACTGAAGCAGAATATAAGGCTATGGCACATGGTGTGTCAGAATTTCTGTGGCTACGATCCCTTTTAGAAGAATTGGGGGTTGACTATGAGAAGCCAATGATGCTCTACTGTGACAACCAAGCAACTATCAATATTGCACATAATCCTGTTCAACATGATAGAACTAAGCACATTAAGGTTAATAGACATTTTATACGTGAAAGAGTTTCCTCAGGAGAAGTTTGTTTGCCATTCATCACCTGAGAAGAGCATTTGGCTGATATTTTGACCAAGGGAGTTCCGAGAGGGAAGCTGACACACTTTATATGCAAGTTAGGTATGATAGACATTTATGCTCAGCTTGAGGGGGAGTGTAAAGAGACTGGGCCGAATGGGCCCTAGTATCTTTTCTTGTAGTATGTTTTATTTATTTGTTAGCTCATGGGCATGTTATTTCTTTTTGCTAGTTCTCCTTATGTTATTGCCTAGTTGGCCGCCCACTTATGGGTATACTTGTAATTATGTTAAGATTGAAGTTTAGTAAAAGGATTAGAGAAGGGAGGGAAGAGATATTCAAACTTCTTCTTCTTCTTCCTCCTCTTTTCTCCATCTTCTTTCTCTTGCGCTGTGGTTCTCTTATTTTCTTCCACTTTTTCTCTCTAATTTTTCCAAGTTTACATCAGTTTTAGAGGACTGATTTACATCTGGACCAACCTTGACTTAGTCAAAGAGGTACACGACCATGCTTAGATCTAGACCACTGCCTACCAGTAGAGGGTAATTCGATACCACAATGCTAAAGTCAAAAGGTGTTGCTTCCAAGTTGCTGACCTCGTGTTGAGGAAGGTCATGGTACTTGACCCAGGCTCGGGAAAGCTCGACCAATACCGGTAAGGTCCCTACAAGGTGATTAAGGTGATAGGACTTGGGATTTATGAGCTCAAAACTTGTGAAGGGTAACAGGTCCCTCGTATGTGGAATACTGGTAACCTAAGAAGGTATTACATTTGAAGTTTCGAGCTCCTATATTAACTTGGGAATTTTCACTAAGTGTTGTAAGAAACAACTCAGCGATCCCGAGCTCTGACCTATGCAACCACCCGCTCATGTGACTTGTTCCAGCCAACCCACTCTATGCATTTCGATTCACTAGAATCGAATGCCAATCTGCTCTAAGCACCTTGTCCCACAAATTATAAAGTCAACCATTCATAAGCTGACACATAAGCACCCTGACATCATTTTGACTTAGCCAAATTTGTAAAATAATAGGACACCCTAGCATCGTTTTCACTTAGCTGTATTTGCGAAACATTTCCTATCTTAGAAAAATTAAAGGTGCAAGAAAAAGTACATTGTTACTACAAAAAAAGGGAAAAAAAACAACAAAAGTAGAAAACTGAGCTTGGAGGCTTAGGATACATCATGTATGTACAGGAGATCCAAGAAAAGAGGCAAGATCTTCACTCCTAGCAAGACAATAACTTGTCCTCGTTAGATTGTGTCTCCTCCTCCTTGGCATCGTTGCCTTCTTCCTCATCGCCGCCCTTGACTTCCCCTTCAGAGTCAGGCTCATTCTCAGATTGATTGAGCATTTCCTATGTACGTCCAAGCTCTTGATCTTCGATGTGTTGAGTTTGCGGAACACCGACGAGAGTAGGAGATGGCATAACTTGAAGCCTTGGTAGAAGGCAACGGTGGCGTAGTCGTCCTTGGATTTTTGAAACTCCGTTGAGGTAAGGTACTTCTTGACGCCACAGTCCTTGGCCTGACACAACTCCTTGAAAAAATTCGACCTCCACTCAGAAAGCTCAACCTCCTTATGCTATAGTTCGCTGGCAAGGTGATTGACCTTCTTGTCTAGCTTTTCCTTCTCAACCCACTCGTTTGCCACCTTAGCCTTAAGCTCCCCGATGTGTATCACCACCATCCCCAAGCACTCATCTCGGCTCTTCACGTACTTCTGAAGAGAGTTGCATTTGTGATAGTACACCTTGGCCTGGCCAATTAGGACCTGCGCCAGAGAGTTGAACTATGAAAGAAAAGAAGCTCTCGGTCAATACTTGGCCACAAAAATATAAAATGAATGGATATTAGGACAAAGAATACTCACTGCGATGAGGTACTGGAGCAGTTTACCCTTGATGGATGTAGGACATTAGTGGTTGTGCTCTTCCACCTCCTCGGGGAAGATGATGGATTTGTTTAGCTATAGGGCAGTCTTTGGGTCAAGAACGGTGTGCTTCCCCCCAATTCCGGGGTCTGAGGTACTGGCCCCCTCCGTGCTAGACGTAGGACAATGCACCTCGGTTGCCTATACATCTTCGAACATTGTGTTAGCTCTCCCTAGGGCTCATCTTCCACGAGAATGATGACATTAGTCCCTTCCTGCTTTGCTGATCTATGTTGCATGGTCTGCTTGGCTTGAGGAGTATCCCAATTAGATGTTTTCCTCTTCTTTCTCTTGCTCTTCATGCCAAATAGCCTGATGATGTTGGCTCCTGACCTTGTCATGCTTCCTGCATAGATAAAAAGGAGTAAAGAGCATAAAACGAACTATCAAGGTGGTAAACAAATGTAGTAAAGTGCCAAAGTATTGAAGGATGGCCTACTCAAAGGACCTATCCTGACATTGATTAACTTTTCCTCAGTTAGAAAGTCCTCAACCCAAGCTCTCTTCTCAACCAGGTCCTTCACCTGCTCTTGCATGGCCTCACTCAAGGAAACATCGCTGGTGTCCTTTATGGCCATCCTCCACTTCGGGTTAAAGGGCCACCTTTCATGAGGACCGAGGAAAAAGAATCTTCTCTTCCACTCTGACACTTTGGATGGGAAGCTGTCCAACAACTTGCAACCGGGGTAGTAAGATTGATAAAAACTATACTTCTTAGCAAGATTTCTCTTTAGGTGACATAAGTCAATGAAGTTCTTAAGAGTCGAAGGGAAACCATAGTAGTGGTAGAATGAAATGGCGCCTACAAGGGTCCTAATAGAGTTCGGGTGAAGCTAAGTAATCGAGATGTTATAATACTCTAGCACCTCGGTGTCAGCACCCGATTTTTGCTCAGTTCGCCGCTTGAACCCCAATTCATCCCAAATCCCCGATCAAACCCTTCTGATCCTTCCAAAACACCCAAAAATCATCGCCATTGAACCAAAAGACCCAGTTTGACCCTCCTAGACCTAGTTTGATCCATTTCCTCAAAATTACCAAAATACCCCTGACCAAATTCCTAAATTTTCCTTTGCACCAAATTCCTAAAATACCTCTAACCAAATACCTAAATTTTCCCTCACACCAAATTCCCAAAATACCCCTTGACCAAATTCCCAAATTACCCCTTGCCCGAATTACAAAAATACCCCTTTCTTTAAATTACCACAATACCTTTCCCTCATTGTTGAGTTACGAAAATATCCCTTGTACCAATTACTAAAATACCCCCTCAAACCAAATTACCAATTTACCCTTAACAAAATCACCAAAATACCCCTCATACCAAACTACCAAAATATCCCCATTCCAAATTACTAGAATACCCTTCAAATAAGATTACCAAAAATTCCCTCCTTCCAAATTACCAAAATACCCTTGACCAAATGCGCTTCATACCCTAAAATTCCTAAATTACTCCTTCATTTGAAATTCCCAAATACCTTCATTGTGTCCAAATTCCCAAGATACTCCTTCTTTAAATCCTCAAAATACCCTTTAAACCTAAAATTACCAAAATGCCCTTCACCCCAAATTACCATAAATTTCTAAATTACCCTTTGGACCCCAAATATTGGACCCTCCTATCCCTTTAAATCCTGACTTACCTAAAGTTCCCTTTCATTTTTTAGAATTGAGAGAACCTTCCCTTGCCCTTCATTATAAATATAGGCACCATTCCCAAGAGAAGTGGAGGAGTTTTTGAAGAGAATAGGGGTCGAAGGGGGAGGAGTAAGGGGTCGGGCAAGAGCCGAGAACTTCGAGAGAGAGACAGAGCGAGAGTGGAGACTTTCGAGAGAGAGAAAGAGCGAGAGCTGAGAGCTTTGAGAGAGAGAAAGAGTTTTGAGAGAAAAATAGAGTACTCGCAAGAGAGGGTTTGAGAGGAAGTTCAGATGAGAGAGAAAAAATGGAGAGAGATGGGAGAAAAATCTTAGAGAGGATAGAGAGAGGGAAACGAAGAAGGATTTCGCAAAGATCACAATAGGTAAAGAAGGGTTTGAACAAGAAGGGAGCACAACTCGAAGGTTCAACCCTCATCTCTCCTTCTCTTTCTTGTCCAGCTTTAGGAGGGCGTCTTGGTAACATTTAGCAGCCTAAGAACCCTTGTTCCCTATCGTCTTCATCTCATCTCGCATTTATGGTTCAGACTCCACCAGTTCGGAATTTGATTGAAGCATCTACATTTGAAAGCCTTTTTTAACAAAATTGGAACCTATAGCTCTATTGCAGCATCGCCGATTTGACTCACAGGCCACAAGAGGTAAAATCTATTACCTCATCTTCTTTCCCCCTACTCGAAGTTGGTTTAGCGGTTCGCTAGTGTAGTTCAATCTTTAGTTGTTGTTTTTTATTTCTTTATTTATTATTTTGTTATTTTTTTTTATGTTGGTTCAGTTCTACAATCAGAATATTCTCCTGCAACCGAGAGGCTAGTGTGTTTCATCACTCTTCAGATCGGTCTAATGAGTCCGAAGGTGGGGTCTTTGATAGAAAAGGGGTGAGGGATTCCTCATCCTTTTGCTCAAGCCCCTGCATCCAAAAGGGGACCGGTTTGGAAGAGAAGAAAGAAACACTATGCTCCTTTAAGTTTCTAGAGAACCTGATTCTTATATCTGTTGTAAGTAGAGAAGGGGAATGCAGTATTCACACTGACCAAAGAGAAGGGTGCCTAACCCCTTCCCTCCCTCTTTCTCAACTTACCCAGAATGGCCTTGTCCTGGTTGGTCAGAATGGAGTCATTGCTAATTCTAAATGATTTCTTAAAATTTAAATCCGGGATACCCATCGCTCCCCATTATTAATTCCTGATGGGTGGCGACTCCATAGCATCAGCCATGAAGTGAAATGTCAGGGTGATTTTTCCAACGCTCACACTCGGCGATGAGAGGGTGGAGTGGGAACTTGAGTCCAACCATTAGTGCTTGCTCGAAGATGCAAACTTCATTTCTCTCATGCTCCCAAGGCATTTAGCCCTCGATCAGAAGGCATCACTCATACTAGTTGGGGATTGTCTATCAGTTTATGAGCTACATCACCTCATCGGGTGTGAGCTCGGTTGGGCCAAACTTTGACTTGGTTTTGGGTTGATGACTTGAGGTTTAGGCCCCTTTATGGGAACCTCGCAGTTCTTGAGCCGAGGACTCCTAGGCATGAACTGCTTGATGCCCCTCTCTCTCGGACTCACTAGCTAACATAACTTATATAATGGAAAGGAAAAGAGAAGAAAGGAAAAGACTCACTGAACACCAAGAGAATTGACCAACCTCATCGACCTTCAACTATGCCGAGCTCTCCAACCTCACCCAAAGATCAGAAGACAAGTGCAAATGGGACCCCCCAAGGGCCCTTATTTATAGATTGGGAACTCATCCACTCATTTCATGCCCTCAATCTATTTGGGAGTCTTGGGAGACATACCCTTGGAGAGTGACTCCGTGCCTGAAAGGAACATTTCCTTTCTTGAAGTTCTCCATACTGTACCTATTGACTATTTTGTCAATGCAAGTAAAATGGGATAATCCTATTATCCTCTTCGATCTATCTCACCGTAGTTAGCATTCCTACGTCATTCCCAATGAGTAGAATGTCGTCTACATACAGAACTAGGAACATAACCTTATCCTCACTAGTCTTCCTGTAAACAAAAGGGCTTATCCAGATTCTGCTCAAAGTCAAACTATTTGAGGTAGAGTCAAATCGGATGTTCCAGCTCCTAGAATCTTGCTTAAGTCCATATATGGATCGATTAAGTTTACATGCCATATGTTCTTGACCTGTAGCTGATGCATATTTGCTACACTAGTAAGTGAACTGGCCGCACAAGCAATAGAATGATGAATAGAGTGTCGTTTTCCACAAGGACTTATGCAGCAACTACTAGTAGTATATCATCCTACTCTTATCTGATTAGCCGAATTGTAAATCTAATGCAAAACTGAAATCCTAACTAGCAAACTACCTCTAGCATGTTGGATCAAACACCTTGCAAGCAAATTGAGAAAACAAGCTAATTATGCACAGAATTGATTCAGCAATTAGATCTCTAGGTCATTCGATTAGATTAGGATTCAACCTTGGTTTGGTGAAACCCCAAGGCAATGAACAACCTCTTTCAAGCACATGTTCATTCTATGCATAAGTGATGATTATTCTATCTCTAGCAAGAATCTAATCCCCATGTATGCATTAAGATCTAGAAATTCTAGGGCATCATTTCAGATTGAATGATCACCAACCAAATTGTGCAAGTTATCTCTAACCTTGCACTCAAATCGGTTCTTGATTAACAGATCCGAATTTCTAGACTTTTTTTCAAGCAATCTAAAAACTCCAAGAAAGAAGAACAGTTCGGCCAAACAGAATTGAGATTGCCTAAATTCTTTCTCAAGCAATTCAGACATTACAAAGATTAAGATCAATTCGGCTAGCAATTCTAACAATTAAATTTCTAATCAAGAAATATCAAAATTGAATCTAATCCATTTGAATAACCCTAGAGAAATAATTACAGATCTGAAATTACATGAAACATCATTCAATTACAGCAAGAAAGATTGAATTAATGGAGAAAATAAACATGAAAGCCCTAACTGAATTCGATTACCACTTATGCAGAAATCAAGGAAGAAGACAACCTAGATTGATCTCTTCCAATGGCTTCTTCTCCAAATTTGAAATTAGTTTCTTCTTCTCTTGAATATTCTTGAATCTTCTCCTTTCTTCTCCTCTCTTGCGCCTATCTTTCTCTTCTCCCCAAAAGGAATTCGCCCCAAAAGGTTTTTGACCTAAAAGGTATTCGACCCCCTTTCCCCTCTTTCTCTTCTCCTTTTATAGCCTTCTCTTCAGCCCCTTTCTCTTATCTAGAAAGTTTGGCACCTTTAGCTTCTCTTGAACCTTCTAGAAGTTGCTGCCCCTAGCTTCTTTTGGGCTGCTCTTGAGCTGCAAATGAGCCTTCTCATTGCTGGGCCGAATAGGCTCCCTTGGAAGGCTGCGACTGGGCTTTCTCTTTGGGCTCTCCCAAAGAGTGTTGCATGGGCTTTAAGGGCCGAATAACCCTCTTTTGACCTCTCGGCTGGGCCTTGCTCCCAGGTGGGCTGTATTACCTCCAATTTGGCCTCTTTTAGCATGGTTTTATGTTCTTTTTCCCCTAGACTTGTCCCCTTTGATAATTTCCTGAAATCAAGCTAAATTGGGGTAAGAATTCACACAAATCAGCATCAAAACCATGCATAAACACCAGAATTTATATGTTAATTGTGCACACATCAGCAACTATGAAACCTTGCGATTGCTGCATATAGATATCTTCAGTAAGATCTCCATTCAGAAACACGATTTTGACATCCATTTGCCGTAGTCATGGTATTCCCTCTTTCTAAGTGTACCCTTTCGCCACAAGACGAGCCTTGTAGGTCTCAACCTTACAATCGAGGCCCTTCTTCCTCTTATAGATCCATTTGCAATCAATTGCTTTTACCTTAGGGGATTGATCTACCAGAGTCCAGACTTCATTGGTCTCCATTGAGTCCATCTCAGCTCTCTTGGAATCTACCCACTTCAAAGAATCTATGTCCAACATAGCTTTCGTATAGGTCACGAGATCCTCCTCACTGATCGTGGCTTCCACCAAGTAATTTTCTTGGTCATAGCCGTAATGAACTAGAGGCCTAGATACCTGGGTAGATCTCCTAGGTTGGTTATTATCTGGAGCTTGTGGGACATCTCCCACTATCCCTATCATGCATGTTTTATGTGCGATAGTATCCACTTACTACTTAGCGATAAAATTCCCAACTGATTATGGAGTGGGAGTCGTGCGAGGTGACCAGCTCGAATCCCGCAAGTGCTACGTGGCTGCCTTAAAAGGAAAAGCGAAGCTGGCAGAGGATGTCAAGCTCGAGCGACTAGTGGAGTATACCGATGAACGAGCTGCCCCGAAAGAAGAGACGGTCCACATACCAGTCTCTGCCATCGAACCAACCAAAACTCTTCAGATCGGTGCCTCAATCAGCAAACCACTTCGAATCCAGCTAGTAAGTTTCTTACTTAAAAATTTAAATATTTTTGCTTGGTCTACGACAAAGATGCCCAGGATTGATCTAAAAATTATAACTCACAAACTTAATACTGACCATTTAGTCAGGCTAGTAAGGCAAAAGAAACGCAACCTCGCCCTAGAACGTTGAAGGGTAGTCGATGAAGAGGTTGGGAAGCTCCTCGCAGCAGACTTCATTAGGGAAGTCCATTACCCGAGCTGGGTTGCTAACCCGGTTCTGATGAAAAAAGACAATGGCAAATGGCGCATGAGGCAATATAGTCAACCGACGCGGCATCGAGGCCAACCCGGACAAAATAAAAGCGATTCTAGATATGAGACCACCTCGAAAAATAAAAGAGGTCCAGAGGCTGACTAGCTGGATAGGTACCAGTGCCTACCCTTTTTTAAAGCTATAAAAAAGAGCAGGGACTTCGAGTGGACTGAAGAATGCCAGCTCGCTTTTGACAAGCTGAAAAAGTACTTAAGTATCGCCCCAGTTTTAACATGACCCGAAGAAGGGGACGTGTTAAAACTATACCTCTCTGTGAGCGATGAAGTGGTTAGTTCGGTACTGATCAGAGAAGTAGATCGGGTTCAACGACCCTTCTACTATGTTAGCAAAATTTTGCAGGACGCAGAAACTAGATATTCAGAGATCGAGAAACTAGCATACGCATTGATCGTAGCAGCCCGAAAACTCCGCCCATACTTCTAGGCCCATACTATCGTTGTTCTCACTAACAAACCCCTGAGGTAGATTCTGATCAAGTTCGAGGTGTCTGGAAGATTAACGAAGTGGTCCATTGAGCTGAGAAAATATGATATCCAGTATGAGCCTCGACCATCAGTCGAAGCTCAGGTCTTGGCAGATTTTGTAGCAGAGTTGACCGAGCTCGCTCACACGGCGGGAGCATCAACCAGTACGGCATCAGTCCCAGTCAGAATGGAACCGACCTGGGACGAGGAGCCCTGCATCCTCCATGTTGACGGTTCGTCCAACCAGCAGGGAAGCGATGCATGACTGATACTGTATGGCCCAAGCGAGGTGAAGTTGGAGTATGCTCTCCGGTTCAGAGTTGAGGCATCGAACAAAGAGGCAGAATATGAAGTGCTGATCGTTGGGCTAACCTTAGCAAGGGAAATGAAAGCAAAGCACCTCATCGTATGCAGCGACTCACAACTAGTGGTCAACCAAGTCACTGGTGAGTATGAAGCCTGTGACCCCACTATGGTAGCTTACTTGGCCAAAGTCAGAGAGATCCTGCGCAGCTTCGTCTCCTGCTTTATCAGACAACTTCTGAGGTCCGAGAATGTTGAGGCCGATGCCTTGTCACGACTAGCTAGCACGAGCAGCAACACTATGCGAACTGGGTACATAGAGGACTTACCTTGGCTCAACATTCTCGGGGGAGCATAAGAGGTCGCTCTCGTGTCACAAGCGGAACCGAGTTGGATCGACCCACTCGCGAGTGATCTGCTCCACGGGACCCTACCTGTAGAACGCAATGTAGCTCGGAGGGTAGAGCGCCAGTCATCCAAATATATCCTCATAGACGAACAGTTGTACAGAAGATCCTTCACGCTCCCTTACTTGCACTGCTTGCGACCCTCAGAAGCTGAGCATGTACTTCGCGACATCCATGAAGGCTTGTGCGGTGGATACTTGGGGGGCAGAGCCCTCGTATAGAAAGTGTTAAGGCAAGGCTATTATTGGCACACAATGAAGGTAGATGCACTCGAGCTCATCAAAAAGTGTGACACATCCCCCACCAACCTGCTGCTGATTTGAAATGCCTCACCAGCCCGTAGCCCTTTGCGTAGTGGGGAATCGACATCCTTGGTCCTTTCCCACCAGCAACAGGGCAGAGGAGGTTCTTGGTTGTAGTAGTAGATTATTTTACGAAGTGGGTGGAAGCTGAACCCTTGGTAACGATCACAACCCGTAACATACAGAATTTCTTCTGGAAAAGTATAGTATGCCGCTTTGGACTACCCTGGGTGCTGATATCCGACAATGGGATCGATGATGTTAAGTTTCAAAACTGGTGTGCCGAGATGGGAATTCAGCAAAACGTTACCTCGGTGGCACACCCCCAAGCGAACGGACAAGCAGAAGTAACTAACAGGGCGATACTTCGCGGACTGAACTGCCTAGTGTCCTTTGGGCCTACCGAACTACTATCAAGACTGTGACGGGTGAGACCCCCTTCAATCTCACGTATGGCACAGAGGCGGTGATCCCGACAGAAATTGAGGTACCCACGTTACGATTGGAGAATTATGATGAGGAAACAAACGATGACGAGCTCTGTACCAACCTGGACATGGTAGAGGAGGTGCGAGACTTGGCTTACATTCGGACTGCAGCTAACCTGCAGAGAGTAGCTCGGTACTATAACGCCCGGGTCAGAAAGCGATAGTTCCGTGTTGGCGACTTGGTTCTTTGGAAAGTTATGGTACCTGATCTCGGCGTAGGTAAGCTTGGACCAAATTGAGAAGGTCCATACCATGTAAAGTGGGTATTCAGTGAGGGTACATACGAGCTCGAGACTTTGGAAGGGAAGTAGGTACCTCAAGCATGGAATATCGATAACCTAAGAAGGTACTACTTATGAGCCCGTGACTCCAAGGCAAAATTTGTCTAAGTCTATGCAACCACCAAACTGATCAAAAAAGATGACTGACTGGAGGGAGGACTGTGAGTCACTCCCAGAAGCCTAAGGGCTATGGTGCCGAGCTGACAAAAAGACCTCGACACTACAATAAGTCCTAGTCGCCTCTTTGGCATAGGCAGACAAGTCCTAGTCACCTCTTTGGCATAGGCAGACAAGTCCTAGTCTCCTCTTCAGCATAGGGAGATAAGTCCTAGTCGCTTCCTCGGCATAGGCACAATGATCCCCAATCACCTCCTCGGCTTGGGCAAGTATGTAGCCCGTGCATAGACAGGTCGGGTATATACCCTACAGTGTCTATCCACCTCGGCGTACAACAAACATAAGGTTAATTCCACCTGGAGTCCAGCTCACCAGTCTGGAACTTCGAAATAACCAATCGCCTCTAAGTAGTCTGTGCATAGACAGGTCGGGTATATACCCTATAGTGTCTATCCACCTTGGCGTACCACAACATAAGGTTAATCCCACCTGGAGTCCAACTCGCTAGTTTGGCACTTCGGGATAACCAACACTTAGGAAAATTTTTTACTTAGAATGATTTTTGCACAAGATTTTTTGAATCATTATATTTCATTAACAAAAAGGTTTCGAATACATGGTTACTATAACCGGGCTCGGAGCCCGGGACAAACACTATATGGGGGGGTTCGAAGAAAAGAGGCATGTTTAAACATCAGATCTGCCAGAATCCCCTCCAGCAGGTAGGTCGGTCTCCATGTGGTCCTCCTCCATGACATCCCGGCCTACCTCCCCTGACGGTCTCGCCTCGAGAAGTTCATCATCGCTTTCTCCCTCCGAGGAGTCAGGTTCCTTGTCAGCTTCCTTCGCCATCTCAAGAGTAACGGTGGGCATGGAAATAGATCCGAAGTTGAGCTCGGGAAACTTCTGCCGCATCAACGACTTGCAAAGCTTGAAGCCCGACCGGTACGAGCCAGAGCCATACTCGACCTGGAGGTCGTGAAACTCAGGGGACTCCTTGAACTCCTTGATGGCGTGATTTGTTTCTTGAATCCTCGCCTCCTGAATGGCGGTGTCGAATATCTCAGTGCGCTCCTTGATCATCACCTCAAGGTTTTTAGTCTCCTAGAGGAGAGCTTCCTTATCCCCCTTGAGCTTCTTCTTCTCCTCCGTTAGCACCAAGATCAACTTCTCCTGGCTCCGAGCTCCCTTTTTGGCTCTAAGAACTTCCCCCGAGCTAAGTCCAGCTCGCGATAAAAGCTTCAGGGCATTCTCTTTGGCCTCCCGAGCTCACTTCAAGTGGATCTCGGATTGGTAAACGAGCGAGCGGATAGCGGAGTTCACCTAAAAAATAGAAAGGAAGTGTAAGTGTCATTGACAGAAGAATAAGAAAGAAAACGAAGGGGCAAGTTACTTACCACCATACAATAGCTAGCTGCCCTTCCTCTGAGCTGACTTGTTGGCATGTCAGCCCACTCTGCAACTTCCATAGGAAATATGACATCTTTGCTCTTAAGGAGCCTGAGCCTTGGAGTCATTATGCTATCCTTTGCTGAGGGGGGCTGAGGCTCAGGCACCGAAGTACCTTCGGGCTCGTGAGGTGGGGTCCCCTCATCCTGATCCTTGTCCAAATCAACAACCGGAGGTTGGGGGCGAACCTCCTCCCCTAGAAGCTCGGTAGAGGGTGGCTCTGGCGCTGCGACCTCGAGTTCAGCAGGAATCGAAGAGGTGGCCTCCTCTCGATGGGACCTCTTCGAGGCCTTTCTCTTCTTCCCCTTCTGAACACTCCTTAAAAGGTTAGCGGCATGAACACCCGTCATAGCTTCTGCAAGAGAGAAGAAAAAGAGTTAGCTGCGAACTGAAGTAAGTGCAAAAAGGAAAAAGGAGAAGTAATGTGTGTGCCAAGGTGGAGGCCTACCAAGAGGACTCAGCCCAGCTTATACAAGCTTCTCCTTGGCCAGGAAATCTTCCATCTCAAGGCTGAGGTCCCTCCAAGAGTGGATGACCACCCTAATCTCTGCATCCAGCCTCACCCTGGGGTCCTTAATGGCCACTCACCAGTGAGTAATGGCCATCCTTCAGGGTTCCGAACAAAAAAGTACCTCCTCTTCCAAGCTGATACCTTGTTCCGCTTACCGAATAGGACCTTGAACCCGGGGTGAGGTGAGATATAGTAGCTCTACCGGGTGTCCCCATGCAGGCCAGAAGAGTTCTTTTTAATGGAACAAATCGAGCTAAAGATGTCTAAAGTAAGAGGTCGGTTATACTCGTGGAAAAGTGAGATCGTACCAACAATGGTATGGATGGAGTTTGGGTGTAGTTGGTCAATGGTGACGTTAAAGAACTTAATGATTTCTATGATGAAGGGGTGGAGCGGGAAGCGCAGCCCAGCTACGAGCTGCTCCTCAAAAACTGCAAGTTCGTTATGATCATGAAGCCAAGGGTACTAACCCAAAGGAATGCTGAAAACAAGGGTGTCGGGGAGATGGTAACGAGCTATCAAGGACAACAACCTGTGCGAGGTCATCATGGAAGGGCCGAGGTTGTCCGAATCCCGACCTCGAGTAGAAGACGAGACTCCCTCTCCGGAGGCCGGCCGCTCTACCTGAGGTTTGGGTTCCTCAAGTCGAGATGGCCCGACATAGGTAAAGGCATTTCTCCTAAAAGATTTAAAGAGGAGCTCTCTAGCGAAGAGTTGGCCTCACCGACGGGAGCTGAGGACTGCACCTCGGCACCCCCGGGCTCGCTAGAGTCACTAAGTAACCTATCTATGTTAGTAGTAGACATATTGGACAGGAAAAGGAAAAGGGAACAACTAGTGAAAGAAGATGAACTCACCAAAGAAGACGATAACGACCTCAGACACAAGGGAAAGAATGGCGAGTTGAAGGACTCCGACGCGATCTTAGGAGAGCTCAGTTACACGACTTATGGCGAAGGTAATGGGCCCTTCGGCCCCCTATTTATAGTCCACCACATTCAACAATCAACAGTTGAGATCTGTATGATCCGATGGCTCCCATGAAAATCTGCTGCATGCTACCCGAGGACAAAATTGGTTGAGTGCGCCCTTTGGCGTCTGCGGAATTTACATTGTGACATCTGCACGTGGCCGAGACGTGATCTGGGTCATTTCGTGGTTGAGCCAGACGATTGAATAGGTCCGACCAGCGGTTCGCCCTTCAAGTCGCCTAGACTTTGTGCCAAACCCACCTAGACTCGTCATGAACTCCCCACACCGGGTCGGGACCCCTGACATGGGGAGTGGGGGGCAATTGATGAAGGGTGATTTGGCACGACCTAGTAAGAAGGGGGCACATAGAGCAATCTGCTCGAGGGGTGACAACTCAGCCCCGCAACATTCAGAGCTCAGATGTTTAGCCACCTCGGCCCAAAAACCACCTTGATGTAGAGACACCTCGACACCCAATCCAGTTCGAGACTAAAGAACCGAAGTACCAATTTGGAGCTAAAGAGCCAAAACACCACGTAATCTACTCGAAAGGCCTCCCCAACGGACCCCGAATTTCTCGGATCACAATGAGACTCATCCTAGCTCCGCCTGAATCGGAGGTAGATGATAAACCTTATCAACACATTGCTCTCCTTCAAAAATGGAACAGATCTTATCCGTACAACCCGGAGATCCCGGAGTGCTTTCGTAAGGCCCACGATTACTCCATTATATAAGGACATAAAACCCCAAGGCAAAGGTACGCGTGATTTTTTTACTCACTAGCATTCAAGCACTCAAGTATTCAGCTCGCATCCACAGTACAGTATTGACTTAAGCATCGGAGCGACCTCGCCGGGTTAGCTACCCCGGTTTCTCTGATCCACTATTTTGCAAATTGGTCCAGCTCGCCACGCAACTGGAGTTCGGATCGTCTTCCAGCTAGGAGTATCCAGATCGCGCATCATCAATTCTGTTTCTCTTGATCTTTATATAGATTCACTTGGGGTTCTTCTTGTTCTACTTTCTGTTTTCTGTTCTTGCCGCTTGGAGTCGCTTGGGATCTTCTGTACTGCGGCTTGGATTCATCCTAGTGTTCTTCTCTCTTCTGGTATTTGTATATCTCGTGTTTCTTCTGGTGTTTTTATTTTCTATGTGTTGACTTGTTTTTTTATTTTGCCAGGTTCTTCTCATTGCTGCGTGGGTTGTTCTGGTTCTTGCCTGGGTTTTCTGCCTTTTACAGTCTCTGTACTGCCGCTTGGATTCATCCCAGTGTTTTTCTGTTCTTCTGGTGTTTGTTCTTCCAGTGTTTCTATTTTCTATGTGTTGACTTGTTTTTTATTTTGCCAGGTTGTTCTCATTGCTGCGTGGGTTGTTCTGGTTCTTGCCTGGGTTTTCTGCCTTTTACTCCAGGTTCTTCTCGTAATGTTTGATCCTAATGTAGTGACTTTTGGTTCTTGCCTGTTCTTCTGTTCTTAACTTGATGTTTGCTCCTAATGTAGATTGCTTTGTATGATAGTTAATTAGATGTAGATTGTCTGTTCTATGTGTTGACTTCTATATGTTGAGCCAACTTCTCTCTTAGAACAATCTCTACCTTCTAAAATACTCCAACAACCACAAGACTCAGATCTTTCTACCAAAATCCTTACCCAATTTTCCATCAATTACTAAAACATTATTTTATGTGTCACACCATATTTGAATCTTATGCATGAAACTGTCTTTTACTTATTTTGCTATATGTTTCTTTCTTGAGGGTTCTCCACCATTCTTTGGGTGATGCCAGTTGTACTCAAGTTATTCTAATCAATGAAAGTTATTGTTTCTTATAAAAAAGAAGAAAAAAGAAAAAAAAAAAAACAGAAACAGAAACAAGAAGATAAAAGGTCTAATGCATGTAATCATCTTTCACCTCAGACTGCTCAACTCTCTTAGTGGTTATGGAGATATCTGTTTTCTTTCCCCTTCTTTTCTTTTAAACTACAGATGTATCATGTATTTGTGATTGTGGTTTATTTAATGGATTTGAAAGCTAAGGCCAACTGCATTTGTGGATTCTGCAATTTCTTGTCAAAGGGTTCAGTAAAAGAAAGCCCTATAATGGTTGTTTCACTTGCTTTTATTCCATCTTCTAATTCTTAATTTCTCTGTATCTTTGCACCTTAATCAATGATAACATAAAGATTTCTCTTTCAAAACCACATGTAAAAGTAATAATAAATGTCTTAGTAAATGATAAGTCAGTCCATAGTGAATAACTGTTGTTTATGAGCCTCATCTATTCTTAGGCATCTATTTAGCTCAGAAAGGCCTTGTCCCAACTATAGGGGATGAAAAAGTAAAAAAGCCCTGATATGTGAATTTGGATATTTCTTGTTGTATACTTTCAACATCCAGAAATCCAAGATTGGAATGTTAGGTTACAAAGAAGTGGAAATATGAATATTTACCATCTTTTACCAAAACAAAAAAGAATAGTATGCACCTGTTATGTTTTAATAGTTGAACACTAACTACTGTAATCAATACTAAATCATTTTTTTATCTGCATGAGTGTAGGGTCCATCATGGTATTCAGGGGACTTACATTCCTCATATTTCATAGACTATGTATCAAATGGCAAATGCATGAAAATTGTTGGAGAAATATAGAAACTTTCATTAATGTTTTGAAAAGATCTAAAATTATGTGTTAGATCTACTCTAAAGTCTGAATATCACAAACAATTAATTGGACTTAAAAAACTCAAGTAGTTGGCCACTCATCTGTACTAAGTTACATAGAGTTTGCCAGTTCTTTTGACTCCACAGTGTTCCTGTGGGAGTTACACACTTGGGACTCCTCATTGTCCCTTTGTTTGAGCACTGATTTACATTGCTTCCTTTATTGCCTCTTGATGGGATTCCTTTTTGGAATAATCCTGTGTTTTCCTCTTAGGCTCAAAGGTCTTGAGTGCTTTCACTTGGTGACCATAAGAAGTTTCTTAGATTTCTTTTCTGTTGAAGGACAAATTTGGTAAGCTCTATTTTTAATTGGGGTTGTAGTTGTCTTTTCTTTGGTAAAAAGGCTATAGTTGGCTGGCATGTATTCACATGCATTACCTGTTGATTGGTACCCCTGTTCTCAATCTTTTAAGTAACTGAACTGGCTGAGCCCTTTGATCAGGGTGGTTCTGTGATCCCCCAGTTCTATTTCAAGCAGGCATAGAAATGGACCCGAGGGAAAGTCCTCATGCAAGATAGGGACCATATTATAGTAAATAAAACTCTGGATCTCCTGCCCACAAGAATTCTACCCACCTGATACTACAGCTGTGTATATTGGGAACATGTGCCCAGAAATCATTGACTTATTATAATTCCATTCTTATTATTTTGTCAGTCTCATGGAAATTAGACCACTATCCCTTTTGAGTTTACAAAAGCACTTTCAAAATAAAAAAAGAGCTATAACTTGTTCTATCCAAACGGAACTGAGCTGCTGACCAAGAGAAAAGTTTGCCCACTACTTTCTGCCACACTGCCTCAGCTTGGAAAACATTGTTCTAAAAAATCCTTGCATTCCTTTCCTGCCATACAACCCAGAACACTGCTTATGGAATCATTTTCCAAATTGCATTTCCTTTCTTACTCAGTCTTTTGATCTGCCAGCCTTTCAAAAAATTTTCAATAGATGCTGGACAGCATCCCTTGAGAGCAAAAACTAACCACAGCATGGTTGTTGTGGTTTGCATGTGTAGGTTTTTTCCCCAAAATTTTGGGATTGACATTTTGGGTTTAGGTGCACAATGTTTTGATTAGACAGTTAGTAAAAAAGCTAAGAATCAAGGACGAGGGTTTAATCCCAGCAAATATCAGTCATATGGAGAAAAAAAAAAGTAATCACTGCCCTTAACTTCACACTAGATTCTCATGTCTCATAAAAAACGTAGGTAATTTTAAATGTTTGGTTTTTCATCTGCCCTTGTAACTATATTCCATAACTAAGAGCCTTGACCTGCTTTTTTTTTTATTTCTAACAGAAATTGTGAAGACTATATAGTGACAAAAGGCTGGATATCAAACCCTTATTGAAATTATCAGTTGGCTATTGGAAGAAAATATATATGTCAATAAGTCAAATTTTAACAGATTAGGGAAAAACTTTTTCCCGATTACATCTTCAAACAATAGTATGGTTTCTGCTTTCTAATTTTTCTGTCTAATATCAATGATCTTGTCTTTATTCCAACTTGGTGTTCACAATTAGGATAATCTTCAGATGGTTATAACAAACAGGTTATGCCCTATTTTATACATGATAATTTTGCAGATCTTGACCACATTAAGTGATTAGTTATTTATTATTGATTTTGTTCAATAGATAACTGAAACAGATAACATAAAATAAGTATATAAATCTCCGTCAACAGCACAGAAGGCAAAAACAGGCCTAGAAGAGGATACCATAAAAAACAGAATTAAGCAATAAACAAAACACGAGAACCTATACAAACTACTCTAGGAGTAGGGCCCCAGTATAACTCCAATCTCTCAACTCCTCAATGATGGATCATCTAGGAAGTTGGCTGATCTAAGCACCCAGATCAATGATATTTCACTCTGGCTGCTAAACATGTGGCCTCTCTAATGTGATTAAGTAAATACCAGAGCCCTTCAACACCATCTCTCATCCACCCTACGGCATTCTGCAAGTCTCCCTCCACCTTAACATGCTGCCAACACAAAGACAACATCAATTGCTGCTCCCAAAGCATTGCTAAGGTCCCAGCACATTCATATTGATTCCCCTTGTCCTGTAGCTTGAGTAAAACTAAACCCACATGATCTCTGTCCAAGATTGTGATTTTCAAAAATGTACTATTTTAGTTGCTTAAAATTTCTTAGTGGTACACCAAAAGAAAATGTTGTTACTGACCAAAAAGAAGCCTATACCTAACCTGAAGGGATGAGAGATCCATTGTATGGATGCCCAAATCTTGTGGAATAAGGTGAGCGAATTTCAAAAATTTTTCTCTCTCTTTCAAATGGGAATCGAATTCTCTATTTAGAAAATCATATTTTCAATGATCAATCTTGAACCATAAACTGAACTAGATGTGAACAAAAGTAGTAGGAGAGAATTATACCTGATACAGAGAAGTAATATCTCCCAATGGAGGTGTTCACGCCCAAAGAAGGATCCAAAGACTACTCCCACTGAAGATGGCGCAGTGTAAGATGGAGCAGAATCAACAGAGTTCTTCTCCAAGAACCTATTCCTTCGCAAGAAATAGCAGGATGGCACGTGAGCACAGCTTCCTGTCAGTCCCTTCACAAGAAATTGATATCAAGAATGATTCTTGACTTCTCCCACTGAACTGAAGATTGAACTGGCAAGGTAGGCGGCAAGAACAAGGAGGCGGCAAGAGAATTCTGCAGGGTTGCTTGGTTCTTTCTTCTATGACTTCAGCACTAAAACGGATGTGAATATCTGTCTTTTAAAAGTTGCTACCCTTTCCTTCTTTTGTTTCCCTAAAGGATCAACTCCCTTCACATTAAGAATTGCTGATCCAAATCTTATTTGGATCAGACATCCCTTTAGGTGATAAGGATAAACCCTTATCTTATCTACAGATTAGATCAGCCTTCTCCTAATCACATTAGGAGGTTGCCAGATCTAAATCATATTCAGATTTGGATTCTCTGAGTGGATAGGGTTAAGACCCTATCATATCTGCTAATCCATCCTAGAATTTGCCCCATATTTAACTAATTAAACAGCCCAGTTCGAAATGGGCTTTAGGCCCATTAAGGTCAAGTGCTCACTTAGCCTTCCTAWYTGCTACCCAGTTGGGCTTCCTTGTATGGCGTGGGACTCAAGCATTGATCTACACATCAGCCACATGGGTTCAACCCAGCCTTTGTCACAAGGCTTGGCTGAATACACTGTTATGGACAGTGCACCCCTTGAAACCCATCAAATGGGCTCTATGGGCCCAACACTTACCCTAAGTGGTTCCTAGGCCAAGCCACATTGTAACACCCAAGAACTGTGGGCAGATGCAAGATTATCCCATCAAGTATTATCCTCAATAGTCTTACACTTAACCTCTCAGCCCATAACGATCATACACTACCCGACAAGAGAGGACCTCTCCCTCGGCTGCAAGGAACAGTGTTGCACTCTCTACTCATATGGATCCCGAGAATTAAAACATTTTGCAAACATTTTAGAAACCATAATATATATACTTTTATCTCTCATATAAAATATATTTTGCAAACAAATCTCAACGATTGAAATCGGCTG
>NW_010729092.1:7403851-7463463 GCF_000365185.1 Nelumbo nucifera | reverse complement strand
CTGGGGGTTGGGTGTAACTTTCCAGTTTTGCCCATTTATCTCCAAGGTCCAGGGCAATACTGAAAATCTGGTCCGGTTCAAATATTCAATTGATCCTACACTGCATGTGCCTAGGGTCTCACCCTGGCAGTTGAGACAGGCCACCCCAACCGACTTGGTGGCACATCAGTGTCAGCCTTATCAGGATAGGCCTCCCCAGACCAACTCACTGGCTGTGAACATTCTAAACTAACACGAGTCTCATTACGTATCCAGTTTAAGGGTATTACACAGAAACACACAAAGGGAACATGAATCAAATATGTACTTTTATTCATTTACAATAAACTCATAATGTACATCATTCTGATTGAAGCTAAGGGCATACAAAACTGTCCAACATAACCCATCTCATTCTTTTGAACATGCTATTCATTTTTTAATTATAATTTTATTGCCAAAAGGCAGCAGTTCATGATGCAGTTAGATGGGTAATATTAAACTGGAAACATGAGGATAGAGATAATGATATGGACAGTAGCAGATTTAGGAAAATCCCCCTCTTTCAATGCATCTATGCTTTGAACCCTTGACCAATCCTTGCATTCATTTCCTGTCATACAACCCAGAACAGTGCTTGTGGAATCATTTTCCAAATTGCATTTCCTTTGTTACTCAGTCCTTTGATCTGCCAGCCTTTCAAAAAGTTTTCAATAGATGCTGGACAGCATCCCTTGAGAGCAAATATCTTTACAACTTTCACCCGAATCAAACATCACTCCTTTAATTAACAGGTTGTCCTTAGCGGGTATCTTATTCAGATAGGCAGACCAGACAAAGAAAGCTACCTTTGAGGTAATATATTTGCACCAGATTATGCCCATGGGAAAATCCTGCTCTTCTTCTGGGGTTAATTTGTTGTAGAAAGATTTTACAGTAAATTGCCTAGATTTCTTCCAGCCACAGTCTTCTATCTTCTAAAGTAGTGTCAATTTGCAAGCTGTAGAGATCTTCTAAAAAGGGGATTCATGTTTTCCAATCCGATATATTTGGAATTCCTTACCTTTATACTATATGTTTCTTGTATCTTACAGCTCTCGAAGAAAGTTCACAACTTGGGCTGACCAGTAAGAAGCTTTTATAAAACATAAAAAAACAAACAAATATAACTTTTTCTCAAATAATTTCATTTCAATTTTGATCCAATAATACTCATATATAAACTATCTCATTAACTATTCTTTATATGTAGATTCACCTACAACCACCACACTTCCAACCCAACATCATTCTCTACAAGGTAAATACAATTACACAAGTTACCAATCATTTCTCTTCATTTCTAATARAGCTTAAACTTTTTGTAGGTGTTCGTAGGAAATTATACATTGGAGAAAGTAGTTCACCACAAAAGAAAGCCAAGTAAATTTCCATGGTCTAAGGTGGCATTTGATAAATCTGAAAATTCAGATCTGAATCCATGAGTTTGTTTGTTTTAGATCAACCTTTTACCATCTGAAATTTATTGATTTTACTATTTTACCCCTAAAATATACAATTTCAAAATGTTGAATTCAATTTACATTATCTCATAAAAAATAATTTTCAACCTCAAAATAATATTGAAACAATATAAATAAAAAACAATAAATTAATAATTACTAATTAATAAATAAAACAATTAAAAATAAAAAATAATAATGATTATAAAAATATTAAAATAATTAATAATTTACACAAATAAAAATTAAAATAATTTTTAAAAATTAATGGAATAATTAAAAGTTACTAGTTAATAAAAATAATTAATAATTAATAAATGACATAAGTAAATTTAATAAAAAATATTAAAATAATTAATAAAAATATTTTATAATTAATAATTAATAAAAACATTATTATTATTCACCGAAGTACCGAGTCACCATTACTGCTTGTTGCAGTGGTCGTGGCGGTGGTGGGAAGACAAGGGAGGGAGGGAGAGAGAGAGAGAGAAGATAGGGGGAGAGAGCGAGAGCGACAGAGAGAAGACAGGGGTAGAGAGAGAGAGAGAGAGTCGGAGAGAGAGGGGTTGAATGTTTTGGTTTTCTGGGCTTGGGGTATCAAGGGTAACTCGGGTCATTTACAAAAAATTGTAAAGATATTTTGGACATTGAACCGGTTCTGAAACATGTCTGAACGCATTAAGAACCAGCCCAAGGTCTATGATTTTCAAATCTGAAAATTAGTTTTAGACCCAGTTTAAGAGGTACAATCAAGCAGAGGTGAAGTCTGAAAAGTAGTATTTTCAGATTCAGACATCTAAAAAGTACAATCAAACGACACCTAAACAATTCCAAGCAGCATTTAAGAGCTTGGGATACCTTTTTGGAAGACTATGTTATTCTTGAAATGTGTAGAACTTAGCTTTCAGCCCACGTGTCGACACAGCTGTGCAATGAATTTTCTAGCATGTATTTTAATTACGACAAACACAGCTTGAATAGTTAATTAAACTCATAACCTTAAGAGCTCTACACATACATGAATAATTTTCTGTCTTATCTCTTAATGATTTATTGAGTTGATGAATACCTTTCTGAAAGGCTCTCATATGATTTTGAATCACTATTTATACTACATACGTGGTTGACAATATAACTAAACAACTTGACTATTTTATGATTTTACTCAAACTATTATTTTTTCCCACCCTTATTTTACACGTTTTTTTTATAAATATTTTACCTTTCACTTGCTCATGCAACGCAGGGGCCTGTCCGCTAGTATTTATTAATCAAATCATACACATGCATAGAGTCATAAGATGGTCATAAAAAGTATAGTTTTTAAAACCGAAACGGTGACCAAACCGGTTAGGGGTCTGGTTACCAGTTCAAACGGTCAAACGGTCGGTCCGTTCCAACAAAAAAATAAAAAAATTAAAAAAATGATCAAAACCGTTCGAATGATTAACCGGCCAATTCAGCAGTTTATTGACCAAAATCAACGGTTTTGAAGAAAAATGGAACCGATTCCCATTTTCTGGTCCAACCGTCCGGTCCGGTCCGATTTTGAAAACCACGATAAAAAGAATTTACTCGTATTTTAAAAGGTTAAAAGTATCCATACAAATACAATCCGATATATATGTTGGATGGGACGTATTGGACTTTGTAACAACATGTTATATTGGTTTTTTTATGAACTTCAAAATATGTCTTTATAACCAAAATCTGTGTAATTTCGAAAGAAGATACTGTTTATTATCCTCTACCTTTACACTGAACCAAATCAATTGATGCTACAATTTCCTACTCTGCCACCCTATCTGTGGGAGGCTTCTGTCCATGCCGCGTACAGCGTGCCACCGCTATAAATAAAAGCCAAAACAGGTGCACAGGCCTACTGGAGGAGAGGGGAGAAAAAGCCAGTTGGAAGATGGAGCGGGAATGGCCACCGCCCACCGGAGCTCCTCCAGAGTTGCTCCAGCGCGTCTTAATTAACCGGCTTGCATTGCTGACTGCAGCTCGGAAACCGCAACTCTGATAAACTTTATCGATTTCCAATGATCGGAAGCCTACAGCCTACAGCCTACCATTGCAAGGCGTTTGAAATTTCAGGCAAAGAAGTCAGATTTTATTTTCTTGCTGAAGTAAAGTTAGAGTTGGGGAGAGATCTATAGAAATCTGTATTTGTATTGCACAGAAATATGTGACTGATCAGAGAATTAGAACCACCACCACTAATAAATTTATAAAAAACCAGTTGTTTTGATCCGGCTTTGAGATGGATCACCGATTTGAACTAGCCTAGGAGGGAAGGCTAGAAACGGTTAGATAGGAGGGTAGGAGCATATGAATATGAATGATCTATTATTTTAATATTTTATCAGTTAAACAATAAAAGCAAGACAAAAAATTAATTTTTTTAGTCATTTTCCCTATTATTACAATTTACAAATCAAACTTAGATCATGTTGTCCAAAAACTATTTTGCTGAACCAATTCTGGTTAAACCTTCAACACCTACCTAGTTCCGCCATAGATTCCAATCTGCTGGCTATTTAGCCTTTAGAGAGACAACCATTATCTTTATTTGGTTTTTCATTTCTTTCCTTCTAGGCTAATTACTATTCAGCCGCTCAGTTTGTGATGTTTTCATTTCCTTTTTCTGCTCTGTGAGATTGGTAGATCGATGAACCTCTAATGCGGACTTGATTTCCCTCTCATTCAGTAGTCTGTTAATGTATTATTTATGCAATATTTTATCGTTTACAGACGGAAGTCCAACACCGTTGATAAACGACTGAGTCATGGATAGAGGTGTCAATTGGACTGGATTTGGTCCAACCCGATTCGGTCCAATGTGAGTCCACTTACAAATGGATCGGACCGAATGCAGTCCAAATCCAATCCAATCCATTAAAATGTAAATGGATTGGATTGGATCCAATCCAAACCGAATAAAATATCAAAAATTATATAAAAGCAGTTTTGGCATTGAAAAGCACTTTTAAAAAAGTGCTTTGATTATAAGTATTTGTATAAAAGTGCTTTTACAAAAGCACTTTATTGAAAGTACTTCATAAAAGTGATTTTGTAAAAGCACTTTTAGAAAAATACTTCTATAGAAGTGCTTTTATAGAAGTATTTTTGTAGAAGTGCTTTTGTAAAAGTACTTTCCAAAAGTGCTTTTATAAAAGTACTTCCATAAAAGTGCTTTTGTAAAAATGCTTTCATAAAAGTACTTCTCTAAAAGTTCTTTAAAAATAATTTCACAAAAGTGCTTTCGTATAAAAGTACTTTTGTAAAAGTGTTTTCGTAAAATTACTTTCATAAAAGTGATTTTATGCTGGTTTCAGTTTTGATTGATTTCAAATTGGATAAGGGTTTGGCCTCATTATCGAATTATTGGAAATTTGGTTTAGATCCAATTCAAAACAATAAGAATATGGACCAATTTATTTTGGATTGGCCCAATCCAATAATTATAATGGACTGTCCAAATCTTATTTGATAAGGTTTGGATTGAATTGGATCCAAACCAAAACCGATCAATTGACACCCCTAGTCATGGATACAAGAAAGAACCATTCGGTATCAGGAACTTCCTCATCCACCGTATCATTGACAAAAGGTGGGGTACGGGAGTTTTGTTTACTAGAATCAAGATTTAAACGGAAGGAGTTTTGTTTAAATTGGTTTACGTGGAAATGACAGACAAAGAAAATTAAATGACATTCGATGGGTATTTCTGTCATTTCATTTAACTGTTAACAGACATTAACGAATAGTGACCTATTAGATACATTCTGAAAGTCCGGATACTATAGAGACACATTTTGAAATTCGGGCATTAACTTGAAACAACCCTTAAAATTCAAGGTACTGATAAAAAATTTTCCCTTTTTTTTTTTAACTAAATCATAGGATCTGTCTACACTATAAGGGAAAGGAAGGAAAGGACAGGGCAATCAATACAAGGGTTATAAAAGTTTCCCTGAAACACCGTGAATTTCGTGTATCAATAGAATGGGTATTGGATGATGCATTGCAAATCTCAAACAAAACATTCAGATTTGATTTAAGTTGGAATGAGGTTTAATTAGAAATTTTGTGATGAGTTGTAGGGACAGTGATGTTGGTAAGACATGTGTCGTTACTTTTCTACAGGACGTGGAAATTGACCTGTAATGGAAGTGATTTTTTCTTTTTCTTTTTTGTTTTTATTGTAGTAGGGGCGAGTGATGTTGAATTGTTGATGTCTTTTACGTACTTTGCAGTTTGGCCCTATTATCATATATAGCATTCAAAGAATATTTCATGTCAAGGATAATTTGTAGGGCAATTTTCTTAAACTATTCTTATTTAGCTAATTGATTAATTATATTCATATTGTTGTACTTTTATGGTTTTTGAAAACGAATCGGTGATCGAACCGGTTAGGGGTCTGGTTATCGGTTTGAACAGTCTGGTCATTTCGATCTGAACAGTCAGCCCATTCTAACAAAAAACCAAAAAAATGGAAAAAAAAAATTGAAAACAGTCAAAACCGTTTGAACGATTAACCAATCAGTTCAACGGTTTGTTGACCAAAATCAATAGTTTTGGGGGAAAGCGGAACCGGTCACCCGGTTTTTCCTGTCCAACCATCCGGTCCGGTCAAGTTTTGAAAACCATGAATACTCTTACTATTTTTAGCAATTGACATCGACAGTAAGTATTAACGGAAAGCAACAAAATGTCAAATGTGTCATCTACTATTTCTCAAATTTTCAAATTGAACTCAATCGATGGAAATTTTGCTCTCCCCTCTTCCTTTCCTTCTTCCATTCTTTGATGGTCTAGAGATCGCAAAGAGCTATGCTGGAAGAAGATCTGACGCTATTGACGACAACAGAGGAGGTGCCGATATGTACAAAATCATTGCCGGTAAAGCTGAAGTTTTTAGGAGCGGAGAAGCAGAAGTCGGTGGCATCGCAAGATCCGCCCTGATAATGACAACCTATATAAATTGACAAAGGAAAATAAAAACACAAAAGAATTCAGCCACCTTGCAACCTATTAAGTGGGACTACGAGTAGGAATTCACATAAAAGAATTGCAGAAAAGGATCTGTGTTCTTGATTGATTTCTAGTCTTTTTTGTCACCCTGTCTGGATTAAAAATGGGAGAGGATTGTTGTTCTATGCAAGACGACGATGCGAATTCAATGACCCTGGCCTTGAAAATTTCTTCAAATCTGTAACGCTCGTTGAATGCAGACTCTCCTATGCGGTGGTGGTGATCATGGGCCTGCAGAGCAGTGGTGTGTTCTGCAAGGACTCAAACTGAAGTGCTTTTTCTATTGGGTATTATGGGATTCAATCAACGGTTATGTATTACGGGATGTTAGAGAATATTAATTTATTCAAGCATCTCACCTAACAGCTTAAGCATTTAGGTTGAATGGTTCTTTGAGATGGTATCAGAGTCATTTTGATTAAATAGTCTAGTGTTCGATTTTCGTTATCCCATTATAATTAATTAAGTTTCAGCACAAGGTATGGATGAACCTATGCTTATTCACACTTCATACCCAATGGAGAGCATCTTCATTTACCCAGAATCGCAAATCTAATTAGAAAAAACAAGAAGACTGAATTGCCATCTCTCTAAAGCTTTCCATCAGAAACAAAAGAAAAATCCTACAACCACCCCATAAAAGGATTAAAGTTGTGAAGTCTCAGCAATTGCTCAAAGTCAAAGCTCCCCTCCTCTGTCCTCTCTATAGGTTCACAGGAATTTTCAAATTTTTCCGATCCAACGAAAGGCTAGTTTAGTTAATGTGGAAGATCCCTTGCCGCACAATGATTGAATAAGTGGTAAGAGTGTACGTGTTGACAAATGACGGAAAAGCTAGTTACATTGAGGAAAGAAAAAATTGGATGAGCCTAGAAGAAAAAGGAAAAGAAGAAGAAGAGTATGAACAGGAAAGAAAGGAGCCAGATAAATCGAAAATAGACAGAGCCAAGAGCCATGGCCCATTGTAGGTGTGTTGTATTGTATCATATCATCTAGTGTTATGTTTTGCCGGATGTGGTATGCATAGATGCACAGTTGGTGAGCATTGGGAACACGAGAGGTGAGAAGATAGAGAGGAATCAGAAGGAGAAGGGGTTCTTGTCACTGCCGCTCTATTCTTCGTTTCAAGGTTGAGGATGATGAACAGTTAGTCATGTGATGTCACGTGAAGGGCATTTTACGCATCACATGGGAACGGAGTGTGACAATGGCAATGGAGGTTTTAAACAATTGTCAGAAACAGCAAGGGTACTTTAAGACAATATGTAAATAGTAAGGGTAGAGTTAGTCAATTAACTAAACCATAAGGGTTTTTTAGGGATTAGCTTCCACATAAGCAACTCTTTCCTTCTCTCATTCCCCTTCTCTCATCTTTCTTTAAGGCTGTGTTTTGGTTTGAAGGAAAATGTAGGGAAACCTTTATATAGGTTTCTTTACGTTTCCCTTCATTTTCCTTACTTTTTCCATTAAACCGGACATAGCCTAAATCTCTCTCCTTTCTTCTTTACCCCATCATAGTTCTCTCATTCACCCTCTCTTTCCTAGGTTTGGATGAACTGAAGACAAGAATTTACAATGTGGGCTGGGCACCCAATCACGTTGTAACACGCCTCCTATTTCTCCCTTTTATTTATTAGCATATAAAAAGTAACAGGAGAGTAGATAATTCTTTGTCACCTTTTTAGTTTTTTGAAGTTTAAAAGAGGAGAGAGAAAAATGGAGCTTGTTTCATTTGTTATTTTCTTTGTTCTTTTGTTTTTTATTTGATTCATCTGATAATTTTAATTAAAAATGGGAAAGATCATTGTTACATTTTGAAGAATTGGGTTTACTTTGAAATATTAAGATGATATAATTATAAAAAATCAAGGAAATTATTGATCGGATTGCAAAGATGTCTGGGAGATTGTAACGAGAGAAAGCAAATGGACCTAGTAGGTTAAAAGGGTTTTGTTTTTCCTGTCTTTAGAGGTAGCCATGGAAGCACTTCRAAGAACTCCTCTTCCCTAAGGCTTAACGCTAGCAACTACAACAAAATTAGAGATATCTCCTCATTCTATTCAAAAGATTCTCTGATTTTAGACTTGCCAATCTCCATGGTGTTACCTTGAAATCCAAATTTTTTTGATTCGTTCCTCAGCAACAACCAATGCATTTATTGCATCCAAGTGCCTTCCAAATTCTTAGTTGTGGAAATTAGCACTCTGAAAAGGTGATTCGTTTGGGTTTTGCATTCTCTTTAATTAATCATTCTTAGAGTTAGAGACAGGAAGATGTATTTGTCGATACATCAAAGGAGCAATGCCGAGAGTATTCTATCCTTCCTCCATTTACTAATGTTTCTACGACAAAGGGAAAAAAAAAAACAAAACAAAACTTTGAAACAACAAGTTTAATTTTGTTGCCAATAAAGCATATATCTTGGAAATTTGGATGAACATCAATTTAATATCACGACCCTTCCTATTAAACCATCATTAACTATTTTCCCGTTTCTTCGTGTTAGACGTCATAGAGAGAAGAATGGGAAAAGATTGCTCGAAAATCAGAACAGGACTTACTGGGGGCCTCTGCTTCTGTCTCCTCATTTGATTTGCTCTGCTTCATTCTCAGTGGAGGGTTAGGTTTCTTTGAGCGAGAGAGAGAGAGAGGGAGACAAATTATTTAACTTTTATAGAAATCCATTTAGAAACTAAAAGAGATGTAACGGATAGTCCCGTTACTTTTCAAAAACTAATACGTGTAACAATGCGATTGGGTGGCCAGCTCTAGCCGGTAGGTCATGTGGCAAGGGAGGTGTCAAAACCAAGTAGCGTGTTCTAATCGGAAACCAACCCATCAGGATCGTATTTGCTTAGAAAGCTTAAGTAAACTTCCCAAAATGTTTAATGGCAGTTTTCCGACGTGAACAATGACTTCTGTTATTCCGAGCCAGTGTGAAAAATAAAAAAAATCAAAAACATGGGAGCATCTTACCCCATAGCTTTAAAACAAATCGACCATTTTCTCTAATTTTAATGGCTGTTTCCCGGCATGAATAATGTCTTCACTCTTCCGGCGTCATTGTGAAGTGAATAATGGTTGTTAGAATGAAAACCAAACAAACTTAGCCCCATGTTTCACTACCGTCGTCGTTGCATCGAGTGACCTCTATAGCGAATGCGAAACAAGGGTGAAGAATGAGGTTATTTTGGGTTGTTTCCGGCATGAATAATGGCCGTCGACGTCATTCCAGTGGATACATGTTTCTAGCGTGAAAAACCAACCAACTTATCCCCCTGCTTCGCTACTGTGGTTGTTAGGTCGAGTGACCACTGTAGCATAAATCGGGTGAAGGAGGAGGTTAATTTGGGTCGGGTTTTGCATATTCCCACCCAGACCTGTTTAGAGATAACCCATGACCATGAGCATGAGGCCATGACTCGATCACTCAACTCATCACCCTTCTAGTCTTCTACTGTGAGTCTGTGACTGCACCGACAGAGCCTAGTTAAGCCATGATAAGGCCCACCATTAAGATTTTTACGAGGCCCAGTTCTTTTATTTGGGCCAGTTCGACCGTAATAAGGTCCATCATTTTCAATTTCCTTAATACCCACTCATTCACACTTCACAGACACATTAGCTAAGGAAATAAAAAAAATAGATCACATGATGTTTTGAATTTTATTTCCATCACTAGCGTGTCTTTGTCTGATTGATTGCCATAGGAAAATTGGGAGGAAGTAATACCAGTAGATGTTAACTCTAATTTACAGCTTCTGACATCTCTCATTCGTGTTCATCATCAATAAATATCTAACGACCAGATGATGGTGATGACAAAAGAACACCCTCTTGGGTTGGGTCCCACATGTGGCCACAATAATATCCTGATCGTGTCACGTTATGCTCAGTTTGGAAGGTGTACAAATACAAATACAGATATGTACATAGGCATAGTTTGGAAGACTACAAAAAAAAACAAACAAATATGTACAGTGCAAATATATACAAAATACAAGATTTTGCACTCTATATATTTGCATTTGTACTCCTTCCAAACTGAGCCTAGGTTTTGTACTACATATTTGTATTTATTATTCCTTTATATATATATATATATATATTATTGATCGAATAATGCAGTGTCGGAAATGAAGCCTCTACGATATATTTCTCCCTTTTTTGGTAACTAAACATAAACTATTATAACACAAACAAATCCACCAAGTTCTTTAACATCTGGAGTCCCTAAGGCTGTGCTTGGAAATGATGCAAATGGAATATAAATCGTGGTTCAGGGTAAATTTGCATTCTGGTTCACTTTTGCTTGTATTTGACAACATTACCTTTATGCATTGACAAATGACAGAAAATATATTTTTCAATGCATATTTACAATTTTGCAATTTATAGAGTGAGTCGGTGTATTATAAATTGACTAAATTCTATTTACAAAACAAAAAGTAGAGGAGTAACTTTGAAGAAGTGATTTAGTCTTAAAGAAAAGCTAGAGGCACAGTCAAGGAAGCACTTGAATCACGAGTAAGGAGTTTGGACATGTCAGGATGTGTTCTTTCCCAAGATAGTCCACGTCAACATGCCTCTCCTTGCCCCATTACCCCCACCCTGCATTCTCCTTGACTCTCTCTCTTATCTCCTCTCTCCATCCCACCACTCCCATTAAGCCATGTCACCATTCCCAACCCAACTATCTAAAAAATTCCTAGAACCTATCTCCTATGATATTTGATATCTCCTCTAAGCCATTAGGAACTATCATGTTACCCCACTCCCCAATTGATTCGTAAGATCTCTCCCCCCCCCCATTCTATATCCACTCTCTCTCTCTCTCTCATTTAAAATATTCTTATTAATTAATAAATAGTTAAATATTATTAATATTTAATCCAACCCATACTCAATGAGTATTAAATAGTGTTATTACCAAAAGTTAATAAGTAGGGTTAGTAAATTACCAAAAATTAATACATATTGTTATTAATTATTAACTCATCATGACTTTTTTAAGTATTTTGGGTAAATACTGTTATGTTAATTAACAACATTTTATAGAAATTGAAAACTCTTTAACTAATTTCTATAAAATTGAGAATTATATTTAATAATTATCAAAAAGTATAAAAATTTTAGTTATTGAGAATTATAATATAAATTATTAATTAATTTATATTAGAAAATAAAAGATAAATTAGTGTAATTTTGTTAGTAAATTACCTAATAAAAATTAAAAATAATTTTCAATAAATCTCCACAATTACACAAATGTAATAATTTTTTTCAAAAAAAATAAAAAATTAACATTTTGGAAATTAAAAGATATAATTTTTTTAAAAGTTTATTTAAAATGTATTAAAAAAATTATTGGAATATTTTGTAAATTTTAGGAAAAATTATTACATTTGATAGATTTATTGAAAATTAAGTAATTTTCATTGTAAATTATTGAAAATTATTAAAGATAAACGTGTAAAGAAAATGGAAACTGTAATTTGAACCAATAACTAAATACTTTAAATAACAAAATATTTAACATAGCTAAATTTTAAATAGTTAAAATAACGGAATTACGTAAAAAATTTAAACAATTTCTTACAACTGGAAAAGTAATTATAATAGATTTCTTAATATATGAATTAATAATAATTTTATATTTAAGTAATAGCAAAATTATATAATAATAGTATAAATTATAATTTTATAGATTATTAAATTCAATAAGTAATTAATATTTTAAAATTATAAATAATGACATTATTTCACTAACTAAATAATATTGTAAATAACTAATTTTTAAATATGTTAAATATAAAAAAAATAATAACTAAATCATATTTTGAATATTAATTAAAAATAGATTAAATAAGGAAATTATGTAATAACTTCCAAAAAAACAATATTTATGAATAATAATTTTAAAATATTTATCTATATTTATTATATATTTGTATATGCTAAAATTAATATTTAGTGTATTTTCAGTAATTATTTATTGTATTTGTGATAAATATATTTTTAACAATTATTTATAAATATATTGTAGATTAAAATATTATTATTTAACAGAAAATTTTCAATTATTATTGTAGATTAAAATATTATTATTTAACATTTTTCAATAATTGTGCATTTTCGCTATAAATTCTCAATAATTATTGGAGTTTAAACTATTGTTATTTATTAGAGATTAGACTATGAATTTAGATAAAATTATGAGTGTTCATGGGTCATTTAGGTTTGGTTAAAGGATGTTTGGCGGTTTTGCCAACCAAACTGACTTGGTTGGTTTGGGGAGTTGGTCACCTGAAATTAGACTTGTTCATAGGTCGGGTAGCCCAACAAGTTGGCCCAGCTCAACCCATTCTAAATCAGGCTTGGACAACATTTTAAGCCCACGAGTTTAAGCTCAGGCTTTAAACATTGGACTTGACTATTTTTCAAGCCGAGCTCAAGCTTTCCCAAATAAACCTGATTCAATAATATTATATATATATATATATTTAGTAAAAAATATAATATATTAATAATACATAATATATATTATATAATAATAGAATTAGTAGTGAAAAATGTATTGTATATTATAATATAGAATATTATAAAAATATATAATATATTATTAATAATATATAATTAATATAATATAAAATATTTAGCTAGATTGGTCTTGGGCTCAAGCCTGGTCATTTTCTGTGTATAAAGGGGAAAAGCCTAGCTTGACCCAACCTGTGTACATGTCTACCTGAATCTGACCAACCGTTAGTAAAAATTGGCCAACTCGAGTTGTATTACTTTGGTTGATCGGTTCAAAAGATTCAAACTTAAAAATTAAATTTAAATTAAAAAAAATATTGTAGTATTACTAAAAAATAAATAAATAATTTAAATTTATAATACAAAATATTTTAGACTAAGAAATATGAGAATTTTCCCACTTTCCCGTATTAAAAATTATATTTTAAATATAAAACAATTGTATACTCTGATGTGTTTCTATTGTTTAACTTTGGCTTAACAAAGCCCATGCATCACATGGGTCCCCACTAGTATTTATATGTATAGACGTGATTTCAAGCAAATTAAAGAGAGGGAATAAGGGGAATTTGATGTTTCCTATATATTCATGGCATCTTCCACTATTCTTAAATAATGTATTATTGAATTATTAAAAATTTTTGGAAAATATTCTACAAAAAATTATGAAATAATTATTTCAGAAATAATCCATTATTTAACAAATATTAAATAATTTAATAATCTACCAAAAATTAAAAAATAATCCATTATTTAATAATTTTTGGTTGTTAATAAATGTCCAAAGTTTCAACGTTTAGTGTAATTTACATTAACCATTGTAATTTGATAAATTTTTATTAAATTTTTACAACAATAATTTATTGATAAAATTTTTACTAAATTACAATAATAATTAGAATAATTTACTAATTTCTGTAAAATCAATAATCATAGTTAACAATTATCAAATAATTTACGGGAATAGTCCATATTTATTTTTTAAATAAGTAATTAAAAAACTAATCTATGAAAAAAATATTCTCCAAAACTATTTAAATAATTATCCATTATTATTACTAAACTAAATAATTATTAAAAAAATTAGGAAATTAATCTATCAGAAATTGTTTCATAATTATTTAATTAACAATCCATTATTATTATTTCAATAAATAATTATTAAATAATTTAAGAAAAATTTTAAGTCTTTCCACACTGATTTAGACCACTTTGTTGACTTTGATCATACCTAGTTTTACATTAATTAACAACAAATGGTTTATTTTTAATTAAAAATTATGTAACTTAACATAATTACATTAATTTACTATAATTACATTTATTTTGATTAATAGTAAATAATTTAGGCTTAAAAATTAAATAATTTTCATTAATTTATTGTTATTGTAAATAATTAATTTACTATACATTACTACTAATCAATAGAAACTTCAATAATTTTTTGGAAATTATCATAAAATATTGTAATTTGTTGTTAGTTAATTAGTTATAGAAAATTATTAGAATTGTAGGGATGACAGTTTTCCCCGTAAAACTGGGGCCCTCCTGCCTTGCCTCAAATGAGATTGAATTCGAATTCAAATTCGAACAATTAGATACCATTTGCAGCCCTAGGATGGATGCTAAAACCGGTGAATGGGTGGCCTACTAAGAAGTTTCAAGGTCCTCATTTTTTGACAATTACAAGTTAAACAATTAACTTGTTTGAGCACTTAACTTATTGTGACCCTATTCCCAACTTGATTTTCTTTTGATCTGGGTCCAAAGTGAACCAAGAAATCATTGTTGATCTCGTTGGCCTGGCTTAACTCCTCAACATTTACAATTGTAAAAGGTAACCAATCTCCTTTTCTAATGGATCAAAAGCAAAAGGGAGTGCAAGTTTTAGTTTATTACTTTTTTGCTTTAGATTTTAATTTTTGGGGTCTGCAAAAGAAGCAGAATAAAACCAGAAGCAAAGTTAAACTTGTATCAAAAGTGAACCAGAATCAATTTTTAAGTTGACTTGCTTCTTTGGTGACTTCTCTTTGGTGACTTGCTTCTTCGCTTTGACTTACTACTTCTTGCTTTTTCTTCTGCTCATTTTCTTTTTCTAGACAACTCTGACCGCGATCCCAAGGCTTCTTCTGCTTTTATAATTTTATTTGCTTCTACGAGGAATTTTTTCATAATAGCCAGAGGGTTCAATTCCATTTCCTAGGGTAGGTCGAGGTGACGTATGCCATTCTTGGCCACGGTGAGTTGTACCGTTGGGTCTAAGTCTGGGATTTGTAGGTGTTCCATGTTGAACATTTTAATTCCCGGAGCGTCTCATTAAGTCGTTGCACAACGTTTAATAAGCAGGTCGTAGATTTTGAATGTCTTTTACTAGTTGCAAAATGGGTGATAAACAGGTTGGCGAGTTGGTCCCAATTTTTTATGGAGCCAGGAGCCAACCCTGAGTACCAAAACTGAGCTAAGTCTCAGAGAGTTGTAGGGAAGGCGATGCACATACTTGCATCATTGGCTCTGTGAAGCAGCACTAGCGCTTGAAAACTGTTGGTATGGTCGGCAAGGTCTGTTGAGCCATTGTAGATTTCAAAGTTGGGCGCCCAGAAATCCTTCGCACTTGGAACTATGAGTATTTCAAGGGCTAGCGGTGAGGTCTAAGACACAAGCTAGCCTGAAGAAGTCTCTACCTGGCTAGCCAAATTGCTATCTTCCTTTCTGTCCATCCCGCTCACAAATGGAGAGAGCTGACTTTTCTTTGAGGCACAATGAGATCTTCTGCGGCGCCTTCTTTTGGGACCTTCTAAGGAGCTAGCTGTTGCGGTTCCAATGGGAGCGGTAACTCAGCTCTCCACTGGAAGCTAGTTCTAGTTTTGATTAGGGACTATATTCTCTGTAGAGTACTGATTGAGGTTTTGATCAGGAGCTCGATTGGGGACTTGACTAGGAACCCGAACAGGGGCCAGATTACGGTTCAGCCTGACATTCTGTCGCTGTTGTAACCGGGGCTGTTGTACTTGTTGGTTCTGAACTTGTCGACGAGTTTGTTGCAGCTGTTCCCCCCCCCCCCCCAATTGTGGTGGCAAACTTGTTCTCCCAGGATCTCATCTAGGCGTTCATACCCCGTATGCATCGCACCAAGTCGTAGAACTAGTGTGCATCGGCCCCAACGGGAGCCACTACGGGATCAACCACGGGGGGAGGCGCGTTCAAATGAGTTGGCATGATGCTCGGGTTTACAACAGGCAGAATGCCTGGTGGAGTCAGAGGAACTTCTATCTGTCCAATGGTCACTGAGGGTACTTCCGGGATCATCCCAAGCTGTTTGTAGCCCTTAGCAACTTGGTTGTTGTTGTGATTGGAGGGTTGGTTGATTGAGGATGTCATGTGTATTAATGTGAAATATTAAAAAGGGTGAGAACTTAGCTTTTAGTAGTGTTTTCCCACAGACGGCGCCAATTGATGTAGCACAGTCTGGTTGCTCTTACGTGTTTGATGACTTGGATGCTGATTCAGATGCTTTCCTCATCAGTGGTCGAGCTGTGCTAGGCCAATCTAAGAGTGATCGAGTTGTTCTGATCTACAAGAGTAGGATTAGAGTGCCCGGGTTGTTTTTACTTAGGGTGGGCACTTTGATGCTTAAGTTAGCAAATTGTATTGAGAGTTCTTAGAAGATAGGAGAATTTGAGAGCTTAATTGCACGTACCTTCACAGGTAAGAATGTGTGCTTTATATAGATGTAAGTGACCTAAGTCCTCTTGCAACAGTTCTCATGTTCTCGCAGAGCCATTTCTATTCACTCGGGAGAGTAATGGCGTCAGTTACATAATCCGCACGGGGGCTATGGTCCGTCTGATTAACTCTGATGCGTGCGATGTGGTAGGTCGGCCTAGCAGTCAATTCATTAGTACTCTGGAGATCTCGGGCTGGTAACGGATCTATGAGATAAGTTAGCAGGCTTGCCTTACAGGTCACCACAGGTTCATCTTGCAACTCAGCCAGTCTCTGAGGTAGGTTGCCATATGCTGGGAGATCTATTGACCAAGCTTGGCCGAGATAGTTGAGGTCGGCTTGGGTGAGGCTTGCCGAGATGATTTGTTTACTCAGTGCCGAGGTATCACTTGAAAGCCACGTGTTGTAATATAATTTGGAGGACCAAATTACCCCTCATCAATTACCATTTTTTTTATTTTGATAGATAAGTTATAAGTTTTTCCCACATCACGATTTTGCAAAATCCTAGTCTAACCCTAAAATTTGACAACTTTTTTCAAGGTTTAACTAAGCACCCTTGGTACGATTCAATCTTGATAGTATGTATAGAAAATCTAATTCATGTTCCAAAACCATTAGAAAACAAAAGAACAATCTTCTAATCTTTCTATTACATTTTCTTTATTTTCCCCGGCCCAGTTGTTACTTGTTAGTACTTAGTAGCATATATAGTCTATGTTTTCTAATTTTAAACCATTAGAGAACATATGAACAATCTTCTTTTGTATTATATTATTTATTATGGGTTCTTAAAAGTGTGTTTTAGTAAGTAATTTAAAGTTGGAATTTTGTTTTAGTAAATTTTAATTTATCCATACACCAACTTATCAACTGATATTGTGACTCAGTTGCTAGGTTTTTTGGCTAGTTGTAGCGGAGACTTGGGATCAAATTACACTGCCTATAAGGGATCACATTGGATTGATCGGGCATGAGGGAACACTAGATTCATCCAACAAGAGGGAAACTAGCTCATCTCCTTCTCACAAAATAGGTTATAGTCAATTATACCCTCGTAATAGCAAGAGCATTGATCATTTTCAGGAGATGAGTCCGGATCACCTGCCAATAAAATACATTCCAACACCTTCCCAACATGATCCAACAGCGTACATCCCAGGAGATATCTACAAACATTGATAGCCCATTCCAAGAGGAAATTGCTATTGCAATTTCAAATTATCAAATCCTACACCAAAGGTGGTTAAACTTGATGCACCATTACCATTAATCTTCAGGTATGAATCTCAAGGAGGTAACAACATCTAATAGACCTGTAGCGAGAGTGGCATATTGCATGGAATTTGATTTGATGCATACAGCGCTGCCATTAAGACCACAAAATTAGGATTAAACTCAGTACCCTTCATGGACTTCTTACAATAACGTGCCTTCCATTCTAAGGATGCCACATGATAAGAATACACTTCCAATATAAATCCCATATACACTAAGGGGGCATTTTACAATGTGAATTGATTTTCTTGTTGCAGGTTCCAAAAATAAATCAAAATCATTTTGTGTGAAAACAAGTTGTTTAAACAAAAATACAAAAAAAACATGTTTTTGGTTGTATGTGTCTTTTTGGTTTTTAAAATTGTTGATGCTTGGGATGGCTGAGGACAATAAATTAATTTCGCTCCTAAACTCCGAAGGCTGGACGAAGGCTTTGAGGGTTTGGGGAGCTTGTTGTCAAGGCCGAGGTACGTAGGCCAAGGCGGAGAGGGCTCCGAATACTGTAGAACCCGAGGGCAGGTAGCCAAGATACTACAAGACAGAATACGTCAGAGGCCCCGGGTGAGAATTCGAGGCAGAGTCTCCGACGATCAAGTTAGTACGGGGTACGAAGAGGGGAATTAGAATATAGCTTTTGAGACTAGTTCCAAGTCAAGATGCAGATTGTATTCAATCCCCCTTTGCTTGGAGGGAGGACACCCCTATTTATACTTGAGTTACCTGGAGGTAGGTGGAGATGAACACCTAAGGTGGGAGCCGTATGAAGGCAGTTAGTGAGCTCTGCGGGGACATGTGGGCGCTCCACAATTGGCTCCATACGAGGGGAGCAGAGTAGCTTCTGCTGTAGCAAATCTTGTTCCTAGATCTGGTGCTCGTGGACTGGGCCTTCCAGCCTCGAATGGGCTGGGTTGGGTCACCCCACATCATTTGCCTCCCACTCATGAGGCCGAGGAGAAAAATTCGGCTTCGGCTGATGGGAGTAGTAGTAGTGAGCGCAAATGGGCCCGACAGCCGAGGTGTACCCTGTAGTGGCGTCCTCTTTTGCATCTCTGCCTGGTTCGTCTTTATAAGTTGGGCCGAGGCTACGAGTGGTCTACAACACTGCTACTTTGGACAAGTGACCCAGGGGGCGTACTCAATGTAGACGCTCTGGTGCCGCCTTTTGGGCCGAGGACCTGTGAAGCTGAGGGCCTGCGAGACTGAAGGTTGTTTAAGCCGAGAGCCTATGATGCCCAAGGGTCTGTGCACGGGACGGCTTTTTGGTCGGATCAGTGCGTACATTCGCGCGGCCGGGTGACATAAGCTAGTGGTTCATAGTGGGCGGACACGTCTGTTCACCCGGAGTGTCATTTCGCCTTCCGAGGATGGGCGTTCGGGGGTGCGGCGCGGCTGGATCGCAGGTGCGGAGGCGTTTTGCATCCGTTGGATCAGGGATGATCTGTGCCATCGCTAGCACGTCATTTCTCCTTCTGAGGGTGAGCGTTACACGATGCGCAATGATTGGGCTGTGGAGGCGGTGGCTTCTCATCCGCTGGATCTTGAGAAATCTGGGCCATTCGTTCCTCTTTAAATAGGTGCTTCGACAACAAACTTCTTGTGATTTTGCCTCCAAGTGCTTTCACCTTCGAGTGAACTCAGCTCCCAGATTCTCTAGTCTTCAACACTTCGCCTTCACTTCTTTTCCTTCCACTCCCCTTTTTAGGTAATCTCCAACGATGTCTTTCACAGATTCCGTACTTGAGTGCTATGAACTTCCGAATGTATTGGAGGGGAGCTCCATTCGAACCCCTTCTTCCCTTTCCCCTTTAAGCCCTTCTGTTTCCATTCCCCTTCGGTGTGAGGTGGAGGTGCTCTGGGAGAGGGTAACCTCCATGGGAGCCGAAGGCATCCACCGAGGCAATGACCCTCCTTGTGAGAACGCTGCATCTGTGACACCGAGGGAGGCTGAGGGGGAGCAAGACCTAGACCTCATCCCTGGGATGAGGGTTGAGAGTGTTGCCAGGGTAGTGGCCGAGGCTGATCCTTCTCGCCTAGAGTTCGAAGGTTCTCTGGAGTGGGATTAGGTTAAGGCCCTAACGAGGCAATACTTCATCCCTTCGTCCTATGAGGTGAGGGTGCCCAAGGCGTGTGATCCGCCGTGGACTCCCAAGGAGGGGGAGATTTGCGTTTATCAACACTTCCTCCAATTCGGTCTTGGGTTCCCCCTTCATCCGTTGATTTCTGACTTGGTAAGGGTGTATGAGATTACCCTTAGCCAATTGGCGCCCAATGCGATAGGAACCATTGTGGCGATGCTAGTGGAAGCTCGGCTACAAGGGGTGGAGTTGACACCGAAGCTCTTCCGAGCGATCTTCGTGCTAAGGAAGCACTCTTCCGAAGCTGGTGTCTTCTACTTCCATCCCCGCAAGTCCAAGCTCATAGATAACCCCTCTTCTATGCACAACTAGAAGAGTAAATATTTCTTTTTGTCTTGTCCCGAGGGCTGGTCCTTCAAGTCGGGGTGGAGAGAGGCCAGCTTTTCTGCGGAGAAAAGTGTCCCCTTGCTTACAAGTGAGGAAAGTGATGATCTCACGCGACTGCTCAACCTGAGGAGAGCCCGATCCAAGCCCTTGGTGGAGGAGGAAATCCCATTGGTTTTTGCGGGACTCAACCCTGCCCCCCTCAGTAGGATAGGCCACGCAACTTCTTTCCACATTTTCCTCGCCTTCGTCTTTGTGTAATGGTATTAACTATTGTTTTGCTTGCAGAAGTGCCGATGGATGCTCAGAAGGCCATATTGGACCATGCTCGCGTGATACAAAAGGACCAAGCGAAGGCTGGCGGACAGACACCTCAGAGGCCCACTAGGGGCATGCTAGCCCAGAAGGAGAAGGCATCGGCCCCAGCAAAGGGGGGTTCTTCCCGCCAGGTCCCTACCAAGGGGACGAGAGCACAGGTCCCTACCAAAGGGATTTCTTCAACATCTCCCCCGAAGGCGTTGGTAAGTGGGACTCTCCTGGGATGGGACCACTTCCAGATGCTGGGGATGGCCCTGAACAGGTTGTACGAGGAGGGGCTGCAGAGCCTGGCTGAGCTAACAGCTTGCTCCCCTTTCCTTTCCTTTTTTTCTTCGTTTTTCTACTGTGTGCTAACTGTTTTCTTGTTGCAGGTCTGTCTTCAGTTTGTTGTGTTAGCGGATCGGCTGAAATTGACCCTAGCCAACATGGACAAGCTGGAGATTGAGAAAGACAAGCTTCAGCAAGCTGCCACCACCGCTGTGGAGATGTGCCGTGAGTTCCAGCGATACTTCAGTGATGAACAAAAGCTTCGCATGGAGGCTGAGGAGAAGTTGAAGAAGATGCAGGATCTCCTTTCTTGAGAGTAGATGGAGAGGGATCGTGCAGAGAGCCTCATTTCTGAGGCTGAACGACATCTCCAACAAGCCATGGTAGACATCGCCGAGGAGGGCCTAGGAGGCAGGGAAATGAGCCAATGAGTTGGCCGATCTCGCTTCTGGGGCTTTCTTGGACAAGATTGAGGACACCAAGAAGGCACTTGCGGCGGTGCTTCCAGATTTTGATGCTGAATCTTTGAAGGTGATCCCCGATTCTCCTGAAGAGGCTGATGATTCTGCACTTCTTCCTCTAGCTAGTGGCGAGGCTTAGACCATGCTTGTTTTTTGAAACAAATTTGTAAAGCCAAAGGAATTTTTGTGCATAATGAGAATCAACTGTATTTTTTGATTTTTTGCTTCAACTATTGCACTTGTTTTTTGCTGTGTTGTTTTTCCTTGTATTTTTTGCACCATTTTTGCACTTACGCTTTTGTTGCCGAAGGGTCCTTGCCCCTCAAAAAGAAAAAAAAAACACAACGTGAGACAAGCGTAGTTCTCTTCGGTTTACTTTGTGCGTTAGAAGCATGGCTGAGGTAAAACCTCTGCGGTTAGATCGGGGCTTGCCTGGCCTAACGCCCTTTTAAGTGTTCACTTAGGCAAGGCCGAAGAGGCCTGTAATGGAGGGAGGCCGAAGCAAAGTGCGGAGCTCGCCTGGCTCTCTCCCCTTTACTTATACTTGGGTAAATAGCAACATGACCTGTCAACATGAGAGTGGGGGCCGAGGCTGAGTTGAGGCTCGCTTGCTTCCCATTCTTCTAAGTGTTGACTTCGGCGAGGCCGAAAATGCCTACCATATTGAGGGTGACCGAGATAGAGCTGAGGCCCATCTGGCTCCGTAGGGCCTAGGTAGAGTTGAGGCTCGCCTGGCTCTCATATCCCTGCGCATTAGCTTCGGCAAGGCTGAAGTGGGCTGCCCTATTGGGGCGGTGGCCAAGACAAAGCTGGGGCTCGTCTGGCACCATGGGGCCTAGGTAGAGCTGAAGCTCACCTGGCTCCCGTATCCTTGCATACTTGTTTCGACGAGGTCGAGCGCAATGCTCCAAGGAGGCTGACTTCCTTTGCTAGTAGCACTAAGTGTGAAAGTTTAGGAGGCTAGCCGCCACCAAGGTGGGGTGCTGAGGCACATGGGTTCCTCGGTCATCCTGGTGTATTCTAACACATTAAGTCATAGCTAAGGTTCTCGCTACTTATTCATTAAGTCTTGGTGTTGGTCTAGCGAGGGGGTATAGCCCTCGGAGGAGGCTGTGCACCCCTGCCAGTCGCGAAGTCAGAGTTATAAGTACTTAGAAAGTACACACACTAAGCATTGAGCCAAAGGGGGACTTTTTGTTTCATTCATTCCACAATTTCAAAAAGAAGTTACAATCATTTATAGTACATCCGGAGGTTCTCCGAATTCCATGTTTGAGGTATAGGTCTTCCATCTAGGTGTTCCAGGTGAAAAGTGCTGGGGCCGATGACTTGCTTGATTCTATAGTGGCCTTCCCAATTGGGCCCCACCTTCCCTACTCCGGGTTCGAGGACCATGACTTTTATGAGGACAAGGTCTCCCTCTTGATAGTGTCTTTCTTTTACCCTGTAGTTGTAATAACGGACCACTCGTTGCTGGTAAGTGGCTACCCTTATCTGTGCTTGCTCTCGGGCTTCTTCCAACAAATCAAAGTTTTCTCTGAGGGCTTCATCATTCTCGGCTTCATTATATGCTTCAATTCAGAGTGTTGGCTAGCCGATCTCTGCTGGGATTACTGCTTCTGTGTCATAAGTTAAGCCGAAGGGGGTTTCTCCCATTGCTATCCGAGGCGTAGTTCGGTAATCCTGGAGTACACTGTTCAGTTCGTCAACCCATATGCTTTTTGCTCGGTCCAATCTGGTCTTCAATCCAACCAGTATTATCTTGTTGGTGACCTTGGCTAGTTAGTCAGCCCATAGCCTACCGAGGAGTACTATTGCCTGATGTTGAGGGAGGCACACCACTCCCAGAACTTGGCGTCATCAAATTGCTTCCTGTTGTTGGTGACCAGCATGTAGGGTAGGCCGAAGCGGCAAATGATGCTTTTTGAAAAGAAATTTTGGATGGCTTGCGTCGTGATGACGTCCAAGGGCTCGGTTTCCACCCACTTGGTGAAGTAGTCCACTACAACAACGAGGTACTTCTTTCCCTCCGTGGTCGGAAGAAAGGGGCCAAGGTGGTCCATGCCTCATTTGGCAAAGGGCCATGGACTGTTGAGGTCCGAAAGAGAGGTGGCCAGCCTGTGGCATAAGTTGGCGTGCCTCTGGCATGGATCACACTTTTGCACCAATCTAGTTGTGTCCTTGTGGAGGGTAGGCCAGATGTAGCCCCGCCTTAGGGCTTTTTGGGTTAGGGCTCTCTGGCCGAGGTGGTTAACGCAAATGCCTCTGTGAATTTCTTGTAGCACATAGTTTCCCTCCTTCAGATGAAGGCATCGAAGGTGAAGCAAGGTGAAGGATCTTCAGTATAGCTTTCCCTTTAACAAGGTATAGTGGGTTGCCTGCTCTCTAAGTCGTTTTGCCTCATTTCTGTCTTCGGGCAACCGTCCAATTGATAGGAAGTTGACGATGTGATCCATCTATAAAGGTTCAACCTCTATGGGGAGTACTTAGACTTGTTCAATGGAGGGCCAAAGTAGCTTCTCGATGTGCACAGTCCAGTTGGGGGATCCGCTCGAGGTACTTGCCAACTTGGAGAAAGCGTTGGCTTGTGTGTTCTCGCCTTGCAGGACCCGTTGTAAGGAGACGCATTGGAAGTGGCAGGCTAGATCTCAAACTTTGGTGAGGTACTTGGACATACTTTGTTCCCTGGCCTCGTACTTGTCGCTCATCTGATTCACCACCAGCTGAGAGTCACTGAAGGCTTTGACGTATGAGGAGCCGAGGTCCCTAGCAAGCTGCAGACCAGCGAGGAAGGCCTCATACTCGGCTTTGTTATTTGACGCTGGGAAGTCAAACCTTAGTGCATACTCCAAGACCACATCATCTGGGGTGAGGAGGATGAGGCCCGCTCTACTTCCTTTAGCATTGGAGGAATCATCGACAAAGAGCTTCCATCGAGGTTGAGCCTTGTCGTCCACATTATCCCCCTCAGCATTTTCTGGGCGCTGGCAAAGGGCTCGACTGAAGGTGCATTCTACTTTGAAATCTGCCAGGCTTGTGGTTTGATCGTGGGCCTTAGCTGGCACTAGATGTCAAACTCAGACAGCTCGATGGCCCACTTCGTCAGGTGCCTCGAGGTCTCGGGCTTGGCAAGGACATCCTTGAGGGAATGGTTCGTCAGGACCACTACAATGTGGGCCTGGAAATATGGCTGGAGTTTCCTTGCCGAAATCACGAGGGTAAAAGCCAACTTTTCTATCTCTGCGTACCTGGTCTCGACATTGTAGAGGACCTTGCTTGCATAGTACATTGGCTTCTGCACGCCATCTTCCTTGATGAGGACTGAACTAACTGCTTTATCCCCGGCCGAGAGGTACAAGTACAGGCTTTCCCCTTCGGCTGGCCGACTGAGGAGGGGAGGTGAAGTGAGGTACGCCTTGAGCTCGTCAAAGGTGCGTTGGCACTTCTCCATCCATTGAAACTCTTTCAGCTTCTTGATGGCACGGAAGAAAGGTAGGTAGCGGTCGACTGACTTTGACATGAAGCGATTGAGGGCTGCCATTTGACGGATGAGTTTTTGGGTCTCCTTCACTGTCCATGGGGTGCCATGTCTAGTATGGCCTGTATCTCCTCAAGATTAGCCTCAATGCCTCTCTAAGTGACGATGAAACCTAAGAACTTGCCTGATGTGACGCCGAAGGCACACTTGTTGGGGTTGAGTTTCATGTTATAATTCCGCAAGGTGTCGAAGGTCTCGGCTAGATCCGAAATGTGGATCTCAGCTTTCAGGCTATTCACTACCATGTCATCCACATAGGCTCTTCACTACCTTGTTGACAAGGCGCTAGTAGGTGTTCCCAACATTCTTGAGGCTGAAGGGCATCACATAGTAGCAATATGTGTCGTGTTTGGTAATGAATGAGGTCTTTTCTTTATCATCCGGGTGCATCTTTATCTAATTGTATCTGGAGAAGGCATCCATGAAACTATGTAGCTCGAACCTTGTAGTAGCATTAACGAGGTGGTCTATCATCGACAAAGAAAAACTGTCCTTGGGGCAGACTCGGTTAAGGTCTATGAAATCAATACAGATCCGCCATTTTCCATTATCTTTCTTTACCATAACCACATTTGACGACCAGTTAGGGTAGTGTACCTCTCGGATGAAGTCGGCGTCGAGTAACATTTCAACTTCCTCCTCTATGGCCTAACAACACTCTGGTGCAAAGTTCCTATTCTTCTACGAACTAGCCTAGAGCTCGGGTCCACGCTCAGCCTGTGTGTAATGGCCGAGGGGTCAATTCCGGGCATGTCAGCAACGGACCAAGCAAAGAAGTTGGCATTAAGTCTAAGGAAACTTACCAGTTCGAATAGGCTCTCGGGGGGAAGGTTAGACCCGACTAGGACTATTTTTTTGGACTCGTCCTCGTCTAGGGGAACCAAGACGAGGTCCTCGGCCGGCTGGCCAAAGCTCGTTGGCTCCTTCCTGAGGTCGAGCCCTTCTAGTGGCAGAGCTTCTTTATTCTTGCCCTTCAATGTTGCCACATAACACTGACGGGCGGCGTGCTGGTCCCCACGAACAACTCCGATGCCGTGCTCGATGGGGAACTTCAAGGTGAGGTGGTAGGAGGAGATGGTTGCCCGGAGTGTGTGATGAGTTGGTCTCCCCATGATGGCGTTGTAGGGTGAGTTGATCTTCACAACCAGGAACTCTATCATCCTTGTCACTTGCTGGGGCTTCACTTCTATTGTGACTGGTAGGGAGATCTTGCCCTTTGGTTTGACGATGCTGCCAGAGAAGCCGACTAGTGGGGCATCTACTGATTGGAGGCACTTCGAAGCTATCTTCATCTTTTCAAAAGCTTTGTAGAAAAGGATGTTGGCCGAAGAGCCACTGTCAACAAGGATCCTTTTAACTACGAAGTTTGCAATGATGGCCGAGACCACCAATGTGTTGTCATGGGGGACTGCTACCCCCTTTAGGTCCTCATCCGTGAAGGAGAGTGGTTCTTGCTTCTACTTCTTAGGGGCTGACCCCTGGATGTTCAGCTGCCTGGCGTAGGCTTTGCGAGTTGAGGTTGATGCTCCACCTGAGGCCATGCCTCCCACTATGACATCGATGATGCTTGCTGCTTGTTGGTGTTGCTGCTGAGAGGATGAGGCACTGGCTTTGCCTCCAACGTACTACTTGAGGTGGCCCTGACGAATAAGGGACTCTATCTCATTTTTGAGATCATAACAGTCCTTGGTGTCGTGGTTAGTATCTCGGTAGAACTTCTAGTATTTTTTAGGGTTCCCCCTACGGGGGTTCTTCTTCAACTTTTCAGGCCACTTCATAAATTTTTCTTGCCTGATTTGCATCTGAATCTGTGTGCGGGTGGAGTTGAGTGATGTGTACTAGTTGTAAGCCAAGGCCGAAGCCGGTGGCTTCTTGTTGCTGTTGCTCCGGCCCTGGTCTCCATTCTTCCTCTTCTTCTCGGGGGCTCCACCTTGGTGCTCTATGCCTCTCTCATGGGCATTCGTAGTTGAAGCCTCTTCGACAGCAATGTATTTCTAGGCCCTTTCTAGGAACTCTAGCTTCGTCTTCGGCTGGCTTTTGGTAACGGAGCATTTGAGAGCCGAGCCGAGGAGGAGTCCACTGATGATGGCATGCATGGAGACCAGGGGGTTGAGGTCATGGACCTCGAGTTCTTTTTTGAAGCGGTCAATGTATGACCACAAACTCTCTCCTCACTTCTGATTGACAATCATCAGCGAGACAATGCTTTTCTGGGGGTGCCGGATGCTGATGAAGCGGGCGAGGAACATGCTGGAAAACTGCTCCCATGAGGTGATGGATCGAGGAAGGAGGCTAGAAAACCACCGCCGAGCAGTTCCCTTGAAGGTCGCCTGGAAAGTCCGGCATGTCAAGGCGTCGGAGTATCCGTACAGGATCATGAGTGCCCTGAAGCTGTCTAGGTGGTCATCTGGGTCTGTATTCCTATCATACATCTCCAAGGCAGGAGCCTTGAAGTTTGGGGGCAGAGGCTCGGCGATGATATCAGGAGAGAAGGCATCCATTCTCCCTAGGCAGTTGCTTTGTCCGGCCGAGGTGTCAGTTCGACCTTCCTTAACCTGTCGGAGCTTGGCTCAGAGTTCAGCTAACATGGGGTTGGGCATGGCCTACGCGCCATCCCGGTCTTCATGAACAGGGTGGTGCTTGGCATAGACTCTGGAGTGCTCGGAGTTGAGACTGCGTGCTTCACGCTTAGCGCGGCAGCCATTCAAGATGTCTTGGATCAGACCTGGAATGGGCGCTGGGGCGATTGCGACGTCCACCTTCATCCCTCGGATTGGCCCTTCGGCATCGGTGATGCTGCTCAGAGGGCTGACAGTTATCCCCCGATCGTTCCGTCTCCTCCTTACTTCGGCTTGGAGGTCTGGTGGTTCAGGAGAGTGGGTCGACTGGACGACTGCTACTAGACTCTAAGGGCTCAACCCACTGCATGTGACTAAGGTTGGGGGCTGATTGGCTAGTGGACCCTTGTCGTTTTGCCTATGCCGACTCCCCGGTGGGGTGGCCTCTTGCCTGGGGGTAGTTCTGCTCGACTTGCTGTGTCAAGTATTCCAGGTGGTCGAGCACGATCTAGAACTGTTCATTGGTGACAAGATTTTGTGTATTTCTTGTTCTTCGTACCATGTTGGTTGGAGCTTGGGGACTTGTTAGCTTGTTAAAGTTCTTCTAGGGAACGTCCTAGCAATAGTTCCCACAGACAGCGCCAATTGTTGATGTTCGGGATGGCCGAGGACAACAAAGTAATTTTGCCCCTAGACTTTGAAGGTTAGTTGAAGGCTTCGAGGGTTCGGGGAGATCGTTGCCGAGGGCAGGTGGCCGAGATACTACAAGACAAAATACGTTAGAGGCCCCTGGGTGAGAACCCGAGGTAGAGTCTCTGATGGTCAAGTTAGTACGGGGTACAAAGAGGGGAATTAGAATATAGCTTTTGAGATCAGTTCCAAGTCCATATGCAAATTGTATTCAATCCCTCTTTACCTGGAGGGAGGACACCCCTATTTATACTTGAACTACCTGGAGGTAGGTGGAGATGAACGCCTGAAATGGGAGCCGTACGATGGTAGTCAGAGAGCTATGCGGGGACGCGTGGGTGCTCCGCAATTGGCTTCGTACGAGGGGAGTAGAGTAACTTCTTATGTAGTGGATCTCGTTCCTAGATCTGGCACTCGTGGGCTGGGCCTCCCAGCCTCGAATGGGCTGGGTTGGGTCACCCCACACCAAAAACTAAAACAAGAAAACACGTTCTTGAATCTGGTTTCAAAAACATGTTTTCATTTGATTATTCAACACCATGTTCCATAAATCATATCATTTCTGTACGAATATAAATTTGTTTTCGTTTTAAAAACCAATATGGTGTTGGTTTCAAAAATATGTATTGTTTTTTGAAACAAAACAAACTTGTTTTCCTCTTTGAAAACAAAGAAAATATAGAGTTTAAGAACATGTTTTTTGTTTTATTTATTTATTTATTTTTTGCCAATGTAGTGATTCTAAAAACAAATGAAAAGAAAAAAATTCATGTTGTAGAACGCTCTCTAACATCCAACCATTCCGATTAATATGCAAGCACCATTCTCGGGCTCCCCCTACAATCAAGCAATATATATTGCAATTCCCCAAAATGAACCACCATTAGTAATTAAGATACTTCGATTATTGCAATACTTTCACCTAGGGCTTTCTGTTATATTGCAAGAAATGCATGTAATCTTCATCATAAGTGTTTTATTTTTTAATGTCATGTCTTTGAAGCCCAGTCCTCCCAAATCCTTAGCCAAAATGGAATTTTTCCACGATTTAAGATGCATATACTTCTTATTCGAGGAGTAATTTACCAAAAATTGCATTTATTTAATTACAAACACCAAGAAGTATAAGTTGTGCAGCTATAAAATTTGAGGAAAGCACTACAATGGAGGGCTTTGTGAGAACATCTCTTTTCTGCATGGGATAGGCAATTTGCTTTTCACAACATTAATTTAGCATTCACTTTGTTTATAAAGAATCACCATTTTTTTTCTATGATTTTCCATCAATAGTGGACTTTCCAAATAATTTTTTTACCTATTCATTTAGCTCTAGGGGCTGGCCATGAGCCGACCTATTTAGGAGTTCTTCGTGCTCGGCTCTGCTCAGTCTAAACCGAGCTTCGATTTGAACTCGAGCCTAATATATATAGGCTTGTTTGTTAGTCGAGCCAAACTCGAGCCTAATATATATAGGTTTGTTTGCTAATCGAGTTGAGCTTGAGCCTAATAAAGTTCAACTCATGAGGCTCACAAGCTGTTGAGGGAGACCTTGGCTTAGCACCTTGAGTGCTAAGGGAGATCTCGACTCGACACCTCAATAGTTGAGGGAGACCTCAGCTCGACACCTCGATAGTTGAGGGAGACCTTGGCTTGACACTTCAACAGTTGAGGGAAACTTGCAATCATAGGCAACCAAGCTCAAACTTCTAAGCTTTTTACTCGAGCCAAGCTTGAGCTCAAGTCTCTAGTTCGAATTGAGCTTGAGCTCGAGCCTAATAGTTTATGAGCGACCCAAGCTCAAATATCCAAATATTCACCTAGGCTTGGCTTGAATCTACCCCTATTTACCTCTATTTGGTCTTTAGTTTTGCATTGTATTTAAGGTCCTTGATGGTGTGTGATCTAGTGCTCCCTACTAGAGAATAGTTCAAACGCTTGTCTAGCGAGGTCAGCTGACTGAGCTGCAAAAATACAGTTAGAGTACCTGGGGAGCTTTACCCGGGGTGGGCACTTTGATGCTTAACTTAGTAAAGAGTTTTGAAAGAGCTAGAAAGCGAGAGAACAAGAGAGTTCTGAGAGCTAAATCGTGCGTACCTTCTTTGGTTGAAGGGGGCATCTATATATAGGCACATGTAGTTGTGGGCTTCACATAATGTATCTGAGATCTTTGGGTGGATGTGGCTTACTGGCCTACCACGCTTGAAGATAGTTCATGCAAATTGTGATTAGGCTTATCTGGTTATCTCCGAAGTGGGCAGCATGGAGGTTAGCCTTATCGATCGGATAACGTGATCTTGGATGACTTAGAGGCGATAAGTCGTACGAGCAGGAATTGGTCACCACATCATGTGGGCCACCACCTCAATCTCCATCTGGTCAATTAGTCTTCGGAGGGAGGCCACCCCTCTTGCCCAAGTTCATGGTTGGATCCCGCTAGGGCATCCAAGGATGCTTCAAGGTGAATCTAGCTGGCTAGGTGTAGACGTGTCGCTACCTACATGACACTGAGGTGTTGTACAACAGTTTGATGGTGCCATGTGGTTTAATATCACTCGAGGGCCAAATTTCCCCTCATTAATTGCCCCCACTCTCGAGTCCGAGGTGACGAGCTCGATGCGAGAGTAGTCTAATCCGAGGTAACTTTAGCGCGAATTCTAACATCAACTATGGGCCAGTCGGTGGTTCGGGATCGAACTAGTTTGCTCGGTCTAGCTTGACTAACAAGTCACGTCCAGGGCACGCGTAGACATCACGCGGACATTAAGTCCTGTAGACACTAAAAATGCATTAAGTTCATTTCACCTTGAAATGTGAACCGTCACACCCATTAGTACCGTTGGATCCGATTGATCTCAGTCGTCCACAGCCCAGCTCACCCGTCTATAAATAGGGTCATTGGGGCCCTATTTCATTTGTCCCTATGTTTGAAGAGGAGTCGGTGCTTTTGAGATCATAGAGCTCGGTGTGGTTGAAGTGGTCGATGTAGTCGGTGAGGTTGGTCTTTCTGTCTTTGGTGAATCGTTCTTCCCCCCATCTTGTCTTTTCCTTTTCAATTATGTCTGATGTTGAGTATGAGGGGGAAAGGTATCCTGTCGGCCAGGCCGAGGAGGGGACCTAGGCTCAGGAATGACGAGGTTCTCATAAAGGGGCCTCATCCTCCCATCATCTATCTACACAAGACTAAGCCCGAGTTTGGTCCCACAGAATTATCTGCCAAGGACGTCTATGAGCTCATAGTTCAGTACAGGATCCTAGACCAATTCAGTTATTTCCTTCCTTTGGGATGATATCCCTAGTTACACTATGAGAACGAGGTCATCGTCTTCGAGGAGGCTCTAAAGGCAGGTTTCCAGTTCCCTCTTCATTCATTCACTCCCAAGGTGTTGAACTATTAAAACATCACCTTGGGCCAGCTTCATCCTAACTCCGTTAGGATGGTCAACACCATTTCCTTCTATCACCATGTTGCTTCCCTTTAAATATTTAGACCTTTGTTGGCACATGCTAGTTGAAAAGGAATCTCATTGAGAAGTACAATTATTACCTGTCCTACTGCTCTAGCTGTAAATTGTTGGGTAGCTTCCCTTCCAAGGCTCAAGACTGGAAGAGGAAGTACTTCTTGGATCTCAACGGCAGATGGCCATTCTCTATAGTATGGAGGGAAGGCACCAGGGATGCCGAGGAGGAGACCCTGAGTGAGCGCTTGCAGGTGAGAGTGCAAGTTCTAGTGAACAGGAGGTCATAGGTGAGTGAATTCTTGTCCAAGGAGAAGTTGATCCAGGTTGGGCTGAGTCCTTCGGGTAGGTTGTTGTGCCAGACTCAGGCATTTTACTTCTTTGATTTTCTGACTTGGCAGTTTGGCTCACCTCAGTTTTCTTGTGCAGGAGACATGTCGGGTGTACCTACTTTAGGGCTCTTCCAAGCGATGAATAGGAAGAAGAGGAAGGTGGCTCCTCAGGTGTCCCCTCAAGTTGTTGCTCCCAAGCCTATTGGGTGGAGTGCTGCTAAGGTCGTGCCATTAGTCGACTTGGTAGAGGAAGATTGGCCAGAAGGGGTTGCATCAGGGTTTGGAGCCGTTCGGGCTACTAAGGTGGATCAACCACCCCCCAAGGTCGAGGCAACTGCCACATTAGGGGCCGAGTCTAGGGCCGAGGAGAGGCATTCCATCATGGACTTCCGAATGACTTTAGAGAAGAGCCAGTAGGTTGTCTTTCCTAAAGAGGTCAAGGAGCTTCGCGAGTGGTGCCCCAGCCAAATCACTGGAAGAGCCATGTGTTACCTAATGGTGGTAAGGGTCAAACTTCCTCATTTATACTTAACATGCTCATCATTCCTTACTGATTCTTGATCTTTCTTCTTCTTTCTCAAGCAAACACCCTAATACATGCCTTGCTGGGGTAGGCCAAGGTGTGTGTGGTGAGGGTCGAAGCCTTGGAGAAGGAGGTAGCAGTGTGCAGAGCTCATCTTGAATGGGTCATCAAGCTTATCATTGACATGAAAGCCAAGCTAGTATAGGAGCAAAGTAAGAGCGGTGACTTGGCAGTGGGATCGAGAAGCTGACTGGTGAGTTGGAACAAAATCGTCATGAGCTAGTGAAAAAAAAGTCGAGCTCGCAGAGAGAAGATCAAAGTTCGCCAAAGACATTTGTGCCATTGGGGTTTGTGTAATCTAGGAATTTCAAGATTCCATAGAATTTCAGAATGACGGGGAAGAGTTTGGTACTGGTGCCTATTGCCATAGGTTCAAGTTATACAGGATGCTTGTGGCCTTAGTGTGTCTAAAATTCGACCTAGGGAAGCTGAAGAGATCGACATGCACCAACAAGATGATGACCAAGGTTGATCAGGAGCCCGACTTTGAGGAGGAGGACAAAGTTGAAGGCATTGTAGGGGATGGTGTTCGTGTCGAAGTAGCAAGCTTTGGGGGCAACGACGAGCCCCAAAACAACTGATTTTATTGCCTCATTTCTTAGACCTCCCATACATTTGCTATGTATTCTAAGCCTCCAAGCTCGATTCTTCATATTTCTTGTTCTTTTTATTTTTTTGTAGCACTGATGTAAACCACTCTTTTTGACAAGTAATGAAATTTATTTTCCTCGAGTGTCGAGTTCCCTTTTGTGCCTATTATTTTCCAAGACTAGGTGCAAACATGTCGTTACCTACATGACACTAAGGTGTTATACAACGGTATGATGGTGCCACGTGGTGTAATATCCACTAGAAGGCCAAATTGCCCCTCATTAGTCATATTTAGGTTGCATTTGTTTGCGGTGTAAATACAAACTAGTGTAATTAAACACTTTGATCTGTATTTGTCGATGTTTGGGTGGAGTGTAGTTAAACATAAAAAATCGATGTAAAACTCCACTCAGATCGAGTTTAACCGATATAAATACAACTTCGATAAAAACAATGTAAATATTTACATTAATAATCACACTTTTCGGTTTACAATGGTCCATAACTATAAATTGATCAATGTACTTTTACTTTTACACTGCATTCAAATGCAGCAGAACGTAAAGAGTATATCCCATTTTAAGTGAAAATATAAGTAGAAAGCGAGGCATACAATGTGAAGAGTATATCTAATTTTGTCATAGATAATAGAGTGATGTTTGGCATCGCCGATGATTCTTCCTTATTGATTTTTCAAAAATTGGTGGTTTTTGAAATCAATGTTTCTTTTTTTTCAAAAATTGATAAATTTTGTTATTTGGTATCATTTATGCCACGTAAGCCAATTTTTAAGAAATCGATTTTAAATTTGTTTGATACTGATTCTCAAGAATTGATTATTTTTGTATTAAAGTTATTATTTAATACCATGTTGAATGTCATGCCATATCCTCAAAAAATCATAATCAATTAGAAATTAGGAAATCACTAAAAAAAGTGATCCCTAAAAAGGGGTGATAACAAAAATAGATTTTTGGCTGAATTCTTGAAAATCACTAAAATTAGCCAAGTACTATGTTGATTCCTTTAGTATTGACGTGGGACCCTGGCATTAGGGGTGTAAACGGGTCGAATCCAAATTGGATCAGGCATATCTGAATTTGAATCCAATTAGAAAAATCCGATATCTGGATTTGATTCGATATTCAACGGATATTAAAAATTAATATCCGAATATGAATCCGATTAAATAATCGAATATTCGATTCGATTAATTAATTATTTTAGATAATTAATAAATATATAAAAAAATTATTGATATAAAGTAATAAATATATAAATTATTTATATAACTTAATTATTATATATAAATTATATAAAATATTTTATATATTATATATAAGAATTATATAATCGGTTAAATTCATATATTTATCGAATGGAATCAGGTCATATCCAAATTCAAATCCAATTAACTATTCAGTAAGAATAAGATATCTAAATTCAACTGACTAAATATTTGAATTATTCAAATTTAATTCAATTATGTTAAATATCAAATTCGAAATCAGATTTTCAAATACCGTTGACACCCCTACCCGAGTGATTTTCAAAAGATCATCATCAATGCCATATATCATTAGATCTTTCCAAACGTGAAAGCACGTGACGAGGGACGCTGAATTTAAGTGTAGGAATGACTATAGGAAAGTTCAGGAAATTTGAACTCCTGTTCTCGGTTGGGACCTGCCATGACGATTCCAGGTAGCCAAGTCAGATTTTCTCCTGAAAGGAGTTGGATTAGATTTGCAACTTTTCAGTTTTAACTTTTCACCCACAATATCAGAATGGCCGTAACTTTTGACTCTAGGCTATTATACCATACCTTAGATATTACTTTTGTAACCAAATCTAATAATCTGTAACCAACCATCTTTGTGCTTAGCATTACAATATATTTCATGGTACCAATCTAATGGCAGTAGCCTAATGTGTAAAAGCCTGCGCCGAAGATTTAATCACCACCCAAAAAAATCGGCTCAGAATTGAATTGCCACAAAAGGCCAAAGTTGAAAGACGTGACTGCTTTTGGAGCCGCCTTCTAGGACATCGCGGCTTCAGAGTTCAGAGTCTTTAGACCGCCTAAAGCAACAGAAGATTCCAGACTTTTAGGGTCGACCAGGAACTCTAGATCCCGTGTCTTACACGACTACTCTACTCTGTCGGTTTGTCACTTTTCTTTCTTCGGTCTTCTCTGCAATAGTCTAGTCAAATAGAGCCCAGAGACGACAGATCAACTATTCCGGACCGGTCGCATCGTATCTCTCCCTCCTCTCTGTGCTCTCTGTACGTGAGAGTTCCGATGCAAGATCAAAAATTTGACGTCAAAGCGAGGGCATAAATGGAAACATAAGTTGCATTCCAAAACCACCAGCGTCTAACGACTAACGTTACTTGGCAGTTTTTTGTGCAAGCCACCATTTAACAACGGTCGACCAACTGAAAAGAAAAGATCGTATACTTGTTGCGTTACTGGATTTACCTACGCTACTCGTTCCTAAATGTACAAATGGTACAAATTTTATTGTCAAATAATGAAAACATGTTACAAAGGTGGCTTATTAGTGTAACGAAACTGGTGTGAGTCACGCTGATTGGATGATCGAGATTGCTTTTGTGTCAGCAGATCAATGCCTGTTCCACTGGTCGAGATTGATTTGATGGAACACGCGGGAAGATCCTTAGCGTGGACACGTAACGAGAACGTATCCTACTTCTACCCTATTTGAAAAGAAAACCGTTACCAAAGGTCCTCAACCAACCTTTGATCCAGATGCCACGTCATCTCTTAGTTCAGCCAGCTGGCTGCGGGTCCCATCGACCTTTTCCGCCCAACCTCATATTGCTGGCCTTTTTTCCCGCTTGCAGGAGGAAGTCCTGCGAATGCGAAGTCGAGGCATCTGCTGTTTGGCGTTGCTGAGCTGAGAACCTCTTTCTCTCTCTCTCTCTCTCTAAACTCTCGTGGCTTCTGGTGCGAATCTATACATAGCCAAACAGTAAAAGGAGCTTCAGCCTTCAGCTTCTCTTCGTCTTCAGGTGATGGATTCCATATGGAGCACGTTAACATCGGTGGCGCCCTACATAACAAGTCTCATTGCGCTTCTACTTCTGCTGGAGCAGGTCAAGTACCTGAAGAAGAAACGCTCACTCCCTGGGCCTCTTCTGGTCTGGCCATTCGTGGGCAGCGCTATCTCACTGGTCCTCAACCCCGTTAAGTTCTGGGACGTCCAGGCTGCCCTGGCCAAATCCTCCAGTCTGGGCGTCTCTGCTAACTACATCATTGGTCGCTTCATCGTCTTCATTCAGAACACCGAGCTCTCTCACCAGCTCTTCGCTAATGTACGTCCCGACGCTTTCCACCTCATCGGCCACCCTTTCGGGAAGAAGCTATTCGGCGAGCACAACCTTATTTACATGATGGGTCAGGACCACAAGGATCTCCGGCGTCGGATTGCTCCTAATTTCACCCCCAGAGCACTGGCTACTTACATCTCTCTGCAGCAGAGGATCATTCTTCAGCACTTCAAGAAATGGGAGTCTCTTTGTTCCGGTAACCCGTCCAAGCCCATCGTGCTTCGTCTTCTCTGTCGCGACATGAATCTCGAGACCTCTCAGACCGTCTTCGTCGGACCTTATATGACCAAGAAAGCTCGAGAAGATTTTGAAAGGGATTACAATCTCTTCAATGTTGGCCTGATGAAGTTGCCCATCGATCTCCCCGGATTCGGCTTCCGGAAAGCGAGGCTCGCCGTCAGCCGACTGGTGAAAAGCCTGACCGTGTGCGCTGGCCAGAGCAAGTCGAAGATGAAATCGGGAAAGGAACCATCTTGTCTGATCGATTTCTGGATGCAAGAGGCCGTGAAGGAGATCGATGCTGCGTTTGAAGCCGGGGAGTCTTCTCCGCCGCGGCATACCAGTGACGTCGAGATTGGCGGGCATATTTTCGACTTCCTGTTCGCCGCGCAGGACGCTTCGACGTCATCGTTGCTCTGGGCTGTGACGCTCTTGGACTCGCATCCGGATGTACTCGCGAAGGTCCGAGCAGAGGTTTCTAGTATCTGGTCTCCGGAATCTGACACACTCATAACGGCGGAGCAGTTGACGGAGATGAAATACACCCAAGCGGTGGCCAGAGAAATCGTCAGGTTCCGAGCCCCCGCGACGCTTGTGCCGCACATCGCCGGAGAAGATTTCCAGCTGACGGAATCTTATACAATCCCGAAGGGAGCGATAGTTTTCCCATCCGTCTTCGAGTCGTCGTTCCAAGGCTTCACCGATCCGGACCGGTTCGACCCGGACCGGTTCTCGGAGGAGAGACAAGAAGACAGGATGTACAAGCGAAACTTCTTGGCGTTCGGTGCTGGGGCACACCAGTGCGTTGGACAGCGCTACGCCCTGAACCACCTGGTGCTATTCATCGCCATGTTCACGTCCATTCTTGATTTCAAGAGGCACAGAACGGACGGTTGCGATGACATCGCGTATGTCCCCACCATCTGTCCCAAGGACGATTGTCTGGTCCACCTCTCGCGAAGGTGCGCACGTTACCCTTCCTTCGAACAAAGCGTCATTTTAAATGATTAAAAAAAAGAAAAATAATTAATAAAAGCCAGGTGGAGAGGGTGGCGCCTACTACTACTAGCTCAGCAGTCAGCAGGTAGATCGAGATGCTGACACAAACTGTAAAAGTCTGAGGAATTCAGAGACAGATCTTCTGCTCAACCATTTGGTGTTGTTGTGGAATGTGGAGGTAGTGCAGAATCACAGGATGTTTTTGTCGGGGTGCTGTGTATAATTGATGGACGATAGAGATTCTTTATTCTAGGATAGATGTATTTGTGATTGGATTTATGGTGGCGGGAGTTTCAAATAAATGGGATGTACGTTAATAGCATACAACGTGATCCAGTGTGATTATTTTTGTTCTTCTTGTTTTTTATACGTTATTTTTTTTCTTATTAAAGAAGTGAAAATGAGTAAATGAGTAATTATTATTTTCAGACTTCCGACTGGTGTGAGTGGTCATCTATTGAAAAGTTAGGTCAACCAATGGTTGAAATTTGAGATTTTCCGAATCCCTAGACGTAGCATTTCATCCAGATCCAGTGATGGAGATCCATAGTTCTGATCTTCTTCGTGTACATTGATTGGAACCTTACTGTCCATGAAGATGGTTTGACTTTGACCTCAGCTCCATTCCATTATCGGACTGGGACTCTTTGGAAAGTTGGCATTTGATAGTCACGAGTAAAACAAGTAGAGGATACAAACTTGGGAGGTGTACGAGTCTGGTGCTTGGTCAAAATCTTGACCAAACTCAAACATGATTCTCAACAGATTCCAGTCCAACCTGTCGTGTAGCGCAGTGCATCATGATTGCTCGAGTAGTAGAACTGTAGGAAATTCAAACTCTGAGGAATTTATTTATGAGATTGAGATGTTATTCCATCTGAACTATACGGGTTGAATGCTAATTGGCACCCGAGAGTACATCTGAACATACGTGATACTTACGTCCAACACAAGGATGAAAACCCATTACAACTACCCATTTTGGATTTGAGGCTGTGTTTGGTTGCACTGCAATTTTATTTGCACTAGCCACTGGTACAAATGCATGAGTGCAAATGAAAAAATTGTAAATTCTCATTTAATTTTGTTTTAGATTTAATTTTATTTTACTTTCATTTACATTGCAATCAAACAAATAAGCTAAATTTTTTTATCAAAAAAAAAACAAAATAAGCTAAAATTTAAAACAAAAATAGGTCAGAATTTACACTTGAATCATTTACACTGCATAGTTTTGCATCAGTGCAAATTTCTTTGTATTGCAACCAAACACAATTTTAGGCTCAATTTGAAAAGAGTATAAACTATAAATACAAATATGTAGAGTGCAAAGCGTTGAGGGCGGATTTGGCCCTCCAGTCACGTCGTGACACATGGCATCTCAAAACGACTAGATGACACCTAAACACCACTTAAGTGATGATTTGGAGTCCCATATCGTGGCTCGTCTTTACCCCGACCTAGTAACCTGCCTTTACCCCCGACCTGGCAACTTTGACCATAATTTAGGTCGGCTTGCAGCACTTCGTCTAGGGTTAGCTTGTAGAACCTCGTCACCGACCAAAGTGACCTCGACACAAGGAGCGACCTCCCTCGAGGGCTTACCGACCTGATTGGGGACCAAGCGGTGACTTGCGAGATGTGCTCGCCGACAAATTCGGCATGCATATCCCAACACTCCCAGGCTTTTTGGAAGTTGGCCCACATACCGAATGTTCTGGAGGATGGTCAACGTGCATAGTAGTTACCTCCGAGGATCTCGGACTGGTTAGGCACGACCTCCTAGAAATCTCGGATACGGTGCGTGAGGCCCACACCAAACAATAGGGTGCTGCCAAAAAACAATAGGGTCTAGCAAAAATCTTCTACTTCAGCCTCTGAGTCATCGACCACCTAGAAGTAGTCCGAACAATAGGGTGCTGCCAAAAAACCCTTCATCAATTGGCGTCGTCTGTGGGAAACACTACAAGAAGCTAAGTTCTCACCTTTAAAAAGCTAAGACCTCACCTTTTAGAAATTAACACCCAAAACGAATACCTATTACTGGGGGGCAAGAACATCTGTGATGAACCTTGAGAACTCCCCTGTGACAATTAGACAAATTCAGGCTGAACCCAGCATTCCCAGTGCCCCAGATAAATATACCGCTACCGCATGTGAACACCCCTTCTCCCCGTGGTAGAACTATTAGCGGTTCCCGTCGGGATTAAAGCGTGGAAATTCTATGAGATGAAGCATGAATTTCCATATTAGAGCATGGGAGAAGCTCAATGTAGATAGAAGCAAAATGACCTCAACTCATCCTCAATAGCAATAAGCCAGGACGAAGCCTTATCAGCCCTGTTTCGCAAGGTCGCCTCTACAAGTCGAGCACTTCGTGGCTCCCACAAAACCTAGCGGCCAATGGACTGCATGGACGCCCTTGCAGGTCAAGCCTTCCAAGGCTCCCATGCAAGCTAGCGACATAAAGTCAGTAGTGCTGCCCCCACAAGTTGAGCTCCCAATGGCTTCTTGTAGAAGTGGATGACCGGCATCACTACGAGGCTGATGCAGTGTAGCTGTGGCCCCGAACTGCCGACTCATGGCGATGACAACTTTATGTATCAACAACCCTCACAAGGGGGAGCAGAACATGTACGTTGTGATCTCGCAAGCACTCATACAAAAAGATAATCCCATGGGAAGACATAGAAGCAACCATATGAGAAGTTACTACAGAATGACCACCCACTTAGGCGGAAAGGTCAGGCCGCACGTCGGCTAAATAATGTTAAGGAGAGTGGACTACGAGTCGCTCCCAGAGCCTAAGGGCTAAGGTGCCGAACTCATAAAAGACCGACACCACATGAGACCTAATTGCCTCTTCGGCATGGGCAACGTCGAGGATAAGGAGAGTGGACTGTGGGTCGCTCCCAAAGCCTAAGTGCTAAGGTGCTAAGCTCATAAAAGACCTCGGCACCACATGTGACCCATTCGCCTCTTTGGCACGGGCAACATCGAGGATAAGGAAAGTGGACTGTGAGTCGCTCCCAGAGCCTAAAGGCTAAGGTGCCGAGTTTATAAAAGACCTCAACACCACATGAGACCCAGTCACCTCTTTGGCATGGGCAGCATCGAGGATAAGGAGAGTGGACCGCGAGTCGCTCCCAGAGCCTAAGGGCTAAGGTGCCGAGCTCATAAAAGACCTTGGCACCACATGAGACCTAGTCGCCTCTTTAGCATGGGCAAGATCAAGGATAAGGAGAGTGGACTGTGAGTCGCTCTCAGAGCCTAAGGGCTAAGGTGCCGAGGTGATAAAAGACCTCGGCACCACATAAGGCCCATTTGCCTCTTTTGCATGGGCGAAACAAAAAGTAGTTCGCACTCAACACGAGAAAGAGAACAAAGGAAAGACTAGTTCTCTCTTAGCACCATGATGGATGCAAACTTGGACTATCTTTTCACTTTGGTTCCAGGCTCCGTGTTGAATTCATTGGCTGCTCTTTTGAGAACCAGTTCGAGTGACATTACGTCGAAGTGTACTTCTGTGGAGCGACCTAATAAAGCAATCACATGGTTAGAACCTCTTCTTGAGGACGGCATGAGGAGCTCTGCTCTTGAGGTAATAGGTCAGATTGCAGAACCCCTTGGTGGTTGCATCCCTAATAAGGTAGATGTCCTCAGAATACCTGCTTCACCTCTCCTCGAGTGGATGAGTCCGCTTTCGTGCCTCAAAAATCAAGACGGCAAGGTCTTGCGTAAGGCTACAAACACTTGAATTCTTCCGACCTGAGAAGCAAATTGAACTAACGCATACGACTACGAGCTCATCAAACAATCATTTCGGGCCAAAAGGAATGACCTACTCCCTTCGTCGAGCTGCCCTCAGCTCGGGAGTGGGGGGCAATTGATGAGGGTGGATTTGGCCCTCCAGTCACGTCGTGACACATGGCATCTCAGAACGGCTAGATGACACCTAGACATCACCTAAGTGATGATTTGGAGTCCTAGATCGCGGCTCGTCTTTACCCCAACTTGGCGACTTGCCTTTACCCCCGACTTGGCGACTTCGACAACTTAGGTCGGCTTGCAACACCTCGTCCAAGGTCAGCCTGTAGCACCTCGTCATCGGACAAAGTGACCTCGACGCGAGGAGCGACTTCCCTCGAGGGCTTACCGACCTGATTGGGGACCAGGTGGTGACCTGCGAGATGTGCTCGCCGACAAATTCAGCATGCATATCCCGATGCTCCCAAGTTTCTCGGAAGTTGGCCCATGTACCGAATGTTCCGGAGGATAGTCAACGTGCATGGTAGTTACCTCCGAGGATCTCGTACTAGTTAGGCACGACCTCCCAGAAGTCTCGGATGTGGTGCGTGAGGCCCACACCAAACAATGCCTATATAAATGCACCAACCCCAATGACACAAGAGAAGCGAGTAAGCACATTCTAGCTCTCATACTTTATGATTTTTTAGCTCACGATCTACTATGAGAATACTAACTTAATCATCGGAGCGATCTCACCGGGTTAGCCACCCCGGGTCCTCTAACATTGATTCCTTGCAGGTTTCTCTGAAAAGCTACCTAGCTCAGCAATCAACCTAACTCGACACCCAATCTACCCCCAGCTCGGCCTAGTCAACTCGGCATCCATGTCCTCATCCAACAAAAATCCTCTACTTCGGCCTCTAAATCATCGGTCACCTAAAAGTAGTCCGAACAGTAGGGTGCTGCCAAAAAACCCTTAACCACAAAGCATTTTATTTTTGTATATATTTGAACTATACGTATTTATATTTATACTCTCTCCAGACTAGTCTTAAAGGGCGTCCTAGCTCAAACAAATTCATATGTTTAAGTTCCAATTGATGTCTTGTTGGCCCACTATTTCCACGGGTCCCGTTCCACAGCTCTCGTCATTTTCATCCCAAAGAGCCTTGTCGAAATAGAAACCAAGGTTCAAAGCATCTATTTGATAAAATAAGTTAATCGGTAGGGCCGGTGATATTTAGTGTGATATGTGGACATGACTTGAATACGACGTGAAATTAATGGATTTGGGTTTATTTTCATCATATTTGTATTAAAATCATTTCAAATTGTTCAACATGTCAATTTACAAAATTAACCCACTTGACTCTAAAATGATTTATTTATGATGTGAAGTTTCAAGTATTATATTATGTTGTTACATTTGCATGAAATACTATTATGACAAGTAAGGATGATGACGATGCGTGATTTGATGCTCCTTGTTATTAGATGGTTTGGATGTTAGATTTAGTAGGTCGTTTGGTTGAGCTGCAAGAAAGTGATTATCAGAGTGTTTGGGTAATTTAAATCAGGGTGGATATTCCGATGCTTAAGTTAGCGAGCTAGTAGTTTATAAGAAAGCAAGAGAGCTAGAAAATTGCGAGAGCTAAATCGCATGTAGTTATGAGGTTGGAGGTGAGCTTTTATATAGGCAAGTTGTCGTGAGCCTCATGAAACGCGTCCGGGATCTCCAGCCCATTTGGTTCGGAGGTGGACTCCGCGTAAACAGGTAACATTTATCCAATCCAATCCCGCCTGAAGCAGGCGGGGTGATAATCAGCTATTCTGATGTGGTATTTTGATCCCAAGGAATTCAAAGCTGATAGCCTGTTTAAGGAGAAGGTCACTTGACACGTCAAGCAGGTTGCTAATCAGAGTCAGGTTAGATCGGTGGAAACATGTTGCTTCTTACGTCGACCTGAGGTCTTGCCTGGCTGTTCACAGTTTGGCCTATCGGAGTGCTGCTGAGGTCATTGAGGTAGTTGTGAAGTGTCTGAAATGCTCTTAAGCTTTGCTTACATGGTGCCGAGATGTCACTCCACTGTTCTACAAGGCTACGTGTTGTGATATTATTAGATGACCTAATTACCCCTCATTAGATGATATTGATTTCTTTTAATTTTATTAAGTAATAGATGATTAAATATTTATTTCACTATTTAGATCTATTTACTATTAAATTTAAATAGATTAGTATAGAATTAATTCAGGTTATATGCGTCATTATGTATAGAATTAAACGTGTTAATTCAGATAATACGGGTTGTGTTGCGTCACTCGTGTAATAAGCAAGTGTTGTTCATCTTTGAAATTTTGACACAATTAATTAATCATATCATGCTTGTGTTAATCCATATATCCGGTCCCTACATTGACATAGCATGAACTATTGCCAGTCCTATTAGTTGGTAAAGTTTCTAATTGATTGCAATTGATATTGATTCTAATTTTTAAACATTTTTACATGATTCGACATATCTACTGACCAACTATCGAATCAAAAAATAAATAAATAAATGAAAGTAAGAGTTATGATAGATTATGATGATGCACGATCTACGATTTAGTGCTATCTGTTCGTAGATAGTTCGGATGTTAGACTAAGTAGATCACCTGATTGAATTGTAAGAAAGTGATTATTAGTGTTCGAGTAGCTTGATTTGGGGTGTGCATTCTGATGTTTAAATTAGTGAGTTGGAAATTGTTTGTAAGAAAGCAAGAGAAATAGAGAATTGTGAGAGCTAAATCATGCATATCTTATGAGGTTGGAGGCGAGGTCTTTCTATACGTGAGTTGCCACGAACCTTATGAAACGCGTTTGGAATCTCCAGCCTGTTTAGTTCGGAGGTGGTTTTATGCCTAGAGGTGGATTCTGCGTAAGCGAGTAATGTTTATCCAATCTTGGGGTGATAACCAGCTCTTTTAACGTGGTGTCGTGATCTTGGGGAATTCGGAGGTGATAGCCTGCTTAAGGGGAAGGTCACTCGACACGTCAAGCAGATCACTAACCAGAGTAGGGTCAAATCGGTGGAAGAAGGTCACCTCTTATGCCGACCTGAGGTCTTGCCTGGCTGTTTGTATTTTAGCCTTCTAGAGTAGTGCCGAGGTCATTAAGACGATTGTAAAGTGTCCGAAGTGCTCTTGGGATCTACTTACATGGTAACAATATGTCACTCTACTATTTTGCACATGTCGTAATATATTGGAGGACCAAATTACCTCTCATCAGAATGGATCTATCAATGTATACATTTTGTATAGCGAAAATATCGATAGTTTGAACTTTGGTTCAATCTATATGGACCAAAAAAAGGTTTAGTACCACATTCATGTCCAATATTAATTTATGGTTGTGGTCCTATGCCCAGTCCTTTTCTAAATTGTCAAATTTTTTATTAGTACCTGACTGGCCCACTATTTCCGTGGATCATAATCCAAAGTCAATATCACTTAAGCCTTTGTCCAAACTATATGGGTCGGTTACATGATTCCTAAACCAAAAAATAGAATAAATAATAAAATAAATAAATAAATACAGATAAGATTTTTAATGAATTAAGACTATCAATATGTGAAATCTATCAATACTTTGAACCTTGATCCAAATTATATACTACTTTATTAAAAAAATAGCATATAAGATCAATTATATGAATATTGTTTAGTCATTATGTTTTATTCAGTGTCATATCCATTGCTAAATTATGGCTGCAGTCCGAACTCAGTCATTTTCTAAAATATCGAATCTTTTATTGACATTTGGCTGGCAACAATTTCTAGGTTCTAATCCAAAATCATCATTGTTATCGTTGTCATCATATAAATCTTATCGAAACTATATGTACCGGGTAGGGGTGTCAATTGGACTGGATTTGGTCCAATCCAATCCAGTCCATTGTTAGTCCATTATAAATGGACCAGGTGGTTCAATCCAATTCAATAAATGTTTTGGATTAATTCGGACCGGTCCAATTCAATGTCTGGACCATTCAATCTGTTCAAATTCATTTGGACTTAGATTGATTTCAACCCAAACCAAATTCAATCCAATTTAATAAATATTTTGGATTGGATTAATCTAATCTAATATATCTTATTGGTCCGTCCAATCTATTCAAATTAACTTTAAACTGGATGGAGTCCAATATAAAACCGATCCATTAACATTCTTAGTAGTGGGTTATATGCATACTATTTAACCATTATGTTCTGTTCATAAGCATCTTTAAATTATGCACGCGGTCACCATCTACTTTCCTTTTCTAAATTACCAATTTTTTTTTTAACTGTTTTACCTCTTTTATAATACAAGCTTACATGCATCACTATTGATCAAATTCTCAGCCATGTGATGGTGCATATAGGTGATAGCAAAGCGCAATTCACAATACTGCATATAAGTACAAATATATAGCTTAATGAAACCTGATGGACCATTCTAATATTGTAATCTATTATTATGATTTTCATGTATTATTTTAATCTATTATTCTATTTTATAATTGTCTCATAGGGTTAAATATTAACTAGGCTGTACACCCAAAACAAGGGGCTGAATAAATTATCCTTTTAGTATATTATCCTTTGCTATACACAGCGCAGCTCATGCATCAACAATTATTCTTTGTCCACTCAATGACTTCACAGCATATATTGCTTCATCATCACCAATTGTTCACTTCCCTTTACATCTCATCATCTTCATCTAATAACAGCTGTATCTTTCATGTTACAGGTGCATTTTTCTTTATTTTAATAAGATGTAATTTATGTTGTCAAATAACATGGAATCTGCACATGGGCCAGTCTGTCTCTAGGGCATTAGATTATCTCATGTTTTTGTTTTTATCAGACTTGGGTTTGAGCATTTTGCTTAGTTAATAAGAGTATCTTAGCAAGAGAACAACCTTTTGTACAAGGTACATTAATAGAATTATTAAGTGTTATTTAGCAATATAATTTTAAGACATGTGTTAGTAATATGGGTTAGTAAAGGCATCATCATCAGACATTTCCAACTATAGGGGGTTGTCTACATGAATGTTGTTTAATCATTTTGTTCGGTTTAATTCCAAATCCATTGTTACTTAAAGTCTGTTTGGTTCCCTGGAATACGTGTTTGGAATTGGATCAAACTGTTTGTTTGGTTGGAATAGGATTTCAATTCCTTTTCTTAGTAGAATGGGATTCTCCTAAATGCAATGTTCAAAATATCAATACACTCTTGTGTATCGGTAGGGGCGTATCAGTATTTAAGATGGTACGATTTTATATTTTTTTAGTTTCTTTTTCAAAATTTGTTTTTTTGGCCTATTTTTAACTATATTTTTAAAGTAGGTGAATCGTGAAGTGCCTGATATGATATGGGGCATATCATATCGAAATTTTGAACCTTGCCTATATGGGAGAATGGCAATTCTAAGCTCCCCATAGGGAATGGGATTCACATTCCATAATCAATTAAGAAGTAAATAATTCCTAACAAAATCCCCAAAGCCTAATATTATTAAATTAATAATAAGATAATGATAATAAAAATAATAATATGTTAATAAGAAGATAATAATATATTAATAAAACATTCATAAATTAATGATAAATACTAAGATATTAATTATTAAATACTAATAAAATAATAATTATAGATTAATTAAATATTAATAAAGTAAATGGAATCTGATTCCGATTCCGATTCCAATCTTGTCCATGAACCAAATGGACCCTTATTACTATTTCAACTCATTTCCTTTCTGGTCTGCCTCTAGTGCTTCTGGCCCTTCAACTTGCAACAGATCACTTCTTAAGTGTATAATACTTTTGTAAATTATGAGCTGATAAATAAGAGAGAGAATAATTGGAGTAGCTATTTTCGTACAGTACGGATATGCTCCTCACAGAATGCTCCTCATACCGACCTCACAATACGTCTCAGCTGCACATCAGGAACATCTCCCATACTTATGTCTTGTTATTCATGGGGAGATGCTCCAAATGCATGGTGGGATGTACTGTGAGGTCATTGTGAATAGCTCTCTAGGGCAAATATAAAAAGAACCTAATAGGAATGGGAGTCATGGGACACATGCTTTATACATTTGCTGAAAAAAATAAAAAGAAAATGAACCAATCTAATCAGGCATGGCCCAACCTAAGACGTGCCCGAGTTAAAATGACTTTGGATCTTTTACCCACAAAAACTCTATCCACGTTTACCTACAACACACTACCTCCATGTATTAAAAACATCTTCCCGTGTATAATTAGGAGGATGAAATATTCCCCACGGGCAGAGTTCTAGTGGGCAGGAGATCCGGACTTATGTAGGGTTGGACTCTAAGATCAGGTTTGGGTTGAGCTGGGCCTTGTGCTGAAGGCCATAACTTTAAGGATAAGGTCTGTGTTGGTGTGGGCCCAACTGCCTAAGTGCCCCAAGCAGAATCTTATATAGACATTTATAAAACTAGCTCCCACATGCACGATCTAAGTCAAAAAAGTACACTTGGAACTTGAACCATGAAAATGAATTAATTTGAGCTTCCTAAATAAAAAGCTAGAGTTTTTTAAAATAATGGTCCTTGTCAACCCAAACAGCAGGCATTCTCAAATGAATAAATTAGAATTCTTGGGAGGAATGAAAACTGTAAAACCAATTAAGAAAATAGGTTTTCCATTAAATATCCCCTATCCCCTATATCAAAAATCAAATTGGCAGTCCTATTTCTATCAATCTTGCTGTCACAGTTTCAGACCTTCAGCCAATTGTGCCTCATTTTCCTAGAATATGTTTGTGTCTGTTTGGCATCGATGTCGTTTCTCTATAAAATGGTGATACATTAGTGTTACATCGGAAAAAACGGTCCTCCAAGAAATGTCTACTTGTTTGGAACCATTTTTTATAAAAAACGGTACTCCAAGTTATGCCTTCAAAATCGAGGTGCGGTTTGGAGCAACGTTGAATTTGGCATTTTCTCARGCTGCAGCTCATTGGTTGCAACGAGGACGTGATGTGGCAATGACGTGGACTTCCTATAATGGGTACCCATGCTGAAAACAGACACTACAATAAATATGACCTTTAGCTACGGACAAAACCGTGGCTAAAGGTCAAAAAACCGTAGCTATAGACCTATAGCTATGGTTTAGCTACAGATAGAAAACCGTAGCCTATGTTTGCGTGGCTATAGCCTACAGATACGGAACAATTAATCTGTGGCTATAACCCATCTATAGCTACGGAATCTATCCATAGCTAAAGGGCGGACACAAACCATATGAACCTTTAGCCACGAGCTGAACCGTAGCTAAAAGATGCATATAGCTACGGTTTTTAAATTGTCTGTAGTTATATACCCAAATCTATAACCACGGATTTTTATAAAACCGTAACTATAGTTCTTCTACTTATAGCTATGGTTTGGTACAAAACCAAAGCTAAATGTACGAACCTATAACCACTGTTTTTTACTAAAACCAGCGATAAATACTCTAACCTATAGCTACGGTTGTTTTGACAAACAGTGGCTAAAAGATGCAATATATGCCCACAATTTCTTGGAAAACCATAGCTAATTGTTTCAATTTATAGAAAAATTGTGGCTATATTCCAAATAAAATACACTACAAGAAAAAAAGGTTATAGTGACAATTTTATTTTGTCACTAAATTCAAATTTAGTTATTTATAATTACGACTTTTCTACCACTACAAGTTTTCTACTTTTCAAACTTGCGACATACATGAGAAATCACCTATTTTATTTTCACATCACATCAAATATATAGATAAATTTCTACAAAAAGCTAACATGTAATTAAAAACTAAAAATACATGGTAATATAACCTCGATACATCAACAAGTAAAAAATGTTTCAAATGTGGCAATTTGCCATGTTACATATAATAACCCACAACAAAATTAAAAAAATATTGATCTTAAATCTCTTTATCCATGTATGTTGTTATTCCTTATAAATGCATTCAACCTGAAAAACAAAATACAATGAAAATTAGATTTTTGAATTAATATATATCATAATTTCAAACATGAATGTAGTAGAGTGTTGTATGACTAAGAAACAAGATCTCCAAAAAATGAATGTAACAGAGATTGAAGTGGATGAGTAAAAAGAATTTGAAATGGTAAAATTAATAATAAGTAAATTAGTGGGAATCTAACAATGCTTCAAAATGAGGGAAAGTAGAACTAAATGATCTAATTTGGGGCAAAAAGAAAGAAGAAGAAAAAAAGAATCTGATGAAATAATCATGGAGTTGTTAAAGCTGTAGTGGACAAAGGTTTTTTGCTCAAGTTTACAAGCAGTTAAGCACGGATTCCAAGGTCTTGGTTATCCTCTCTGTAGTCTGCCCACAACCTCTTAAAATCAAATGTGTTAAGGCTGGAGGTTCGTACCGGAGCAGCACAAGTTGAATGGGGAGTGCATCATTTGGTCTCCTATATGAAGGAGAGCATTTTGAGAACCAAAGCTCCCAGTCATGTATGCTTATTCTTTGGAAATCATCTTTTTCATGTCTTTTTTATTTGATCCAGACATTCAAAATAGCAGAATCACAAATAATCATGTTCTAGGATGACTGGGGAAGCCTATTTTCTTGTTGGATTAAGAGCTTATATATAAGTTGAAGTACAACTAATTACAGGAGTGATTCTTTGGTTTTGTTGTTAGAACTAGGGTGTTTCATGTTTTTGTTGTGTTATGTTGGAGAAAGAACATAAGTTATAGGTGAACTTATTGAGTAGTTCATTCAAAGAATAATATTAATCCTTTTTTCATAAAAAAGAGAACCAAACAGTATTAAATTATAATCCAAATCAGTGGAAGATTAAAGGTGGTGCTAAGCAAGCCAAATCAATGGGGTCTTTATGTACAGGAGGTCATCTTGTCATTTTCTATTTTCTATTGCAAATAAAAATAGATCATTCTTTAAGTTGAATGATCTTGCAAGGAACATTAAAGAGCTAGTCCCCAGAACTAGATTAGCATTACATAAAGAAGCGGGGAGACAAGTGTTTCTAATGAACTAACATATTTTGATGCTCAAGGAACCCCAGATGAATCCAAGCAAACTACATTTATTCTTTTATCTTTTGGGTACATCCAACTGTAAATATTGGTAACTATTTATATTCTTCTTTATCCTTGGAAGTTTGTTAAAATTGGACTGTAGTCATCAATAGTTTATCATATTATCTGTCCTTGCTAGCTCTTTTAAGTGTGAATTACCTAATTATCAGTAGTAGATAGGCCAGGTGGTCCATTAAGATCAATTCCATTTCATTTAAAACCTCAAAAGTGGGCTAACACAATGACATGGGCTTAAAAGTGAATATGTTGCACTTCTATTTGCCATAGAAGAACAATAAACAAACTTGGGCTTTGGTTGCTCTTTGGTTTGATTTCTAATGACCCATCACTAGAGAATGAAACCACTACAAGAAAATACGCTTATAGCTACGGACAAAACCGTAGCTACAAATGCAAAAAACCATAGCTAGGTCTATAACTACGGATTGGCTACGGTCAAGAAATGGTAGCTACAGTCGCGGTGGCTATAGGCAATAGCTACGACTGAACGTATCCATAGCTACAACTAACCTATAGCTACGGTTTATGCCCATAGCTAAAGCCTAACCTCCGTAACTTAAACTATGGATTTATAGCTATGGATCCAAGTTGTCCGTAGCAAAAAGCATCAATCTATAGCTACGGATATTAACTGGCCGTAGTTAGAAAAATTTACCTATAGCCAATAGCAGAAGAGCAACAATCTATAGCTAAAAACCTTTAGCAACGGTTTTCTTCGACTGCTAAAACAGCTTTACGGTTTACATTGCCTGTATCGAAAAACATAAAGCCTAGATCCTAAATTTTTTTCATTATTTTTTCAAGCCTGCTTTCCTGTATTGAATACAAACACAACTAATTCATAATATAAGATGTAAATTGAATTTAAAATTCCAATAAAAGGTTCTTCAATAAATGAACTATATCTCAAGGTGCTTTAACATCCATGTGTTTGCTACAAATTCAAGTTTCTTGAATACATGAAAACTCAATCCAAAAAAAAAAAAATTATCATGTAAAATTTGATCAAATGTCTCCATCTAAACGTGTGAAGTATCCTCCTTTACCATGTTCAACCTATAAGAAAATAATAGAAAATAAGTTAGAAATCACATTTTTGGAGATATAAAATCATGTATGAAAATTTAATTAAGTATATATGCAATATAAACTTGCCTACTTTCCAAGCCTAATGTTAAACAAATGACAAATGTAAGGATTGAGATCAAACACAGCTTTTATGAATTCCGAATTTTCACTAAACACAACAGCATTTATGAATTCTATGTGGGACCCAGCCCGAAACACAAGAAGTTGTGTTTTGAAATCCCTTCCAAATGGGCACTAATATGGTAGAAGGAAAAGGCAATCCCTAGCATTTCAAGGTGTTTGAAATGAAGGGTGATTATAAGATAGCACATACAACTACAAGCTGACAGACAAACCTATAAAATCATAAGCATTTTATAGATCATTCCTAGGACCTCATAAACCCCATCTCAAAGCTAAAACAGAGTAATGAAAGAGATGGAGACAGGTTTAAGCTGAAACAGCTGAGGTAATATCTCACTTCAAGTTCGTAGGTAGGTTGAAACTGAAACAACTGAGGTAATAGTCTGTTTGTAGGAAGATCTGGCTACCTTTCATTTGATGTGGCAATCATGGCTCTTTAGCCCAAAGTTCAGATAGAACCCCAATAAACTAATTGTTGGCCACCCTACAAATTGCAGGAAGAGCTGGCCACCCTTACATAATTCCCTTGTAAAAATTATACATATATTAAAGGCCATTCTTGTGGTCCAGCAACAAGTACTTTAGATTCAGCTCATTGTTTAACCATATAATATTAGTAATGGTGGAATCAAGCATTCCATGATGTAGAGAAATACCACTGATCAATTCAAGAATCAAATTAGCCCAAGGCAGCCACAGTATTTGAAGATTGAGCTAAGCCCATAAAAATATCATACTTTTTTAAGACATAGTATAATAGATCTGATAATCAAAACTCATGTCTTTAAGAGGTGCAGTATTGGCTATAACTGAAACACAGCAGCAAGATATCCATTTAAAACATGTAAGGGATACATTGGGTTGTATTGCATCTTATCCTTTTCTTTTGCATTTTTATCAGTAAGCTATTTTCAGTATAATGAAAAATATGAGAAAATATACACCAGAACATATTCTCAAGGGTACTCTTATGACTGTAAATAGTTTATAATAATATACAAGGTTCTTTGAGGTGGGAATTCATTTGTGCAGCTTTGTAGCTTTTGTATGTTGTGTGATTTTTTCTTTTCAGGACAGCCTAGACATGCTGCCTTCTCTATGTTTAGATACTTTATTATGAGCTATGTACAGTTAAAAGATACCCTTTAAGAGGGTCAAAGAATAAAAAAAATGGAAGAACACTCTGCTAGGAGCTCAAGCTTCATGTCGTCGAGGCTGCTTTGGGAATTCTGGTGCACCATGTCTCACAGGTGCAAAATGGGTCCCTCCCCCTCTCTGTTGCTCAGCTCTCTGGTTCCTTTGGTGAGAAACCTTCAAGGGTCTCTGCGGGTGTCCTTGGGACTCCTTGCCAAAGGGAAGAGGTGCAAGCCACATTTCCATTGCCATTCCTCCTCAGTTCCAAGCATCAAGAATTCCACTGGTTGGGTTTTGTCATAATTCTAAACTTTCCCATTTGAAAGGGAGTTAAGTTCTAAAATGGTTCACATGTTTGATTGCATGACCTGTCCTTGGGTGATCTACTCAGAATACGCTGTCCACACTAGATTCAGGCCCCTATTAATTTCTTCCCTTGCATTTATTTATCTCAGAATTCAGTGTGTGTTGAATAAAGCAGGAAAATGGCGACATTGGCATAGGATGCCAACTTACTTGATGACCACAACTACCACCTGCTTTTCTAGACAATTTTAGCTCACAACATAGACCTTTCTTCATTCTCAATCTGAACTGATATTTCTTGATGGTGGGTTCCCTTCTACTTGCTTGCAACAATGTGTTGGTGTTGGTTGGGCAATGGGGGGAGGGAGGGAGAATCAATTCCAGAATTCCTTCTATTTCACGTGAAGGCTAGCCTGCATTCAACACCATACTCTTTGATTTATGTGTTGGCTACCAGCCCTAGCAGGACCACCGATCATTACATGTAGGCCTAAATGGTAGTGGCATGATAAGCCAATGGGCACGTAGTAACGTGTCTGAACACTGAGAAGAAAGGTCCTCTGTAAAGAAAATGGTAAGGTTTAACCTCTTTGGTTGGGTGGTGCTCTGTTTCTTATTATTATTGGATGATGTTGAGGTTCAACAATTTATCAACCCAGTTCCTTCACCAAAATTAAAAGAAAAAAGAAAACAGAATAAACAATAAAAGCTTTCTATTTAAATACAGAAGTGTGAATAAATGTTTGCAATTTCCAGATGGATAGAAAAGGATACCAGAATATTTGCTTGTATCTCTGATCTTTGAAGATCTTTTCCATTGCAACTATATGAGATTGCAGTTTCTAGATTATTGGATTTGATCATCCTTTTCACATTTAGCCAGATATAGTACAATTGGGGTTGCACATCGGCTTCAAGATTATTGGATTTGATCAAAGACGGCTTCTCACTCTGAATTTCTAGCAACATATCAGAGAGAGCTATGACAAGGTCACTGGACAGGATCATCCCCCTTGCCTTTAGCACGGAGAAGGATCTATTGAGGTTGCTCCCCATATCATTAGAGAAGCTCAAACGGAATGGTATTAAACCCGATTGAAGGTTCAGAAGCCTCCTTACTGAAGTTGTAAGGCAAAGATTGGGCAGTTAGGTCGGCAATGTGACCAGGAGAGATGCCATATGACCTGTCTTTGTATAAACAAAAAGTGCATCCACCTCTAGATTGTTGGCTAAGATCACAATTCTACCCTCATCAAACAGGTCCATACCCATCAAGCATCAAAGCAGCAGGAGCACTTCAACAATAATGATTACAAATAAAATAACAGATTACTGCACCATAAAATCAACAAGAATCATGGGATTTGTTTTTCCCAAATTTTTTGCACATGATACTGACAATAAGAAAAAGCTGTTTATTTCAGCAACCAGCTAGCCTTCAGTTCAAAATTCTTTTTTATTGGTATTGGTGTTGCACTTATTTATTAAAAAAAGAATAAAATACAAATATACACTACAAACTTGACATTTTCTTCTATAAAGCATGAATTATTAGGAACTAACCTAAGTTTTATTCCTCCCTAAGCTAAAGCAATGCTGATTTACTCAATAAGGTACACACACCAAATAAAGTTTGTTGATTCCTTCCCTGGTGGGAATATTCTAATGTCTGTTTAAAGTCATATCTGATGTAACTATGGAACAGATAACAGAGTAGAGCAACTCTATAAATTATGTAAAAATTATGTCAATATTCAGTCCACCCCACCCAAGACCCTTGATAGCCATGACCAACATAGGGTAATGGCCCTTGACAGAGTAGCCCAAATGAAGCTCTCACTAGAGAAAAGACCTTAATGTCCACTTCAGAGAGAGTATATGCCATGAAAGAAATATTGACATTTTTTCAGATAAAAACCCATTAACATTTCAAGTCAATCAGACACATGCTTATTAAAGGAGCTAGAAGGGATTCAATCTAAAGCTTTTAGAAAGCTTCAATTCCTATCCATCTTTTTCCTGTAAGGCTGTATGAGTTTCTGCACAATAATATGCCTCATTGACCATGTATTTTTCCGTCCATGGAACTTTACTCCCCCTATCCCCATCTTAGCAGCAGACTTGAATATCTCCTTTGAAATCCTGTCTGCAAATGAAGCAGAGATGTCCTGGAATTCCCATAGCTTCATGGTGTTTCTCTTCCCTCCACTACCTTTCAATTCTCAGGCTGACACTTCTCAGTACTGTCAATGCTTTCTCTAGGTACTGACCCATTGTAGACTCACCAAAAAGCATCTGCCTGTTGTCTAATTGCTTCAGAAACATCCGCCACTTTAACTCTGGTGGGTGTAGGGTATTAAATCATTGACTCAAGAAGCTGAGAGGCAACAATGACAGGCTTGTTTAGCTGTCTGCATAACTTGACTATATTTTGTTGGGCTGATGAGACTTGCTCCAATGGGATCTGAGCACCTAGATCTCTTCTTGCCACCATGGTTCCATCTGATATCTGAATGATCACTTCCAAGTTCTTCAAGGAGTCTATACTCTCTATCTTTTCAATGACAACAAGTTCACTACAGAAAACCAATTAGACTTTCCAATATCATAATCAGAAGCACAATACATTTGCAGATTTCCCTAAGCCTGTCTTTGGATTTGGGTGGTGGAAATGGAAATACAGGATGTAAGTGAAGAATCAGCAGGTTTTGGAATGACTAGACCTCTAAAGATTAGCAAATCTGGTGTGGTCAAATGCATTGCCACGTAGCAGACCAGGAGCACTCATATCAAAGCCTTTAAATAGGCTAGCTGTAGAGTTTGGTTCCCATCAGAGTTTTGACAATCCAAAGCTTCATAAGCCTATTTGAAAATTTTCAATGGACTCAAGTGACATTGGAATTTGTTAAGGAGATCAGAATTTGATTAGTACAAGTTCAGAAGAAACAATTTTTGATCATTAATTGTCAGTCATTAATGATAGATTAGCTAGTACTAATCTCACATCCATGGACATCCAAGAACCACCAAAACTGATATGGAGCATCAGTGGACCGACTTGGATTTCTGAACAAAGAAACAATAACATGTCTCTGTAGGGTTGGGCCCACAAAAAATAAGGCATGTGATAAGGGGTTTGGTTTCTTTGTACAGCAAAAAGGGTTTATGTTAGGGGATAAAGGGCCTTGCGAAACAAGCAATTGGGATATTCAAAAACCATTTGGGGCACCTTTTGGCATTAATTGTGAGGAAGTCAATAAGATTTAGTAAAGATTTTTTTTTCTTTGGGGGTACTTGATTTAGTAAAGATAGGGTTCTATTTTAGATGTCTAGGCTAGCCACGTGTTCAACTTTCTTTCTCCAATCTCTCCTCTAATATTCTCATCTTCTTATATATAAGCACCAAGCAGGTTATCTATAGTTAAGTGGGAAGTGGATTCAGAGTCCAAGTGGAACATTCATAGCTAATGTCCCCAAACCAAGAAATCTGGTCTGCCCAGATTTCCTGAAAGACAAATGTTCCCCTTTATAAATGTGGAACTGTCAAGGTTTGATAGTTTCTAAGGGTGCACCACTAAACTTATTTCCTCTGATGCTCTAACTGATTAAGTTTTCTTTTGAATGCAGGTTGACATTTTGGTTGTCAAATTCAGTTGTCAAGGTTTGATAGTTTCTAGGGCCATATGTTTTGTTAAATGGAAGGACATCAAGTCCGACTGCCGCAACTACATCCTTTTTTTGTCCCCTTGGAGCTTTGGTTACACTAAATCACTTCTTACTGGCACTCTAATTGGTCCTTGATGCACATGACCAAACCATTTCTATTTTTTTTTTTGAAAGGTAAGGCAAAATTTTATTAATTCGGATACATTCAGGTTCTTAAATTCAGGAGATACAGACACCCAAGAAATCAGCTTGCTGATTGCCTCCTCATCAGTACTCTTTGTCTTGTTGCAAAAGACTCACCTATTCCTCTCTGACTAGGTTACCCAAAGAACAGCCATAGGAATTGTCTTCCATATTAATTTCCCTTTTTTCTTCAGGCCTGAAATCTCGCAGCTAAATAGAAGGTCTTTGACTAAACTTGGCATGACCCAGCAAATTCCAGCAGCCCTGAGAAAATGATCCCACACTCTAGAGGAGATAAGACAGTGGATACAAAGCTGGTCTTTGGATTCAGGCAATAGTCCACAAAGACCACACAACAGAATGTTGCCCTGTATAGGACCTTGTTCATGAGGGAAGCACTGATTCTTCTGAATATATTGGCATCAAGTCCAGCTAAAGCAAGGGCTGATAAAATATAACGGCACAAAGTAAAAAGTGCAGATGGAGGTTGAAATTGTCGAATTAACTTGGGTGTTCAAGTTGAGAGTTTTCAATTACATTACATCATCACATTCTTTTGTTTTCTTCAACAGATTGCTAAACCACAAACTTATGCATTCTCCCAATGGCAATAATGGCGGCAACCAAATGCTAAAGCATCCCTCACAGAGGTGAGAAGTAAAGCAGCAATAATAAATCCTATCTCAGACCAATTAAACTAAAGCATGAAAATACACAAAAAAAATCAACTAAACTATTAGGAACAAATTACCTTGCCTTTCCAAATGCCACAAATAGATAAATCCACTTTCAACCTCTGCAGACAAATAAATCCACCTTCAACCAAGCCTAAAGCCTGTTCAAGCACAATAACACACTTGGTACAATTAACCATTAGCCATGTTTGAGGGAATAAGGAAAATGAGAAGCAACGTGCGGCTGTATCTTACCACAACTCTTCCGGCGGCAATGGTGCCGTAATGCCGATTCTCACAAGAAGGACACTCGGTTCCAAAAAGAAAGATAGAGAGAGACAGTGGTTTTAGCAAGCTGGAGATCGTTTGAGCGAGATAGAGTGAGAGAGAAGGGGGAGTGACCACAACTCTTCCGGCGGCAATGGTGTCGTAATGCCACTAGGGTTTTCCCAAGAAAGACACTCGAATAAAAAATAGAGAGATAGAGAGAGGACAGAATGAAAGAGAAGGGGACGATTCTTGATGTTGCAGGCCTAATAAAATCGATTCTTGATGATAGAGTGAAAGAGAAGGGGATGATGGAGAAAATCCGAGTATGTGCGTTCGTTCGAGTGAGAGCGGGGGAGATCTTGCAGCTCGATCAAGCGATTCTTGAGAGTAAGAGAGAAGGGGACGATGGAAAATTTGACTATACTGGGAGTGAAGATTTCCCAAGGGTGATAATGGACTAGGTGCCAATGTTTTGTAACTGATGACGGTTCGACCATATTTGCTATTAATTATACATTTATTTAAACAATGAAATTAATTTTTGATGATTAGTTTTGATTAATTAAAAAACAGTTAATATTTATTTATTTATGTTTTGGAGATTATTATTATCATTTTTTCAATGTAATTACGAAATTATTAATAATTTAATCATTAATTGTTATCGTTATTCATTAGTAATGAACTAATAATTTATTAATTATTAATCATATTCAATTTATTTATTTTAATAATTTCTTAATTACTAATTTTCTATTAATAATAATTAATAAATAATAAATATTTATTAATTATTAATTTCCATGCATTAATTACATGAATTTCTAATCATGACTAACATTTTATTAAAATATTTATTACTTTATTATTTTTAATACTTTATAATCAATATATAGCCACCAATGACTAACATTTGTGGCTATAGTCAAGGATCAAAATTTTGATACAATACACTTCGGCTAGGGCTTAACCCTAAATTTTGGGGCTCTAATGAGGGCCCGAGCCTCGGCTAGGGCTTAAACACAAAATCTAGGTCTATGAGCAAAAATTTTCAACTTGCTAAAATGATCACCCTTGTTTTTATGGCAAAAATAGCAAGGCAAGGTGCCTTGATCAGTACTTTAAAACACATAGGTAGCAAAAAAGTTACCCAAGACCAATTCATTAGTTCTTGGGTTAGACCAGTTTGGTTGATGGTTTTGGCTTTTTTTTTTTTCTTTTTGGAGAAAATAGGGTTAGGTGTATGATCAAATTGGTTAAGGGTTGGGTCATGGTTTAACAATAATCTGACTAGTTAGTCTCGTTTGGTTAGTGTTATATGTTTTATTATATATAGAATAAATAATGCTGTTTTGAAATATGTAGAATATATATATATATAT
>NW_010729092.1:7356797-7391699 GCF_000365185.1 Nelumbo nucifera | reverse complement strand
AATTATTGTTATTTTGGTTTAACTGTTTTCACAAAGCTTAATGCTATCATTAATTAATATGGAGCGCTATCGGACCCAGTTGATTAAGGATAAGTGTTGATCGAGTGCTGGGTTTGGTCAACTGATTTAGGAAAACACAAGGTTTATTATGGCTATCYTAATAAATCTAAGGTTAAATGCTTGAATTGCAAGACTGCTGAAATTTACCTAGGATCGATGGCCAATTGACTAACCCGAACCCTTGAACCAGAATTTGGTAAGACTAATTTTCTCTTGTTTGTTTAGTTTGCTATTTGCTTTCTTATTCTTTTAATTTTAGTTATTAATTTTTCCCACTCAATCATATTATCTATTCAGTTGAGAGATTACTGTTAGCTTCCTGTGGGATTCGACCTAGTACCACTTTTACTACAAATATTTTATTGTGGGACTAGTATTAATTTTGAGGGCTTCGACAAACCCATCAAAATTTTGGCACCGTTGCTGGGGAGCAACTTTAATTTCTTAGATATTACCTTCTTTTTGTTAACCTTCTTGTTTTATGACTCGTGCTTCTCAACGAGTGATATTAGCCCATCAGTTTTATAGGCCCTAAATGGTCTTACACTTAACCTCTCAGTCCATAATGATCAAACACTACCCGACAAGAGAGGACCTCTCCCTCGGCTGCAAGGTGCAGTGTCGCACTCTCCTCTCAAGATGGATCCTGAGAATTAAAACCTTTGCAAACCTTTTTCATAAAAATGCAATATCTATTTATTTTGCAAAGCAAATCTCAAAAAAGTTTGAAATCAACTGCTAGCAGTTTAGGTTTCCATCAGAGAGTGTTGTCCTAGATTATTCACTTTGTCTAATAAAGGGGCTGATTCTATCACTATGATCACCCACTCAGGTGAATTCTCAGACTACACCAACACACCCAGGTTTTGACCCCCGCTAAGGATCTCACTAATTGGCATATCAAAGACAGTCGAATCCAACACCTAGTGCAGTACCATAATCAAGTCTATGGGTTAGGTGTAAATTTCCAGTTTTTCCCATTTGTGTCTAAGGTTTAGGTCATAACTGGAAAATGGTCTGGTTCAGAGTTTTAAGCAAACACACACTACATGTGCTTCGGGTCTAACCCTAGCAGTTGAGACAAGCTGCCCCAACCGGCTTGGTAGCACGTTAGTGTCTGCCTTGTTAGGATAAACCTCCCCAGGTCTATTCAATGGCTGTGAACATTCTAAACTAACACGAGTCTCATAAGTGTCCAGTTTAAGGGTAATTACATAGAAACATACTAGATATAACATGAATCAATTATGTACTTTTATTCATTTACAATAAATGTCAAATGTACATCAATCTGATTGGAGCTAAGGGCATACACTGTCTAACAGCTCCCACTTGCACTTAGGTCCAATCTGGTACAAGCCTCGGTCCCATACTATCCATGTGTTTCTCAAGCACTTTTTGTGTTAGAGGCTTAGTCAATGGGTCTGCCACATTCTCTGCTAATGCAACCTTCTGAATCTGGATGTCCCCTCTAACAACAATCTCCAGTAGATCCAATGTTGTCACACAATAGTGGAATTGATGATATGATAGGATTCCAAATTCTAGAATGAACAACTTCATTCATTAGGCAACCTCACTTATGGCAATGTGCTTGGCTTGGGTCGTGGACTATTTTTCTTACTATATAGGGCCCCATCATAAAGATGTAACTAGATGTAGACTTTCTATCATCTAGGTCAAACTGAAAGTCGGTATTAGTATACCTGACGATTTGTAGTAAACTACCATCGAACATCAGACAAAAACTCTTTTGTCCTCCGAAGGTATTTGAGTATGTTCTTTACAACTGTCCAATGCTCCTATCCTGGTAGGGGTGGATTCGAGCCATGCCGAGCTGAATAATATCAGGCTCAAGCTCAACTTGAGACTATTCTATAAGGCTTGAGCTTGAGCTTCAGCTCGGTTTGAGCCAGAACCTTGAGCTCGAGCTCAGCTCGAGTCAAAAGTTCATAAGCTCGAGCTCAACTCGGCTCGGCTCGTTTTATATTTTATAAAAATATTATTATATATTTTATAAAAATAAAAATATATATATAAAAAATTATTTTATATTTAAAAATTAAGAATTATACTATTTTTATTATATATTATTTTCTATAATTTTATTATATATATTCGAGTTAGCTCGCGAGCCTCATGAGTCGAGGTCTAGTAGGCTCCAGCTTGGCTCGTTTATTAATCGAGCCACTGAATTGGGATCGAGCTCGAGCTCGAGCTCGGCTAAAACCAAGCCGAGTCGAGCTTTTCATGAGCCAAGCTCGAGCAGCTCGTGAAAAGCTCGGCTCGTTGCCACCCCTATGTCCTGGGTTTGACTGGTATCTACTTACTACACTTACAGCTTGGCCAATGCTTGGCCAAGTGCACAACATGGAATACATGATGCTCCCTACGGCTAAGGCATAGGGAACCTCTCTCATGCCCTCAATTTCTTCAGGAGTCTTGGGAGACATACCCTTGGAGAGAGTGACTCCGTGTCTGAAAAGGACAAAACCCTTCTTAGAGTTCTCAATGCTATATCTTTTGACAATATTGTCAATGTAAGCATACTGGAATAATCCTATTATCCTTTTCAATCTATCTCTATAGAGTCGAAGTCCCAAGATATAGGAGGTTTCTCCAAGATCTTTCATAGAGAATTGCTGCGAAAGCCATACCTTCACTGTATTTAACATTCCTACATCATTCCTAATGAGTAGAATGCCATCTACATATAGAACCAAGAACACAACCTTATCTCCTACTGTCTTCTTGTAAATACAGGGCTCATTCGAATTCTACTCAAAGTCAAACTGTTTGATAGTAGAGTCAAATCGGATGTTCCAACTTCTAAAAGCTTGCTTAAGTCCATAAATGGATCGGTTAAGTTTACACACCATGTGTTCGTGACCTGCAACAATGAAACCTTGTGGTTGCTACATGTAGATATCTTCAGTAAGATCTCCATTCAGGAACGCAGTTTTTACATCCATTTGTCAAATCTCATAATCATAGTGTGTTGCTACAGCTAGCAGGATCCATATGAATTTAATCATGGCCACTAGCGAAAATGTTTCCTCATAATTGAATCCCTCTTATTGAGTGTACCCCTTCTCTACAAGACGAGCTTTATAGGTATCAATCTTCCCATCATGGCCCTTCTTCCTTTTGTAGATCCATTTGCAACCAATTTCTTTCACCCTAGGGGATGGGTCTACAAGTGTCTAGACCTTGTTGGTTTCCATCGAGTTCATCTCAGCTTTCATGGCATCTACCAATTTCAAGGAATCTATGTCCAACATAGCTTCTGTATAAGTCAGGGGATATTTCTTATTGATCGTGGCTTTCATCAAGTAACTTTCTTGATCATAGTCATAATGAATTGGAAGCCTAGAAGCACGGGTAGATCTTATAAGTTGGGTATGATCTAGAGCCTGTGGGACATCTCCCACTACTCTTGAGCTCTTCTCATCAAGAACAATTTCCTGACGATGATTGTCTAGGATGTAATCTTCTTCCAAGAAGTAGGCATTTCGACTACAAAACACATTTTTCTCTTTTGGGTTATAAAATAGGTAACCTATAGAGATTTTAGGGTAACCTACAAATAGGCAACGGTTGGTCTTGGATTTCAATTTGTCAGCACTTGTTCTTTTAACATGTGCTAGACAACCCCAAATCTTCAAGTGTCTTACACTTGGTTTTTTACCGGTCCAAAGCTCATACAGAGTTTTAGGAACAGATTTGGTTGGAACCCAGTTCAACACATATATTGCAGTCTCCAATGCATATCCCCAAAAGGATATAGGTAGTTCCGAGTGGATGAGAAGTCAACGGACCCCATATCCAATAGAGTTCGGTTTCTCCTTTCCGATACACTATTTAATTGTGGTGTAGCAGGTAGAGCTAATTGTGATACAATCCCATTATCCTTTAAGTAGTCACTGAATTTGTCAGAGAGATATTCGCCTCATCGATCTGATTGAAGGGCCTTAATCTGTCTCCCTAGCTGTTTCTCGACCTCTTGTCTAAACTCTTTAAACTTTTAAAAAGATTCAAACTTATGCCTCATTAGGTACACATATCCATACCAAGAGAAATCATCGGTAATGTTTATAAAATAAACGTGTTGGTTATGTGTCCTAACATTCATGGAACCACATACATCAGTATGTAGCATGTCAAGTGTGACCGTAGATCTCTCAGGCTTTCCCGTAAATCTTCTATAGTTAGAAAATTTAAAGGGCCATCCTTTACCAACCTTGTTATACGATCTATATTAATGTGGTCAAGTCGGTAATGCCATAGGCATGTGGGATTAACTATATCATGTGATATTTTCTTACGGATTATTTCTAACATAGTTTCGGTTACATTTGTTTCCAGAAAAGGACGGAGGACATAGAGACCATTCTCAAGTTCTCCATAAGCGAGGAGTTTTTTATTCAGTTTAATAGCAATCATATTACTAAACAAAATATAATAACCATCATTGCACAATTTTGAAACAGAAATTAGATTTCTTTTCAAAGTTGGTATATAAAGACAATCTTTAAGTGTAGCAATTCCTTTTCTGAAAAGTAATCTACAGTTCCTATAGCTATAGGTGTAACTATTGCAGAAATCCCCAAGTAAAGCATCACTTCTCCGTCACTCAGCCTTCTGCTTGTCTTGAACCCCTACAATATGTTACATGCATGAGTAGAAGCCCTAGTGTCAATACACCAGTGATTGGTCTGCTTGCAGAAATGACATGCATCTGATCCCTTGTCCTTTTTCTGCTTTTTCGGTTTGCTAGCTTTCTTCTGAGGCTTCTTCTTAGCCTTCCTCTTTTTCTTGCTTGATTTGCCACCTTCAACAAGCATGGCTATCGGCCTATCCTTCTTTATCAGTTCTTCAGCCCTCTGCAACATATTGTTGAGTTCTTGAAGGTTAACCTTTAGCTTATTCATGTTATAGTTCATTATAAACTGATTGAAGGAGGGAGGCAGAGAGTTTAAGACGACATCAACTTTAGTGCCATCATCTAGCCTAGAGCTGAGAGCCTCCAGTTCATTAATGTAGCCCATCATCTTAAGACAATGGTCATGAACCTATTGGTTCTCAGACATCTGTGTGGTCATAAACAATTTTAGGACATTCTATCAATTAAAATGATTCAGCTCTTCATACATTGTCCTCAGACTATCCATGATATCCATGGATACTTTGATCTTATCGAAGTGTCTCTGTATTGGATTGTCTAAGGAGGCTATGATATAACACCAGGCAAGAGAGTTCTTCTCCTCCCATTCTTGATATTCCTTCTTATGGGCCTCGGAAGCCCTATCACCTGGATGTTCGGTGTAGGGTTTTTGGATATCTTGTCCAATTTCTTTGACGTCAGAACCAACATAAGGTTACGAAACCAGTTAGCATAATTGGGTCCCTTAAGCTTGCTATCATCTAATAAAAGGCAACATAAATTAGTCCACAACCAAAATTGATTCATGTTATTTACATAGAAAGGTCTTTTATCTATGTTCCATTTCCMTTTATTCATCTCTGAGATTTCCCTCCCATCTCAATGACGGAGACGCGGTTATGTCTCTAGAAATGTGGGAAATCACATAGGTGCATGGAGCCAACTCTTTCAGCTGCAAAGCCCCACCACTTTCTGTGAATGATCATATCCACTCATTTTATGAGCTTTCCCTTTGGCCTCTGTCAGACAAGGTTCATTGCCATTTTAGGTAAAACCTTTCTGTCCAATAAGTGCTGACCCATCATATCGTAGACCCTAAGGTACCATGAGAGAGTTTTCCATTTTAGGATAGACCCCTCCCACATCGATCTATGATGCCCCTATCATCTTATGAAGCAATCCAACAAACTGGACCAGTAAATGGATAACCCAATTTTATGGTGCATCTCCTCATTGCCAATGCAACCCATCTTCATGCTAATGACGAAAGGCCTTTAGAGAATTCATCATATAAATTTTCATATTACATGCACTTATATAACTAGAGGGAGCAAGTTGAAACACCCCTAGATCTGATTTAGGTCAAACCAAAATGGCTCCAGATTCAAATGGGCCCAAAACGGCTAGGGTTCCACACGGTTCCTCTTGAGGAGGAAGCTAATCTAGGGCCCATTGAGAAGGGAGAGCATCCAATGATCTTTGGAGCACTATGGCAATGATGTGCATTCAGCTATGGTGTCCGCAGAGAGCCAGTAATGAATTAACATGAGTCAAGTGCTTATGGCCTATGTACGAAGCACATCACACATCACTTAAATCCACATGCATGAAAATTGATCCAATCACTGACAAACTATAAAGCCCTAAATAATTAAAGTTAATACATCATCAGTCCATTAAGGCCCATAACATTATCAAATAATATTATTAAGGTATATGAGCTAAACTGCAAAAGGCAATTCGGCCCATATAGCTGTAATGCTAAAATAAGGTTGATTTTGCTTTAACTTAGCAAAATAGGGTTTTTCAAGGGTGGGCCGAATTGCATCTTGTGTTAGGCCATCAAACCTTGGGCTCATAACCAAATTTAGGTCACCTGAAACGTGACCCATGGGGCTGAGAATAGACTCCATCGAACCATTGGTTCAGTCCAAACAATTTGGACCAAACTAGGTCAAATTTGGCCTAGGGTTTGGTGTCCAAAACAATTTGCAATTTCAAGAATATGATCAAAAAAATAATTACAACCGAAAAAGACAATCAAGATCAGCAAGAAAATAAATTAGAGGGCTGTAGTGTGATGATCTTGGTTAATTTGCAAACCTACAAGAAACAAATTAATCACAGATAGCAGAATTGATTTATGCAAATTGCAGATTGTAGATCTTGTATCTGTGAAATTTAATTTATTGTACTTATTGTGTTTATGTTATAAGTTATTTATTAATAGTTAGTAGAGATTAAACTATTATTTGAGATTATACTATTTATTGACTAAGTTAATATATTTTTAGTAATTATTATATTTTTGTAATTATTGTAGTTTTCATTATATATATTTTCGATAATTCTCTATTTTTGCTATAAATTTTCAATAATTATTGGAGATTAAACTATTGTTATTTATTGGAGATAAGAGTATTAATTTAGCTGAAATTATGAGTGTTCATGAGTTGGTTCAGTGCAGTCGTAGGCTATTTGGTTAATCAAATTGACCTGGTCTTAGGGAGTTGGTTAGCTAAAACTGACTAACCTTTTGTGAAAAGCAACCCACTCAAGTTGTAATGGTTTGGGTTGATTTTTTTGTTTGGTCAGTTTGTTCAAAAGATTTAAACTTAAAAATTTAATTTCATTTTAAAAATTACAATACGATTATTAAATAATAAATTTAAAAATTGGATTTATGATATAAAACATTTTAGACTAAGAAATATGGGAAAATTCCCACTTTTTCATATTAAAAATTATATTTAAAATATAAAATATTAATATATATCCATGGTTAGGTTGTTCGATTTTGGTCGGTTTATAAATGGCTAAAGTGGAACTGATTCAACTTGGTCGAATTGGAAAATTTTTGAACCAAAGCCAACCTAAAATACTAGAAAACCGACCAACTTGGGTCRAGTTAATTGGGTTGGTTGGTTTTATCAGTTTGATAAATAAACCTAACTGAAATTAATTATTGTTATTTTTGTATTATAAAATGTTTATTAAAAGTAGTATATAAAATATGAATAATTATTAATTATTTAAAAAGTTAAAAATATAAAACAATTGTATACTCTTATGTGTTTCTATTAGGGTCATTTATTAGAACACACTTTTAGGGATGTCAATTTCCCCATCCCCGATGGGGACCTGACTTCCCCGACCCAATGGGGCTAGGGATGGGGATTGTTTTGGCTGGGCGGGGGCGGGGACGAGGATTAATAGGAATTCATGATCGAGGTCAGGGTCGGTGATGGGGATTAAGGTATGACTGAATGGAAAATCTTTCAATTAACATTAATAGAAATTTACCATGTGGTTGATACTCAATATATCATTTTGATCATTTCTATCATCAAATTGAATATTGGGTTAACGTGGACAGTATTTTCAAAACTAGACCAAACCAGATGGTTAGACCAAAAAATTGGGAATCGGACACCGTTTCACCTCAAAACCACTTTTTATCCAAAAACTGTTTATTTGGTTAGCGAACTACTGACCTAGGCGGTCGAACCGTCAACTTGGACAACAGTTTTTGTCCTTTTTTTATTTTTCTAATTTTTTGTCAAAGCGGGTCATCCGTTCAGACCAAATAGTCGGATCGGTCGACCCCAGAATGGTTCCCTATCCAGTCCAATTTTAAAAACCTTGGACGGGGAGTGGGTGCCTTGCCTTGAGCTTGGCATGGTGTACGACATGGCCTGGCCTAAGGCCTAGCCCATGGACCATTCCAACCCATGGCACAACACGGACCCGTGCGGGCTCGGGCTATGGGCCATGCCAAACTGACCCCCCAAATTATCCTAGAGGAGGGAGGCATGGCCCGGGACACCTCGTGGGCCAAGCATGGCACGACTTGCACTTTGTGTGGTTCACATGCGGGTCGTGTCGTGCCAACCCAGCACAACCCAATTTACACCTTAACTTGAACCCGTCCAATACTGAGGATGAGACATGGAAATTCGAGGATTCTCCATCCTTAATGAGGAGTGGGGTGCCTTGCCCCTGAACTCGCCTGACATTGAGGAGTGGTTACCTTGCCCTGAACCCGCGTGACACTGGGGACGGAGCAGGGATGGGGTAAAGTGTCTTGACTATGGGGCAGGGAAAGGGATGGGGTGTAGGGGTGGATTCGAGCTGAGCCAAGCCGAATATTATCAGGCTCGAGCTCAGTTCGAGCCAGAACCTTGAGCTCGAGCTCGATTTTGAGAAAAAAAATATTTTATAAAAATAAAAATTATATATAAAAAAATTTTATTTTAAATTAAAAAAATTAAAAATTATAATAATTAGTAATTATAATATTTTTATTATATATATTATTTTCTATAATTTTATATATATATATATATATATATATATGTTCGAGTCGGTTCGTGAGGCTCATGAGCCGAGCTTGGCTCGTTTAATAATTGAGCCACTAAATTGGGCTCAAGCTCGAGCTTGAGCTCGGTTGAAATCGAGCCAAACCAAGCTTTTCACGAGCTGAGCTCGAGCAGCTCGTGAAAAGCTCATCTCGTTACCACCCCTGATGGGGTGCCCTGCCCTGAACCCTCCCCGTTGTCATTCCTATATAATTCTTAATTATTAGTGGAATTGATAAAATTGTTAGCTTTTATAATTATTTTTATTTATTTAAAGTTAATCAAAATTTCATTTAAAAATAATAAAAAGAATAAAAATTATTAAAATTACTACAAATTATTAATAAAACTAAATTTATTAAAAAATATTTATTCATATTTAATTAACAATAATTATTTTTATAACAACATTAAATGAAAATAAAATTATTAAATCTTTCAAATTTTCCCATGCATCGCACATGTCCCTGCTAGTATATAGATAAAAAGTGGCAAAGAGGATAAATAGGAATTAGAGATAATTTAGAGAGAAATTCTCTAGTAAATTAGAGATAAGTTAGGAGATAAATTAGAATTTGAGATGATTTAGGAGAAAATGGGGGAGGTAGTTTAGGATAAGTTTTAGGAGTGGAGATTGTTGGGAACGTGTGGGTGAAAGAAAGAGATTTTAGATAATTTTTTATGGAGAAGGAGAGAATCTCATTAATTCTTTAAAAAAAATAACATGGAATAAAAAAAATAAAAAGTTCAAAAAAAAGAGAAAATTTCTTCACTACTTGCCATAATTACTTGAATATTAAGTAAATACTTTTTCTGAATTTTTTCTTTTTCTATACGAGAGAGAGACTTGGCTGAATTCTCATGAAATGGGCCTTGTAGAGTGATTTTGGTTTTGTTTTTTTATGAATTAACGTTGGGAATTGGGATGATTTTCAATGGAGTCCAGAAATCACATGTCAGATAAAGCCTAGAGGCTGCCAAAAGAGGAAATCACATTCACATGGTAGAGAAAGTGGTTCTGATTCTGAGCAACTCCAGTCTCAGAATCCATTGAAATCAGAATAATTCAATGTGGACTAATAACACTTAAAGTAAACTATTGGCAAAAGGGAGAAAAATCATGGATTTGTCTTCATCGTTAAATCCAGCTTCCTCATGGTTTTCAGGTGGGTTTACAACAGCTCGAACTTCTGTAGGCTGGGCTAAAACTTGGCTGGATCCAGCCAAAATTCCATCAGATTTAGCCTCGGCCCAATACATTTGGTAATACGCTTGAGCTGTTCCTACTTCTGTTTGGGCTGAACCTAAGATGCAGACCTACACTAAAAGAGTAACATAGATTATTAAGGCCATTATCGTTAGATTGAAGATCATCACCATCATCTTCATCTTGATCATTATGGTTTTCGACTTTTCGTTATCCCAATGTAATAGGGATTTTTTATTTATTTATTTGTAGTAAGAAAGCTGAAGCTTTATTCACAAAATAACTTGAAATACACATCAAAGAAAATAGCCATAACGAGTGGTGGGTGGAAAACATGAAACCATTACCAGGATACTCGACCTCATGGGCTAAAAGATGGGCCAAATTGTTAGCTCCGCCGTGAAAGGTTACAGATAAAATAAATAAATAAATAAATAAAAGGTTTTTTTGGGTACTTATGAAACTCCCTTCACTTTTCTAACACTATCTTTAACCTGTACTTTTATTTATAACATAAATACCTTCCCTCAATTTGTGACAATAAAAGAAGTGGCCACATGTGCCATTTTTATATTATTAAATATTAAATGACAAAACTAACCTTGATGATGAAGAATGAAAGAGGAGCTAAAATCACAATTCTTACCATAGGATTATAAGCAAACTCTTTGTCAAGAGGTGGAAAACTTAAATCATCAGGAAAAGAGTGTAAAGGAGCATACAAAAGAGTTTAATAGATTAGCTCTTCAAAGTAATATTTCATTACACTAATAACAAATAGGATTACATAGACAATGTTTTGAGGTTGCCAATACATGATCAAGTTAGCCTATATTGCTTGTATAAGGTAAAAGATTTATATCAACTAGCTTTGAAGGAAGAAGCTCAATTGAGTTGGAGCTTATGACGAAAATTATGTGTTGTCCAAGGTCCATCTTCATCAGTAATTCGAACTGTTGATGCTGATAGAGGCCATGTTATCAACCAAACATGGCCTACAGTCTAAGGAACCTCAAATGTAACAAATATCAATCAAGGGCAATCTATTATTAGATGTTTTAGGTGTATGGAGTTGGAACATCATTCCAGTGAATGTCCTAAGAGAAGGATTGGAGGGCAAACACATTTGATTGATGAAGCTACTAATGAATAATAAAATGATATAAGCCATGTTGAGAATGGACAAATAGCTAAAACTATTGAAGCTAATGCTTTAGAGGAAGAAAAATTGGAAAGGGACGTTGAGGGTGAAGCTCTAGTGATATGACACTCCATAGTTGCACCTCAAGAACCACTACCTAGGGACTTGTTGTGAAAGAATATTTCTAGAACACATTATTTAATTAGTGGGAAGTTGTGTAACTTGATTATTGATAGTGGGAATAGTGATAATCCTGTTTCTCAAGAGATGATAGATAAATTGTAGCTCAAGACTGTTCAACACCCCTAGCCCTATCGTATTTTGTGGTTTAACAAAAGAAATGGGGTAAAAGTTTCTTCTAAATGCTTTGTTAATTTTTCTATTAGTAATACATTTGAATAATTGGTATGGTGTGATGTCCTAATGGATGCATGTCATATTCTTATGGACACCCATGGCAATTTGACCATATGACTATTCACTATGGGAATTTGGATGGTGTTTATGTATTTGTTACAAAAGAAGTAAGCGATGAAACACTTGTTCCCAAGATGGTGAAGAAGCTACTTCATGAGCATGCTGATGTGATGATACTTGAGGAATTACCAAATGCCTTTCCTCCCCTAAGGGATGTACAACATCATATAGATTTAATGTTGGGAACAACACTACATAACTTACCCCACTATAGAATGAGTCTTAAAGAGAATGAGGAGTTCTAAAAGCAAGTAACAAAGTTGTTGAAGAAAGGGTTCATCCATGAGAGCTTAAGCCCATGTGTTATACCAGCTTTGCTCATGCTTAGTAGTTGGTGCATGTGTATTCACAATCATTCTATTAACAAGATTGTATTTAAATATATGTTTCTCATACCCCACCTTAATGACATATTAGACAAATTGACTAACTTACAAGTCTTTTCAAATATATATTTGAAGAGTGGGTACCACCAAATTCATATCCAAGCGGGGGACGAGTTGAAAACTGCATTCAAGACTAAGAAAGGTCTTTTGGAATGACTGGTTTTTCCATTTGGGTTGTCTAATGCTCCTAATACCTTTATGAGGTTCATGAGCCAAGTCTTAAGGCCATTTATAAAGAAATTTGTGGTATCTTTGATGGCATACTTATCCACAATAAAGATCATGATAGTCACTTAGAACACTTGAGGATAGTCTTATAAGTCTTAAGACAAAATAAGCTATGTATAAATTTAAAAAAGTGTAGTTTTATAATAGATCAAGTGGTGTTTTTGGGGTATGTTGTTTTAGCCAAGGGGATTGAAGTGGATCAAGAAAATGTTCAAGCTATTCAATAGTGCCAACACCAAAAACAACCAAAATTTATAGTTTTTCATGGGTTAGCAATATTTTATCATCATTTTATAAAGAATTTTAGCACTATTATGGCACCTATTATTGAGTGCTTGAAAGGAGGTATTTACTTGGACCCCCAATTGAGAAAAGCTTCCAAGAGCTAAAAATGATGATGACCAAGGCTTTTGTACTATCTTTACTTGATTTTAACAAGCTATTTGAAGTTGAATGTGATGTGTTTCATGTTGGGGTTGGGGTTGTCCTTAGCTAAAAAAGGGCGTCTAGTTGCTTACTTTAGCAAGAAACTCAATAATACTAGGAGGTATCCACTTATAATGCTAAGTTATGTTTTCTGCCATTGCATAGGCCTAGAAGTTTTGGAGGCATTACCTTATCCAATGGGAGATTTTGTTGTATTTAGATCATGAACATTGAAACACCTTAACTCTTAGCAGAACATAAAGGGAAAACATGCTAAATGGGTTGGTTTTCTACAAGAATATAATTTTTCTTTGAAGCATAAGGCTGAATAGCAAAAATGGGTAGTCAATGCACTTAGTAAGAGAGTTTACTTGGGATCACAATGTCTACTAATGTTATGGATTAATTTTAGCTTCATCAAATACCAATACCAAGATGATCCCTATTTTGGCCCTATTTCTTAAATCTATACAATAGGTGACAAGGACATTCAAGCCAAGCTTGTGTGGAATTGTAGTTACTTATTCTTGGGCAATAGGTTATGCATGCCATTAAGGTCTTTAAAGGTGTTACTCATTGTTGATTTGCATTGTAAGAGATATTTTGGTTACAAGAAGACACTTGAAATGGTTTTCAAAAGATACTTTTGGCTAAAGCTATCAAAGAATGTGTTATACTATGTTGATAGGTGTCACAAGTGTCTAACATCTAAGAGGCAACATCAAATATCTTCCCTTACCCATACCAAAAGCACTATAGACTAATATTATTATGGATTTTGTGTTGTGATTGCCAAGAACAACTAGGGGTAATGACTTTATTTTTGTTGTTGATTGTTTCTCTAAAATGGCTTACTTTATTGGTGGCTAAAAGATTTTTGATGCTTCTCATGGAGCTAACTTATTTATTTAAAGAAGTTGTTTGGTTGCATGGATTGCTAAGATCTATCACATCAAACCATGGCACAAGATTCCTTAGCCACTTTTGTAGAAGTTTATGAAAGTGTATGGGTGCTAGCCTACAATACAACAATACACTTCATCCACAAATAAATGCACAAATTGAAGTGGTTCACCAAAACTTGGGAAACTTGTTAAAGAGTTTAGTAGAAGATTACTTGAAACAATGGGATCTTATCCTAATGCCTACAAGTTGAGTTTGCCTACAACAATTTAATTAACAAATCTACATGGAAGACTCCTTTTGAGGTTATGTACGGTTAGTCACCTAAAGTTGTTAGTCTAGTTTCTATAACAAGGTTGTAGCAAGTGAGTGATAATGTTGAGGCTTTATCTGAACCCATTTGAGAGATTTAAGAAAACGTTCGACAAAAAATGAAAGAAAAAAACTGAAGTTATAAAGAAGCTAAGGATAAGCATCACTGAACGAAAGAATTTCATGAGAGCAGTCTAGGCATGGTTTATTTACAGCTTGAGAGGTCTTTTGTTGAGAGTTACCACAAGTTGAATTTAAAAAATATTCAATCATATCTAGAGTTGAAAAGATTTGGGGACAATCCATATGTAATCGAACTATCGGTTTATTTGTCCATATCTAAAACCAACAACAAAGGTTGATTAAGGACAAACAAAAAGGGCTAACAATTTTAATGAGTTTGAACAAGTAAAAGGTGTAGAAGATGTTTAAGTCACTAACACTCAAAATGTGGCCTATTTTAGGTTCTTGGTCAAATGGAAAGGAAAACCAACAATTGTAAATTCTTGAATTAATGAGGAAGAGTTTATGAAGTTAGATGGAGACATGTGCAAGGCTAAGAAAAAGAAAGAAGAAAAAGAAAAGAGAGAAATGTGAATGTATTTTTTATTTGTATGTTTTTTGTAATAGATCCCAAATTGTTGTTTTTAGGTAGCTTTGTTGACAATTTGGGCCTAAGGGTATTTTTGTCAATTTTATAATATAGATTCTGGTTAAGGACAATTGGGTACATTTGTTGGGTTTGGTTTCTTGGGTCTTTTTGTAACAAAACTTATCTTTTGGGGGTTTGTTTGAAGTTAGTTTTATTCTTAAGGAGTTATTTGTGAAGGAAAAACATTTTAGGGACTTTTGTGTAAATATTTTAGTTGGCTTCTCTAACAAGCCATTGAGTATTATAAAAAAGAAGGGGGTTGTTTTTTTAATGGTCTTTTTTGGTTCATTCTCTCTTGTTTGAGCTATAGCTCATCCCTAACTAGGGTTTTCAAGTATTAGAACTTGAGTTTTGAGGAGTCAACCCATTTTGACACCTTCCAATCCCTTTATTGTTGAGTGCCTGTGTGAGAGGCCAACTTTACGCCATTGTTACTATAGAAAAAAATCCAAATTGTTTCATTGTTTTATTGTTTTCAATGTTATACACTTGAAGTGCTACATATAACTTGTTTTTCTGTCCACATCACTTGTGTCAACTTCTTAATAAGTACTAATATAGATTATTGGACATAAATATGGAATCACCTACCTAAAGAAGATAAATTTGGTGCATTATAAGGATTGGATTTTAATGACTAGAAGATTTTCAACAATTCAAAATTTTCCAATTTAAAAGATGACAATCAAAACTCTTACAACATGCATACTTACATTTGCTAGTGTAGTTGTTGATTAGCCAACTAACTAGTTAATCACTCCTTGCTAATAGCACAACACATTTTGATAGTAAATATGATGGTAGTTTTCTAGTATTTTTTTTAGATTTAAATTTGTACTATCTATGATGTTTATTTGTAATTGTAGATCTTTGTTGTTGATGATTTGGGTTCTTTGATTGTACCTATGTTAGACAGTGTATGCCCTTAACTCCAATCAGATTGATGTACTTTTGACATTTATTGTAAATGAATATTAGTACATAATTGATTTATGTTACTATAGTGTGTTTCTATGTAATACCCTTAAACCGAACACTTATGAAACTTGTGCCAGTTTAGAATTTTCACAATCATTGGATAGACCTGGGGAGGTTTATCTTGCCAAAGCTGACACTAATGTGCTGTCAAGTCGGTTAGGGTGGCTTGTCTCAGCTACCAGGGTGAGACATGAAGCACATGTAGTGTGGGTTTGTTTGAAACTCTAAATCGAACCATTTTCAATTATGCCCTAGACCTTGGAGGCAGATGGGCAAAATTGGAAAGTTGCACCTAACCCCTAGACTCGATTATGGTACTGCACTAGGTGTTGGATTGGGGTGTCTTTGATATGCCAATCAGTGAGATCCTTAGCGGGAGTAAAAAATTGGGTATGTTGGGACAGTTTGAGAATTTATCTGAGTGGGTGATCATAGTGACAGAATCATCCCCTTTGTTAGACAAAGTGAACTAAACTACTGGCAATTGATTTCAAACTTATTGAGATTTGTTTTGGAAAATATATTTATATAAAAATATACATATATATATATATATATTATGGTTTCACAAAATTTTTGCAAAAGGTTTTAATTCCCGAGATCCATGGAAGTAGAGAGTGCAACACTATACCTTATAGCCGAGGGAGAGGTCCTCTCTTGTCGGGTAGTGTTTGATCATTATGGGCTGAGACGTTAAGTGTAAGATCATTTAGGGCTTGTAGACCTGATGGGCTAATCTCACTTAAGTCCATAGTCCTTGGGCCTTCATAAGGTGGATGAACCCAATGACCATTTAGTGTAAATGTTGGGCCTGCTAAGAGCCCATACTGATGGGCTTAGGGATTCACTGTCTTTAGTAGTGAATTTGACCATGCCTTGTAATAGAGGCTAGGCTGGACCCATATGGCTTTTGTGGAAATCAATGTTAGGGTCTCACACCATACAAAGAGAGTCAAGCTAGCCAACATTTTAAAAGGGAAGTAAGCCTAATAACTTAATGGGCTTAAAGCCCAATTTGAATTGTGTTAATGAGATTAATTAAAAGTGGGTGAATTTGAGTTAGATCTGCTTCTAAATCAGCAAGAGGATAAGATATGTCTTATCCATTTAAGAGTTCAGATCCAAATAAAAATTATGATCAAAGAATGCTTTCCTGGTAGGATTAGGAAGCTAATCCAGAGAGGTTATAAGTAGAGGGTGAAATCCTTCTATTAAACACTTTTGCTGAATCCATATCTTCTCTCTGCTCTTGCCATCCTACCCAGTTCAATCTCTATATTCTTGGACTGATCAAGAATAGTTCTTGATTCTGATTCTTGCCAAAAGAATTAGATCTGAAGTTGTGCCCACATCCCCTATGTGATCCTTGCTAAAGGATGGCAATTCTTGCTAAAGAATTGCTTTGCTGATCCTGCCTCATCTTAAGTTGTATCATCTTTAGTGGAGGTGGGATTTGGTGACATCTTTAGGCATGAACACCTACGTTGGAAGCTACTTTTGTGGATTCTGTATCAGGTATATCCCGCAATCTTGGTTTCAGATCTGGTCCGGTTTGCTTCAAGAACGAACATTGAAAAATGTAGTTTTTCTAAAAGCAAGGAATAGGATTTCCGGAAGGGAAAAAGAAAATTTTTGAAATTTCACCCAGCCACCCTACATGATTCAGCCATCCATATGATGGATCTCCCTTCCCTTCAACCTACATATCAAGGATTTGCAAAAGTTGTGCTTGAAGGTCTAATGGTGCTTGGACTTGGATTATTAGTATTAATTAGAGTTCCCAATAATTTCTTTTTGTTCATTGCCTTGTTTCAAGTTGTTTTAGACTTTACCTTTTTATTAAATGGGTATTCATTGCTTTAATGGATCAATCTCCATTTGGATTTGGTTTTATTTAAAATTAGATGCATGATGATTCTCTTTAGAAAATGTAATTGGATTGTTTTTACTTTTATAATTGGTATGTCATATACTATATGAGAGGGTTCTTTTACACTAGTTTAGCCAATTGAGAATCCATTTGAAAGTCAAAATGAGGTAGGTAACGCTAATAAGAACTGGCCACTAATGCCATTGATGCAAATAGAGAGGGTAATCAAGAAGATAATGAGAACGACAATCCATTTGAAAAGAAAAAAAACAGAGAAAAAACATCTAAAGTTCGATTAGAATTCAAAGAAGTGAAGCTTTCTACCCTTGCAATTAAGAGTACAACTCACTTTGAAAGATGCTTGAGGACTTAAGGCAAAAGTTACATAAAAAACAACAACAAAGAATTAATTTTCAGCTTGTGGGTGCAAATTGTGAAGTAAATTCAATTTCTGAACTTATAGATGGAAAATTTGACATGGCAAAGATGAGGAAGTCAATTGCACATTGGGTACTAAAGCATGAACATCTGTTTTTAGTTTAGAAGAGAAAGGCTTTAATATGATGTAGAGGCACATGATGCTCGAATGGGAAAGGATGCCACACAACACTAATAAAAATGATTGTGTAAAGGTGTACGATATAGAAAAGTAAATAAATTAAAGACAGTTTTGAAGAATGTCACTAGGATTAGTTTGCCAATAGATTTATGGAAGTTGAAAAATTAGAAGATTTTGAGCGCATATCTATTATAGTACACTTCATAGATTCTAATTGGAAATTGCATAAACATGTTCCCAACTTTGTCTATATACCTCCTCCTCATGGTGTTGAGATTGTATATAGCATTTATAAGGATTTGAAGGAATGGGGAATTAAGAATAGTGTCTATATTCTTTCAATTAATAATGCTCAGTAATAATTTAGCAATAAGGATTTTGAAGGAAACTTATAAAAAAGAAAGATGCTACGTTGTGGAGGGAAGTTGTTCCATGTTTAATGTTTTTCTGAATTAAGGACATAATTGTGGATATACATGAGTTTGTTCATTATATTAATCAAAGTGTTTTTAGCGATCGTATAACAATTGCAATTGCCACATATATAGGAGGCTTATTCTTGATTGCAAACATGTTGGAATTCAACATATGAGATGATATCTACTACATCCAAGATTAAAGAGGTATTTCCAAGTTTAGAGACCAAGAGCCACATTATTTTTGTTGTCCTAGTGTTGAAGATTGGGATAAAGCGGAAAAAGGTTGTGAAGTTTTGGAAGTGTTCAACAATGATACTAATATCATCTATAGGAGTGACTATCCAACTTCAAATTTGTTTCTTAATGGAGTTTATAAGGTGAAAGTTATGCTAGATAAAAGGCCACAAGATGAAAATGATTTTATTTGAGCAATAGTTAGAAAGATAATGGAGAAGTTTGGCAAGTATAGAGATGAATGTAATTTGTTGATGTCTGTATTACCATCTTGGATCCAGGGCGAAAAATGAGGGTGATTGAATTTTATTTTCCTAGAATGTATCTAGAGAAAGAAGCTCAAGAGAATTTTACAAGAGTTAAAGATGCTTTGTACGAACTTTAAGGGGAACATGTGGTTGAATATCATTCTAACAATGGTGAATAGAGTGATGAAACTCAATTATTTAATTCTAATACTACAAGTGTACAATCTTCATCTTTGGGTTGGGTAAAATTTGCGTAGTTTGTAAGAGCAAATGAAACTGTTCAACCACAAAGTTCTAATCTAGATATTTATCTAGAAGGGAGTTGCTACATACGTGAAGGAGGTTTAACTAATTTTAATGCTTTGCATTGGTGGAAAGTAAATAATTTAAAGTATTGTATTTTATCCAAGATGGCTTGAGAAATTTTGGCTATTCCTATCACCACAATGGCTTCAAAAGCTACTTTTAGTGTTAGGAGTAGAGTCGTTGATATTTATCATGCTTCATTCTCTCTTGACATGGTGTAAACTTTATTTAGTGGCATAGATTGGTATTGTAATATTCATTGAGTGAAGAAGAAGAAGAACAAAGTAAGTTCATTCGTTTTGTTAATTACATTGTGTTTAGTTTGTTTTTGTTTCAATCTTTTTTGTAAGTTCCTTCATTTCGTTAATTACATTGTGTTTAGTTTGTTTTTGTTTCAATCTTTTTTGTAAGTTCCTTCCTTTCGTTAATTACATTGTGTTTAGTTTGTATCTATTTTAATCTTTAACATGAACTAATATTTTGTTCTTTTCTTGACTTTGTAGAAAGAGAAAAAGAAAATTAAGATTGTCTCTTTCCATCACAAATTGATCTTTTTATCTCCATATACACATTTCATTTCACCAAATTGATGTTGATTCTTATTTTCTAGTTTTGACTTCACCGGAAAAGGTTTGTATTTAATAATTCTATTTTTGTAGGTTCCATTTTCAATATTACCATTCAATTTCCTTGGCATCTTGGGCATTATTGATCTATCTCAGCGTTACAAATGAAACTTTGCTAGCTTTTATCCTCACCATTTAGTGTTTTTGTAGATTTTCATGAAATCATTGGTTATGCACTTTGTAGATTTTTTACATAAACTATATTGGTGTATATTGTGCTTTATTGGTTATAACTTTATTGTGGATAAACTTTTAACTTAACTATTTAATTTATATAATAATTATTATGTAAGGTTCACCTTTTAACTTATAACAACTATCTTTTACTGTTTTATGTGAAATAAGTTCACAGGAGAGTTGTATGATGGTTACTTGCCCTTGCTAATAGGGGTGATCATTTCAGCCCGGCCCTACCTGGAAATTCCGGGCTTGGGCCTGGGTTTTGTGTTCAGGCCTGAGCCCACATCAGATCCGCAAATTTTAGGGCCAGGCTTGGGCTTAATACTTTAAGCCCGACCCAACCCGCATATATTTAAATTTACACATTTTGTTTATAATATATACATATGTATATATGTTATTTTATATTATATTATATATTTTATATATAAATATTATAACATGACATGTATAATTTGTATTATATATAATATTTTATTATATAATGCATAAAATAAATTTATATGCATATCATGTCATTTAATATATACATATATAATGTTTTATATATGAGTGACATTGAGCCGGAATCAGGCCTAACCCAGCCCATGCCCATATGAACCTGGGCTAGGGTTTATGTTTCAGGCCCGGAATGCCGAACGGAGTAGGGGCCCAGGCCTAAGCTATAGCCCTTATCATAAGTACAAAGCCTGGTCCAGGCCCGGCCCATGATCATCCCTAGTTGCCAAGTTGACCAACCTTACTAGCCTATGAGTGAACATTCTTGCCTATTGAATTTTTTGATTGCTTTTATTTAGGATTTGTGCAAATGATATTTTCTTTTAGGAGGATAAATGACCTGTAACCTTAATTTCTTTTTAAGATTTGGTGTTGGTCATATGCATGATACAAAAATAAAAGGTTAATCTTCTTTCTCTCTCATGCATTCAATCACTCACTCCCTCAACAAATTGGTGCTATTACTCTGGTTTAGTGATTGCTATACAACATGAATCCAAGTTATAGGCTACTTAGTAGTTTTGACTATAATTATTGACATATACTCTTTTTTTCTTGCAAGGATATGGGTTTGGGACCCCATTAGAATTAGAGTAGGTGAACTTAGTAGTTTCTCTCTCATCTATGCATTTTTTTCCTTAATCTATTCCATATTTCTCTATTGTTTCTTGAAATAATCACGGTTCTCTATCTCCTTCGATATCATCTCATATAAAATTTTTGGCACAAAATACTCTCACTTCTATGAAGTTCAAACATAAACATATAGTGTTTCTTTAATGAACTCTATCTTGAAAGTTAGAACAGTACAAAAAGGAAAAAGAAAAAATGAACTAAATTTTGCAATAGAATTTTCGTAATTATAAACATATGCTAGCCTAAGGGTGGTTAAGGGAGAAGTATAGTTCTTCAATCTTTGATTAATTGTTCCCATTTGTAGGTTTTCATTATCCTAATTATCTTACTCTTAAAAATTTCTGTTTGAATAAAATATCAGTGTTTTTGAACTATCATTGACTCAGATGGTCAGATTGTCTGGCCCAGAAACCATCCAGGCAATCAGTTACATTTCACCCTTAACTTGTTCCTAGACCAAAACCCATTGGCTTGGTTAGAGAAATGCTGATTCAAACGATTGAACCGTCAACTTGTTTGACCCAGACAGTGGTTTGCAGGTATAGCAGAAAGAGAGAAGAACAATTTCAAATTTGAGACAAGAACGATCTTAGATCTAGATACAATAAAAAAGAAGAAGAAGAAGAAGAACAAAAGATTGTAGAGGTTGGAGACTGGAGAGAAATCAGATCTGAGATCTGAGATCTCAGACCTCAGATCTCAAATTTGAGATCTGTGTTTCTATTGTTGCCATCGCCATCATCATCGCTAGTGAAGGTCGAATCTCCTCTTCCCTCCTTCCTTCCTTCCCTCCTTCCCTCCTTCCTTCCTTCCTTTCATTCTTTCCTTTCTCTCCTTCCTTTCCTTTTTTCTTTATTCATCTTCCTTTCTTTGTTTTCCTTCTTTCTTCTTTCTTTCTTTCTCAGCTTACAACCACAATCTCTCTTTTCTCATAAAACCTAAAAGTCTAAAAGACTAATACCAAAATTTGCCCTAATAATTTAAATCATCCAAATTGTTCGACTCGGACGGTCGAACCGCTAACCCAAAAACTGGTGATCACAATAGTTTCATTTTTGATTGGTTTTTAAAACATTGTAAAATACAATTTTGATATGCAATCTCTAGTGCTGACCTTAAATAGTTGAGGTTAAGTCTTTGTTGAATTGATTTATAAACTCTATTCAACATGAGAGTTAAACCCAACATTTTTACTAAACTATACTAGCATTGATCAAGTTTTTTCAAAAGAACTTGTTGAACTAAAATTTCCTCATTTGAAAAACTATACCTAAATGGTAGGCATAAATTGTTTCCCAAAAATAAAAGATGCATCCACAAGTTGTTATGGAGGAAATGCTTGAAAATAGACAACCCATTTATTTTGCAAGGATATAAATTCCTTTGTAGAGGTGTAACTACTTTTGAGGGTGACCTGCTTGAAAATAGACAACCCGGACAAGTTGTTATGCGGGCCTGTGCGGTCTGTGCCTACCTAGCCCGGAACCCTTGAAAGGGAGTCTCAGCATGGCCCACGGCATCTGGGCTTGTGCCGTGTTGGATTAGGAAATTTTTTAGAAAAATTGAAAAAAAATAATGAAAAAGTTAAAATAAATTAACAAGATAGATAAAAATTGAAAAAAATAATCTTAAGACTTTATTCTATATTAATTTTGATGTATACAATTATTTACATATGAAATAATAAAATAAAATTATAAAATATTACAATAAAAATTGGAATAAAATAGTATAATAAAATTTAAAAATAAAAATTTATATACATATATATTATATGTATATACATATTATTAAATAAATATAAATATAAATATGTGGGCCATACTGCCAGCTTGCGGGCAGTATGGTCCATTACACCTCTCCTTTATAGAAGGGGAGAATAGGGGTGCAATCAAGCTGAGTCAAGCCCAACTTATGCATGTATTGATGACTTGGTTTAACTAAAAGACTGTTAACATTGAGAGTTCAATTTCGATTTGAACTCCATTTCCTTATTTGAGCTCACTTCAATTAAATATTCGATGAGCTGAAGTTGGCTTAAAAGCTCTAAAATGTATATATATATATATATATATTTATATTATAACATATAGTACATTCTTATATTATAAATAATATAAAAATATATTATAATATACATGTATGTATGTATGTTAATTGAGCCAGGCTCACAAGCTTTTGAGTCAAACTTTTTATTAGTCAATCTCAAGTTCAAATAACTAAAAGCTTGCCTTCATATTCAAACTATTCAAATGGAGCTCCATTCAATTGTAGCCCTAGGGTAAACCTTGGAAGGAAATACCAAGTATATCAAGACTAGACTCTAAAGTTAAAGTAGCTTGGTATTTAACAGTTTCTTACCTTGTCATGAAAATTATCTTCTAGGCCATAGTTTTAATTTGGAAGGCAACTGCTACTTGATGCATAGTTGTTTCCCTTGTAAGTTTGTTTAAGATGGAAACAAACTCTTGTTTCATTCTTTCTTTCTTTTCTTAAATATCAACAAATAACCCTTACACAATCCAAAAGAACCCTCTAGTGTTAAATATTTTCTTAATCTAATCTGTTGAGCCTCAGGTTGTGTCCTTTATGCATGCTATGAAATGATAGTTATTCCATCCTTTGCCTCAACCTGACTTTAGTGCCTTGTTGGGTTTAATTTGCAACTCTTAAAAAATGGGGAAAAAATAAGTAGTCTAGAAATGTTTTTATTTGATTAAGATAAGAAGAATTTTATTGCTTTTGTAAGGATACTTTCACTGTAAGATAGATGAAAAGCTATGACTAGTACAAATTTATCTAGGATCTAGAAAGTATTAGGTAAGAGCTAGATTCAAAGGGTATTACTGTGACTCAATTTATTAGATACAGACAAATTCCTTGCAACTAACTCCTCACTGATTACATAATGTAGAAGTATATTCAACCTTATGCTTAAAGTCACATATAGAATATAATATAGGATACATGTAGCTGAACCCACACAATATATATGGATTAAGACTGAATTGAGCTCAGTTGACTTGAGAAATATCCTTGAGAATTCTTTGATAGGACCACCATACTTAAGGGGTTGATCAAGGCACTTATTAACACCTTGGAGTCCAACTCTAGTAAATATCGTAGCTTTCTTTCTCGGGGCTAGGTCTATTCCTAGTAGAGGTCATAAGCCTTGGATGTTGTATCCTTTGTGTTTTAATGTGCTTTATACTAGTAAATCACAGTTTTGTAATAGTTTGTTTGGGTGCTTCCATGTAGACATTCTTTGCTGTATTGGGGAAGAGTGGCAATGGGCTAACTCTCATTTTTTGTTCTGTTTGAGATGGTTTAGGACCGTTATATTTTCTTTAGTCTATTCTCTACTTGTTATTCTTTTTAATAAAATCTATACTCAATGGCAATTAATATCAAGTTAATAAGATGAGTAAATTGGTCTCAATACATGTTAGTTTTGATTCAATCTCGAGTTCAAGCTTAAGCCTTGAGCTAGATTTTGGCTCAATTGGGATCAAGTGGAGTTGGAGTATGTCAAGTATCTCCTCCAGTCGAGTTCGAGTTGAAAAACAAAACTTGAATCAAGTTTCAAGTAGCAATTTTCTAAGTTAATTGAGTCGAGCTCAAGTAGTGTATTATATTGACTCGACTTGGCTCGATTAGACCCTTAGATGGAACCCCTGAAAAGGCAGAAAATTGGACATGTCTTTTATAGGTCCCACCTTTTCTTTAGAGTAGAAAGAAAAAGAATTAGTAGAATACTAGAATTTCTCTTTGAATTCCAACTCTCCCTGTGAACTTCAAAAAGCTTATGATTGGCTTAAAAATGAGTTGCCACCGGTTTTTTAGAGGAAATGGGCCCTTATTTCAACTTTGAAATTTGGTTTTATTTGCGGAATAGTGACTCTATTTCCCCATAGGAAAGATCATTAACCCAAAGATCTCATATTCAAATGGATTAGGAGAGGGAAGACATTAGGCATCCCTCTCTTCAAGCTAATGTAGCGGCTCAATATGGGAGTCATTTAGGTTTAAACTTCAATGAAAACTATTAAGGAAAATTGCTAAAATTTTCCAAAATCTTGTGAAAAATGCTTCCAACTTCTTCTGAAACTTGTTTAAGGAGATGTTGTTGGGCATTAGGTACTAATTTCCCTAAGACCCTTGGCTCTCTACCTCTTTATCCAAGTCTAAAAGGAGCTAGGAATGCAAGTTCCCCAAGTTCTTGGAACTTTAAGCAACCCAAGACTAGAACAAACCTAGAAACTACAACTTGGTGAGCAAAAGACAGAGCTTGTGTTGCTGAACTGGACTAAAAGGGTGCTTGAATGAGTTCATGAGCTTGTGTTGTGTTTTTAGTTGATCCTTTGATAACAAGGGAAGTTTGAAACTATTAAAGACATGGAGATTTCTTGCAAATTTGAAATCTAAAACATAGTAGGGCGGCTTTGAAGCTCAAGGCTCAAAGGCTTGGAGACTTTTCACAAATGGGAACCCTATATAGGAGTGGCCACGAGCTGAGCTCTCCATGAGCTACTTGAGCTCGACTCATGAAAACCGAGCTTGAGCCCAATTTACAAGCTTGTTTATTAATTGAGCCGAGCTCGAATAGCTACATACATGCATATAATAATAATAATAATAATAATAATAATAATAATAATAATAATAATAATAATAACAATAATAATAATAACAATAATAATAATAGTAATAATAATAGTAATAATAATAGTAATAATAAAATTATAGAAAATAATATATAATAAAAATATTATATATACAATATTTTTATTTATATATAATAATAACTAATTATTATAATTCTTAAATTTTTAAATATCAAATAAAAAATATTTTTTATATATAATTGTTTTAATCTTATAAAACATTTTTCTCAAGTCGAGCCAAGCTTAAGCTCAAGGTTCTAGCTTGAATTGAGCTTGAGCTCAAGCTCGAACCTCGTACTACCTTGGCTAGCTATTCGAGCTCGGCTTGGTTCGAATCCACCCCTAACCCTATAGAACTTGGGAATGATTCCAAGATCTCTCCTTTTTTTTCTAGGCTCAATTTGGGTCCCTTTAATAGAGAAAAGAAGGAAAAAGTAGGTTTGAAACTCATCCAATCACAAAATAGGATTCTAGGAAGGTGTTTTCATAAAAAACCAATAATTATTTTCAAATGGAAAAGTTTGTAGTCAAATTTTCCTTCTTGGTACAACACTTGTCTTTGATTTGTAACTGATTTCTATGGGTTTTGTGCATCTAATGAGAGTTTGGGGCATTCCTAACATAGCGGGCTAATATTTGGGGCTCTCAATGGTATAGAATATAAATTTGAGTCAACTGTAAATGCTACTGTCTTTTCCTAGCTTTAAGTTGGGGTATCTTTAGGTTTTGGGGTTTTTTAAGTCTACTAGGTTCAATTTTATTGGGATTGATGAAGGGGCAATTCAATCCGATGCATTGAAAAAAAATCTTTCTAATGTAATGGTTAAATGGGTGAATTAGGTCATAAAATTTGATGTACAAGAGTTTTTTGGGTTTCTAATGATAGAAGTGAGGTCTGATTGGTCAAATAAGGTTTGAATGATGGCGATATATCATTGATATTCTCTAATCAATGAGATTTGCTAAAATAGAATCTTGGCTTAATAATGGATCAAATAAGGAAATCTTGGGATAAAAATCGGTGGGTAGGCATTTTTAAATGTTCTAATTCTGATGAAATACATAAATCTTTATTATATATGTAGAATGAAATGTTTGGTTTATATTAAGGTTTTAACTTCTGGCTTATCAATCAATGAGAAGGCTTGAAGAGAAATATTGCTTGTTTAATGGTGAAATGGAGAAATTAAACCATAAAACTTGATGTACTAGAGTTTTTAGGTTTCTAAACATAGAAATGAGGTCTAAATAGTCAAATGAGATTTGGATGATGAATATCTATAGTTAACCATTTCTGATTAATAAAATTTATTGAAATGGAATCTTACCATAATAGTGGGTTAAATGAGGGAGTCTTGGCAATGAAATTTAGTGAATAGGCATTTTTGAATCTCCTAAATATGATGGAAGAGGAAAATTTTTTATTAGAGGTATGGATTGAATTATTTAGTTTAGATTAAGGTTTTAGCTTATGGTTCATTAACCAATAAAACAACTTAAAGCAAAATCTTAATTGTTTTAGAAGGAAATGAAGGAATTTAAGCCCAAAATTTGATGAGTAGGTTATTTTGAGGATTTTGGATTTAATGAGAGGGGTTTGGTTGCTTGGGTTATAATTTCTTGACTGATTTAATCTTAAATATCAAATTGGAACCTTTATTGATCGAACTATTAAACAAGGGAATTTTAAGTTGAAATTTGATGTGTGGGCATGGATTAAGATTAGGAGTTGAGTGGAAGATTCACATCTAAGAAAGAATTTGATGATCTCAGTTGCTTAATTTTATTCATCCAAGGCTATTGAAATGAAATCTTAGCATTTTTTGGTTGATCATCATAGATTTAAAGTGAGATATGGGGTTGATCATATCTTAGTATTCTTGAAGCAAGGGATGTGTTGGATTTGATTTTGTAGAATCAAAGTTCACACATTGTGTAGATCAGGACCATCAGAGAGAACTGTTAGATAGTGTATACCCTTAGATCCAATCAACTTAATTTACTTTTGACATTTATTTTAAATGAATAAAGTACATAATTGATTCGTGTAATTATGGTGTGTTTCTGCGTAAGACCCTTAAACTAGACATTTAAGAAACTTGTGTTAGTTTAGAATCTTCACAGCCATTGGATAGACCTGAAGAGGTTTATCCTACCAAGGCTGACACTAATGTGCTGCCAAGTCGGTTGGGGTGGCTTGTCTCAGCTGCAAGGGTGAGACTTGAAGCACATGTAGTGTGCGTTTGCTTGAATCCCTAAATCGAACCATTTTCCAATTATGCCCTAGACCTTGGAGACAAATGGGCAAAACTGGAAAGTTACACCTAACCCCTAGACTCGATTGTGGTATTGCACTAGGTGTTGGATTGGATTGTCTTTCATATGCCAATCAGTGAGATCCTTAGCGGGGGTCAAAACCTAGGTATGTTAGGGCAGTCTAAGAACTCACCTGAGTCAGTGATCATAGTAACAGAATCAACCCCTTTGTCGGACAAAGTGAATGATCGTGGAATGCACTCTCTATGATTGAAACCTAAACTGTTGGTAGTTGATTTCAAACTTGTTGATATTTGTTTTTGCAAAATATATTTATATAGAGTGCAACACTGTACCTTGTAGAAATCTTTTCAAACTTATTGATATTTGCAAAAATGTTTGCAAAAAGGTTTTAACTCTCGGGATCCATGTGAGCAGAGAGTGCAACACTGTACCTTGTAGTCAAGGGAGAGGTCCTCTCTTGTCGAGCAGTGTTTGATCATTAAGGGCTTAGAGGTTAAGTATAAGACTATTTAGGGTTTATACCTGATGAGCTAATCTCACATAAGTCTATACTCCTTGGGCCTTCACAAGGTGGTTGGACCCAGGGACCATTTAGTGTAAATGTTGGGCCTGCTAAGAGCTTATATTGATGGCCTCATAGGCTCACTATCTTCAATAGTGAATTCGGCTAAGCCTTGTAACAAAAGCTAGGCTAAACCCATATGGCTTATGTGGAGATCAATGATGGGGTCCCACTCCATACAAAGAGAGCCAAGCTATTCAGCATTCAAAAGGAAGTGAGCCTGAAAGCTTAATGGGTCTAAGGCCCAATTCAAAATGGGCTAATCAGATTAGTTAAGATATGGGTGAATTTGAGTTTAGATCTACTTCTAGATCAACAAGAGGATAAGATATGTCTTATCCACTTAGGAGTTATGATCCAAATAAAGATTTGGATAAAAGAATCATCTCCTAATATGATTAGGAAGCTGACCCAAGAAGGATTATAAATAGAGGGAGAAATCCTTCTATTAAACACTTTTGAAAATCTCAGATCTTCTCTCTGTTCTTGCCACCCTACCCTGTTTAATCTCCAGTTCTTTGAGTGATCAAGATTGAATCTTGATATTATTTCTTGCTAGAGAAATAATCTTGAAGCTGAGCTCACATCCCTGTGTGATTCTTGTTGAAAATTAGGGTTCTTGCTGAAGAATCTCTTTGTTGATCCTGCCTCACCCAAAGCTGTGTCATCTTTAGTAGAGGAAGGATTTGGTGAAATCTTTGAGTGTGAACACCTACGTTGGAAACTACTACTGATTTTGTATCAGGTATATCCCTCCCTTAATCTTTGTTTCAGATTTGGTCCGGTTTGTTTCAAGAACGAACCTTGAAAAATGCAGTTTTTCTAAATTAGGGAATAGGATTCTCGGAAGGGAGAAAAAAAAAATTTGAAATTTTTTCTAGCCACCTTACATGGTTTGGCCATCCATATGATGGATCTCCCTTCCCTTCAGTGGTATCAGAGCCAGGTTCAAGTCTGGAACCAAATCTGGACCAGAGCTGAACCTGCGCAAATGGGTAGAAATTGTTCTACCCGATTTGGTCAAGTTTACTGTTTTTTTTGAGAAATCGATTCTTAGTAATGGGCGTGTAGATCTGAAATTAATTCTTTATTATTCTTTAATGATTATGGAATGGTTTTGTAATTGTTTCTTGGATTCTTGGTTTGTCGTGTGATGGAGATCGAATTCTTTAAAGGCGCCAAGATTTGTGCACCCTACAATTTTTTCATTATATTCATTTTGGTCTGTAAATAATTTTTTTACTTTTATTTTTAGACAAAATGTATAGGATTTGATGTGATGTAATTAATAGAAAAATAGGTTTTTCTATTTCTTTTCACGTCTGAAGACTTGCTGGAGCGCATGGAGGAAGAGAAAACCTTTTTCAGTTAAAGAAACTGCAATCTGTGATTTGCATATATTGGTTTCACTATCTGCGATTAACCCTTTGTTTTCCAGGTATTGCAATCACACATAGAGCCCTTTGATATTGATATGTTTTCTTGCTGATTCTTGATTGTCTTTAATCAGTTGTAATTAATTTCAAATCAGAATCTTGAATTGGATCTTGCAATGGACACCAAATCTAGGCCGGTTTGACCCAAGATTGGTCCAAACTGGTTGGACCAAACCAATGGTTCGATAGGGGTCTGTTCTCATCCCCAAATTCTGATTTGGGCTAGGGGTTTGATGGACCATTACAAGATGCAATTTGGCCCTCCCTGTAAAACCCAGTTTTGTTAAGTTAAAACTACATTAGCCCTAATTCAGCATAAATGCTATATAGGCCAAACTGCTTTTTGCAGTTCAGCCCATATACCTACCCATATACCTAGATAATGTTATATGATAATATTATGGGCTTTAACGGGCTGATATTGATTTAACTTAATTAATTAAGGGTTTTATAGTTGATTTAATTGATTAGATCAATTATGTGATTGTTTCATGCATGTGGTGTATGATGTGTGATGTGCTACGTACATGGGCCATAAGCACTTGGCCCATGTTCATTCGTTAATGGATCTCTATGAACACCATGACTGAATGCACATCATTTCCATGGTGCCCTAAAGATCATTGTCTGTTCTCTCTTTTTTATGGCCCCCAAGAGGAACTGTGTTGATCTCTAGTCGTTTTGAGCCCATTTGAATATGACTTTAAGAAAGTCAATGGGAGCCACTTTGGTTTGACCTAAATTAGATTTAGGGACGTAACAACTTGTTCCCTCCATATTTATATAAGTGCATGTGATGGGGAGATTCATATGATGAACTCTCTAAAGGCCTTCTATCTTTAGCATGAAGATGGGTTTATCAATAATGAAGAGATGCACCATAAAATTGGGTTATCCATTTGTTGGTGAGTCTATTTGATTGTTTCATAAGATGATAGGGGTGTCATAGACCGATGTGGGAGGGGCCTATCCTAAAATGGAAGACACTCTCACAGTACCTTGGTGTTCATGAATATGATGGGTCCACACATACTGGACAGAAAAGGTTTAATCTAAAATGGCAATGAACCTTGTCTGACAGAGGCCAAAGGGAAAGCTCATAATATGAGTGGATATGATCCTTCATAGAAAGTGGTGGGGTTATGCAACTGAATTAGTTGGCTCCATGCACCGTATGTGATTTCCCACATTTCTAGAGACATAAACGCGTCTCCGTCACTAAGATGGGAGGGAAATCTCAGAGATAAAGAAATGGAAATGGAACATAGATTAAAAGCCTTTTCTATGTAAATAACATGAATCGATTTAGGTTGTGGATTAATAATTTGCATTGCCTTTTACCAAAAATGGCAAATAGAAAATTTGCCAATCTGTTGGACGATAATAAGCTTAAGGGCCCAAACTATACTAACTGGTTCCATAACCTTATGCTAGTGCTGACGTTTGAGAAATTGGACAAGGTAGCCAAAAACCCTGCACCAGAACGTTCGGGTGACAGGGCTTCCGAGGCACAGAAGAAAGAGTATCAAGAATGAGAGGAGAAAAATTCTCTTGCTCGGTGTTATATTATAGCCTCCTTAGACAATCTGATACAATGACAGTTCGATAAGATCGAAGTGTCCAAGGATATCATGGATAGTCTGAGGACGATGTATGAAGATCAATTCGACAGTTCGACAAAAGGTCCTAAAATTGTTTATGACCACTCAAATGACTAAGAACCAACAGGTTTATGACCATTATCTAAAGATGATGGGCTATATCAATGAAATGGAGGCTCTTGGTTCAGGGCTTGATGATGATACTAAAATTGATGTTGTTCTTAACTCTTTGCCACCCTTCTTCAATCAGTTTATCATGAATTACAACATGAATAAGCTAAAAGTTAGTCTTTAGGAACTTAAGAATATGTTGCAGAGGGATGAAGAACTGATTAAGAAGGATAGGCCGATTGCCATGCTTGTTGAAGGTGGAAAATTAGGCAAGAAGAAGATGAAGGCAAAGAAGAAGCCTCAGAAGAAAGTTGGCAAGACCAAAAAGCAAAAGAAGGATAAGACATCAGGTGCCTATCACTTTTGCAAGCAGATCGGCCACTGGAAGAGGAATTGTCCTCAATATCTGGAGACCAAGAAGCAAGGTAATTTCGCATCCTTTATCATAGAAACCAATTTGTTGGATACTTCTACATCTTGGTGTATTGACTCCGAGGCTTCTACTCATGCATGTAACACATTGCAGTGGTTCAAGACAAGTAGAAGGTTGAGTGATGGACAAGTGACTCGATTATGGTACTGCACTAGGTGTTGGATTAAGCTGTCTTTGATATGCTAATCCGTGAGATCATTAGCGGGGATCAAAACCTGGGTATGTTGGGGCAATCTAAGAACTCACCTGAGTAGGTGATCATAGTGACAGAATCAGCTCCTTTGTCAGACAAAGTGAATGATCGGAGAATGCACTATCTTTGATGGAAACCTAAACTGCCAGCAGTTGATTTCAAACTTGTTGAGATTTGTTTTTGCAAAATATGTTTATATAGAGATATACATATATATTATGGTTTTACAAAATGTTTGCAAAAAGGTTTTATTTCTCGGGATCCATGTGAGCAAAGAGTGCAACACAATACCTTGCAGCTGAGGGAGAGGTCCTCCCTTGTCGGGCAGTATTAGATCATTAAGGGCTGAGAGGTTAAGTGTAAGACCATTTAGGGTTTATACCTAATGGGCTAATCTCACATAAGTCCATAGTTCTTGGGCCTTCATAAGGTGGTTGGACCCAGGGACCATTTAGTGTAAATGTTGGGCCTGCTAAGAGCTTATATTGATGGACTCAGGGGTTCACTGTCTTCAACAGTGAATTCGGCTAAGCCTTGTAACAAAAGCTAGGCTAAACCCGTATGGCTTATGTGGAGATCAATGACGAGGTCCCACGCCATACAAAGAGAGCCAAGCTAGCCAGCATTCAAAAGGAAGTGAGCCTGAAAGCTTAATGGGCCTAAGGCTCAATTCGAACAGGGCTAATTAGATTAGTTAAGATATGGGTGAATTTGAGTTTAGATCTACTTCTAGATCAGCAAGAGGATAAGATATGTCTTATCCACTTAGGAGTTCTGATCCAAATAAAGATTTGGATCAAAGAATCCTCTCCTAATATGATTAGGAAGATGACCCAAGAAGGATTATAAATAGAGGGAGAAATCCTTCTGTTAAATACTTTTGAAAATCTCAGATCTTCTCTCTATTCTTGCTGCCCTACCCTATTTGATCTCCAATTCTTTGAGTGATCAAGATTGGATCTTGATATTGTTTCTTGCTAGAAGAAATAATTTTGAAGATGTGCTCACATCCCTGTGTGATTCTTGTTGAAGAATTAGAGTTCTTGTTGAAGAATCTCTTTGTTGATCCTGCTTCAACCTAAGCTGTGTTAACTTTAGTGGAGGAAGGGTTTGGTGAATTCTTTGGGCATGAACACCTATGTTGGGAACTACTATTGATTCCGTATCAGGTATATCCCTCCCTTAATCTTAGTTTCAAAATTGGTCCGGTTTGCGAACCTTGAAAAATGCAGTTTGGTAAGGGAGAGAGAAAATTTTTGAAATTTCGCCCAACCACCTTGCATGGTTCGGCCTTCCATATGATGGATCTCCATTCACTTCAGAGAAAATTAGTGTGATAAATTGAGGATCTTTGGACTTTTGTCATGATCAGGAAATTCAACATGCAACTAAGTTTTAATTTCCTAAGTCTAAGGATCGTATTTGATTGGGGTGCTAAAGCCTATTAGATGTTGATCTTTATGTTTTCGTTAATCAAAGGTTGAGTTTATTAGTGTACTTTAGTCAGGTGTTTAATGTGCGAATTGTTCAAAAAAAGGGTAAATTACAAAGACCCCCCTGTACTATGACTGTGAGACAAAGACCCCCTTCCAGTAGCCTTCCGTCCAAAAAGGCCGTTACAATATTTTTTAATCCCTATTCTACCCTCAAAAATACTGTTCATCTTCCTCAACCTTTCTTATCATTTCTATCTCTCCCTCTCTTTGCTCTCTCTCTCTCTCTCTCTCTCTCTCCTTCGATCTCTCTTTTCATCTGTGTCTGCCAATCGATGATGGTATCAGGCCCTCGAGCTGCAACGTACATCATGATGTAATCGTTTCTGGTCACGTACCATTTTTTTTTGTGTTGTACCAATTTTTTGGCTAAGTACCTCATCATTTGACCTGCTCCCAGGTGGCCTGTGACTCAAAAGATGATGGAGCTCCCTGGTGGCGAACTGCCTGGTGATGAGCTACTTGGTGGCGAACTCCTGGGTGGTGAGCTACCTGGTGATGAGCTCCCTGGTAGAGAGCTACTTGGTGACGAGCTCCCTGGTGGTGAGCTACTTGGTGATGAGCTCCCTGGTGGAGAGCTACCTGGTGACGAGCTCCTTGGTGGAGAGCTACCTAGTGACGAGCTCCCTGGTGGAGAGCTACCTAGTGACGAGTTCCCTGGGGGAGAGCTACATGGTGACGAGCTCCCTGGTGGAGAGCTACTTGGTGACGAGCTCCCTGGTGGAGAGCTACCTGGTGACGAGCTCCCTGGTGGAGAGCTAC
>NW_010729092.1:7273363-7353959 GCF_000365185.1 Nelumbo nucifera | reverse complement strand
TGGTGATGAGCTCCCTGGTGGAGAGCTACCTGGTGACGAGCTCCCTGGTGGAGAGCTACCTGGTGACGAGCTCCCTGGTGGGGAGAGCTACCTGACTGCCCTCCGCATGAGGTGATCTCCTCTCCTTTGTAGGCGGCGGGAGCTGAGGGACCTGCGAGAACTGAATCAGAGGACCCAGGGGTATTTTCCCGGTGGGGACTCTCCGATGCCTAAGTTAGCATTCTGATTGTAGGGATCTTGGAGAGAAATGAGAGAGCTAGAGAGCAAGGATTACCTCCATTTTTTCATTCTCTCTCCCTTGTCTTTGGGGGTCGGAGTCCTTATATAGTGGTGTCCTGTCAAATCAGCGTAATAGCCTCTGTCAAGTCAGGCGTAACCACCTCTGTCTCTCTATCGTAGCCGTTACTATCAGGGCTGAGGTGGCGGGTGTAGGCGGCTGCTGCAGAGTATGACTCTGCCAGTCAAGGGACAGCTCTCAGGACTGGCAGGCACGGCGGCGCCTAGCAAGAGTCGTGGGCGCAGGTTTCTGGATCTGTTAGGTACGGTTGTTAGGCAGGAGATCTTCCTGTGATACGCCAAGCTGACCCTAAGTGCCGAGCTACCTATGCCAAGCTGCCCCTAAGTGGCGAGCTCTTCGTAAGACGCCAGGCTGCCTACGGAGTGGCCAACTACTTGTGGCGAGCTGCCTATGCCGAGCTACCTGTAAGTGCCGAGCTGCCCCTAAGTGGCGAGCTCTTCGTAAGACGTTAGACTGGCTGCGGAGTGGCCAGTTGCCTGTGGCAAGTTGCCTATGTCGAGCTGCCCAACCTATACCGAGTTGCCCAGTCGTCAAGAGGCTGCACTTGGTTTGCATGAGGTGCCAGGTGTCACAATTTCACTAGAGGGTTAAATTCGCCCTCATCACATCATAATATAACAATTAGTATCAATAGTTTGTCGCCATCTACAATGCACCTTTTCATCTCGTTTTCTATTAATAAAACCTCAACAAACCCTAACTTATTTTTTTCTTTCTCTTATCACAGTGAGGCACATGGAAACCAAGAACAAGACCAAGACCACGACCAACTATCCGATGATCTATCTATAATTAAGAATACAAGCTTTTTCTTACATACGATATGACAGCTTATAATTATATGATCTTTTTGCGGTTTGGTTGCTTGCTTATATACTTCAGACTTTCTCTTTAAATCCCTAGAATTAAAATAGGCTACATTGCAATTGCGAAATCAAATGTAGTCACATAAATTGTTTTTGTTCCTTCTTTTCTATATATTTTTGGTGGTTGTAGGGTTCCCTCATAATTGTATACGTCCAAAATACTATTCTCTGTTATTTATTTTTTCTAAGCTTGTACAATGTCCAATTAGAAGAATGTTTCATTTCATTTCACAGCCAATCCAATTTGATTGACAGACAAGGATGAAAAGAGAGATAAGGGGAGAGAGAGAGAGAGAGTAGAGAGAGGGAGAGAGAGAGAAATGTGAAGAAAGGTCGGGGAAGATGAACAATATTTATAAGGGTAGTATGGGGATTAAAAAATATTGTAACGGCCTGTTTGGACGGAAGATTAACGGAAGGGGGTCTTTGTCTCACGGTCATAGTACAGGGGGGTCTTTATCGCAAAACAAAGTATAGGGGGGTCTTTGTCACATACCCCATAGTACAGGGGTCTTTGTAATTTACCCAAAAAAAGGAATTTTAGGTTTTAATAAGTCTTAGGTTGATTTGGTTATATTTTAAAAGGTTGGGGTCTCAAAAGAGGGTGTAAAGAGTTAGGGTGAACGGACCCAGCAAAAATTTGGTAATAAAAGTCCTTGAAAATTTTTATTTTCTTCCAAGTTTTCATTATCTATATTTTCTCTTGTTGTCCATGGCTTTTGCTTTAGCTCTACAAATCTTGTGTTTCAAAACATAAGTTTGACAAATTATACTATAGGTGTTCTACTTGATGATCAACTTATTCGTGGATTTTTCCATCAATTAATTAATGCTGTAGAGGTGGGATTTAATTTCCATAAAATAAAAATTATGCAAATACCTTGAGAAAATGACATCTAGCCACATGTTTGGAATATCTCTCCACGAATTTAACACATAAGCATAGGACCCAATGTGTAGCTGGATGTGCTCCTAGGGTTTTAGGAGATCATCATCATAGTCATCTTCATCTAAGCCTCATCCCAACTACATGGGGGCTGTTATATAATTCCTATTTTGCCATTTTCCGTTTTATTTGTATTATTATAAAGCAGATATTTGCCTTGATTTTGGTGCGGGCCACAAAAGTTAAATTTGAATGTATAATAATATCATATCTTTACCTTTTGTTTATACACATTCATAGTATATGCCTTTACACTAATGAAATTAATGCCTTAAATATATAAAATATAAACCTCCTTACACTTTATCAACTAGACAGATGGCAACTTGATAAACAGTGTCAACATACAGCTCCCTCCAACCTTGTACCATATTGACTTGTTCTGTTCAATGTTTGAATTTTTATATGGTTCTCAAATTCTCATAAAAAATACATCTTTTCATTGAAAATGTTCTATCTAAAAACCCATAATGGCATTGGAACAGATTGTGGGATGGATTGAGCATTTGCACGGATTGTCTGGGCTACCTTTTTCTTCTTTTTCTTGAAATACAAGCCATGTAGACCTGCCATTCTTCCATCATTCCCTACTTGTTCTGCACACACCAACCCCACGTTGGAATAGGATTCAGAACTCGTATAATGTAGGTAGGAACTATTGAATATGGAACCTTGGTTTATATTCACATGTCCCAAGTGAATCTACACTACAATACATGAATGCCAACAAGCTGCAAATGGATCTTATTGAATCAGTTATTCTTAGATCCAAATTTGAATCATTAATATGTGGATTTGAGTAGAATAAGATTTAGATCAGAGTCAAATATTGGAATTCCAATGAGGATTAATTTCAAATGCTAAATACCATAAAATATTTCACCGGAAATGATCAATATAAGCATATATATTTAAATGTTAATGGATGACTACTTGTGATCATATTGGATTGGATCAAATTTGATCCATGGATCACACTAAGCAGATTGTATTCGATTTGAATTTGGTCAAATAAGTACTGTTTGCACCTCCGATGTCAAATTCTAGAATTGGCCCAATGAACCTCATGACAGACTGGGCTGATTTGGGTTTAAGTTGTCCAACCCAAGTTGCACCCCTATTCAAAAGTTACTTGTTCAGCTCATGCCCATTGATTGCTGAACCAAAACTCAAAACAGTTTATACAATTCCAGGCTTCTCATTCATCCCTACATGAACATCAACCAACAGACAAGCACCATTTTGTAGATTCTAGTGTGACATTCACAACTAAGTATCCTCATGGTTTATTATCACCATTCCCTTTATCACAGCTAAGAAAGCTAGGAATATGGATGCCATTCTGTCATTCCAATTTATCTAAAGCCATATCTTTTGTTAAAGAAACAAATAGATAAAAAATTCCCTCTATCTGAACAGATTTCTTAAATCATTAGTTGGGCTTCAGAAACCTTCCCTTAACTTACAGAACCCTTTTGCAATGGCCAAACTTCTCAACTTGACCATCTATTTGGTCAATACATACATGAATCGTGTTTGGATATTACACTTTTATGGTCATGTCTTAAATAGAATATTCCATTTCATTGTGGGTCTCCATCCTATAAATATGCAACACGTGGCAACTGAATGGTAAAGACAATTGTAGGGATGCTGTGTCACAAGATTCAAGCTTTTTCTAACTCATATTATGGGCCCATTCTGTGGACAATTCCACTAAATGGGGTTTAAATAGGTAAGAGGAGGGCCCATCACCAATGATGATTTGCCACTTGCTTTAAATTATTTAATCAAAATCTAGTAGGGTTAAAGTTGCAAGAAAAGAGAAAAACAAATCTAGTAGGGTACAGGGTATACAAATCACCTAAGCATTACCAACCAGCTAGCTGATCCTAGGGCTAATTATTTAAAAAGCAATAATTGTGTCCTGATTATAATTGGGTTGGGATTGGTTTTCATTATTCCAAACTGGTTAAGATGAAAACATATCAATGATTAGCATAAACTCACCTAAACATGTATAAATACACATATATTATGCATTTTATTTATATACAACACATCTTAGGCGGTGTTTGGCATTGATGTCGTTGTTCCAGAAAACGGTGACATATCAGTGCCACGTTAGAAAAATCGGTGCTCCAAAAACGGTAATATTGAAACCATTTTTTCATAAAAAACGGTGCTCCAAACCATGCCTTGGAAATTGAGAAGATGTGGTCTGGGAAAACACAAAATTCAACATTTTCTCAATTTGAAGTTCGTTGCTGCCAATGAGGACATGATGTGGCAGTGACATGGGCTTCCTATAATAGATACCAGTGCTGCAAACAGATATGGAGCACTGGTACCAAACAGAAGTTGTTGCTGTTACCCCAGGAAACGTGCTACCTGGCAAAAACATTTCCAAACAAAAAAGAAGACACCGTACGTTTTCTCAGAAAACAGTGCTGTATGTGCAGCATCGATGCCAAACATATACTTAACTTTGACATGCCAAACATATATTTACTAATGGCATTTACATATTTTTAATCCGTTTTACTCATAAATTAGGCTATAAATCCCAATAAAAGATGGATGTACAGAAGAGATTTAAAAATTCCTTTCAAACCCAATCGACTTTTCTTTGCCTAGCGCGAGTTGGCTAAGCTTAGGTTGGGCTGGATTAACCCTCAACTCAAACCAACCCACTCGAGTTACACGTCTAATGGGTTGAGAGATTTGGGGGTTTGGGGAGGAAGCTAAGGAATTAAACCCATAATTATTTATTGTAAATTAATTAATGAATTAATCAATAATTACTATTAATTACTAGGAAATTAATTATTGTTAATTATGACCCATGGGTTTTTAAAAATTTAAGAGATTAGACGATGAAAACCACCCAAAAGATTAATATGATCAAACACGTCAACTTGAATCAACCAAACATGTAATTTAATTAATTAATATTACCTAATTTAACAAATTAAATACTTCATAAAGTTTTATAAACAAGTTGGTTTTTTGGAAGGTGGAGAGAGAGGAGGAACATGAGATAGATTAGAGAAATTAGTAGGGAAATGGTTTAGGTGAATGGGAATTTGTGTGTGTGTAAGAGAGAGAGAGAGAGAGAGAGAGTTTAGGAGAAAATCATGAAGGTTAATTATTGAAAAATCATGAGAAAGTGTTTGGAAAATAACCAAAATAAGTCAGTTAATAAGGAAACAAAAAAATTCCCAAAGATAGAGAGAGATTTTAGGAAATTTTTTATGTAATTAGGAAGTAGAGATTAACATAAACTAAGAAAAAGGAGTCATGATGGCAAGTTGAGAGGAAAGGAATGATATGAGGAGAGAGAGGCAATGAAGGAGAGTTGACCTTATGTGTTTTGAAGATAACAAATTAAGAGTACTAATGGTGTGACAAGTTAGTAGCTAACTAAGTAATCTTCTCTAAGCCATAATTGTGTTAAGCAACCTTGCTGATGAGAAAAAGAAATGAAAATTGTTTGATTCAGCTATATGAGCTTCACATTTCAATATTATATCCAATCTCTCCAATGAGTACAAAAAGTTTCAAAGGCTTTGTAGGTGTACAAGGGGACTTATGCTACAACAACTCAATATGGAGGATGCCTACATCAATATAATCCTAGTTTTAAGTCATATTTTTAGGTTTTTGATGTAATCAATTATTTGAGATGCACTTCTTATGATGCTCAACAAGGTCAAACTTGGTTAACTCAACCTTAGAGACCAATGGCTATAATAGGTTTGGTTCCTAGGCTTTTCTGGACTTAAAACAAGTTTTAGATTCTTGAAAATCAATATTAAAAACTAAAGGGAGAACCCCAAACCTTTGGGAAAATGTTTCTAATGTTTCTAAGTGTTGGGATGTCATTAGTTAACTAACCAAAGTTCTACTAGGTTAGGTTTAGTAGGCACTCATGAAGTTTTGCTAAGTGAGGGTAGCACTCATATGTTTATCCAAGTTTGTAAGAGCTAGATGTGTAAATTGGTTCGTGCTGCCCGGGGCCTAAAACGATTTTGAACCAGCCTGGCACGATGAAACGCAAGCCGTGTTGGGCACAACACGACCGTACGGGTCATGCCAAGCCTAGGGTTTCAGGTTCATGGGCCGATACAGCACATGTCAGTGCATGCCGTGCCGCACGTGGCCCGTGTGCCAGCACGATTCAACACGTGGCACAACCTTGCTCGACCCATATAATATAATATAATATATAATTTTATTTTCAATTTCATTATAATATTTCATTTTATTATTGCATATATAAATAATTGCATATAATATATAATTTTATTTTCAATTTTATTATATTATTTCTTTTTATTATTGCATATATAAACAATTGTATACATCAAATTAATAAAAAATAAAATTTTAAGACTTTTAATTTTTGTCTATTTTGTTAATTTACTTTATATTTTTTATTATTTTTTCATTTTTTTAAAAAAATATACCTCTCATGGCTTGGCCTAGTCTGTAGCTTGGCTTGTCTTGGCCTAGTCCGCAGCTCGGCTTGGCCCGTGGACCAGCCCAACCCACTGTACGATACAGCATGGCACAGGCCCTCATGGGTCGTCTTGGGCCAACCCCCTAAAGTATCCCAAGTGAGGGAAGCCCGACCCGGCTTGGTCTACGGGCCTGCACGGCATGGCCTGCCAAAAGCACAAGCCACCCACGGGTCATGTCATACCAACCCAGCATGGCCCGATTTACACCTCTAATAAGTGCCTTAAAAAACCTATGGTTATAAGACTTTGCTGGCACCAAGAAATCTAGCTAGTTTGGTTAGTGCAAATCCTAAGAAGGTGTCTAAGGTAGAGGACATACGTAGGGATGGCAATTTTCCCCATTTCCCCAATCCTAGTGGGGATCCGCCCTGAATGGGGCAGGGATGGGGATGATTTTCCCCTGCAGGGATGGGGATGGGGAAATTTTCATCCCCGTTAGTAGGGAAATTTTCACAACTGGCCCCGGCCCACGCAGTAACTTGGCTGGCCACACCCCGGCCAACAGAAGAAAATTGCACAAGATGCAGAGGCATAGCCCAGCCCGGCACACACAACAGCTCGGCCAGACATGCTTCGGCTAAAAAAAATAAAGTCACAAGTATAGCAATAGACCATCCACCCTCTCCATCAGCCTGGCAAGCATCAGCATCTCCAAGCATGTGTACCTAATAATGTCAATTTCATGGATCAAGCTCAGGTTCGACCTCTCCTCCCAAGTGAGTGCCGACCATTGGGGCTGCAGCACAGTCATCCTTGGCTCCTGCAGCTCGGCAGGAAAAGAGAGACCCCCGGGAATGCATACAAAGAAGAACGACTCCTTCCAATGCCAAACTATTTGCCGAGCTATCTGTCGTGTTATCTGCCGAACAACCTACTGAGCAATGAATGCTAAACACCTTCTTGCAAGCAATATTGAGGATAGGGGGTCCCCCCGTCTTCCCTTTTATAACCATCAGGGGCACAGACCGAGGAGAGATCAACGGTGCGGATGAAGCACCTCTGACAATGCCTCGGAAGGCCAATCGATGCGACCAATAACGTACGATGGGAAGCCTCAGAAACCAAAGCGGCACCCTTGGCAGGTAGCAGTTTCACCCATTAATTATGCTGGTTCGACTACAATACCGGTCCAACCTTCGATGCGGAGACCCATAGTACCGGTCTAGCCTTCGACGCGGATCCTCGACTACCCCACTCAAATCCTTGGCTAGGCCGCTTAAGGCTACAAGGCCACGTAGTAGTCTAGCCGAGCACTCCCCCTCCTCGATAGAAGAACTGAGGGAGTGGTTTGGGAACCAAAATTTCGGTTCTCATTTAAGTTTTGCAGTCAACGATTGGAGGACTCCTCGGCAACGACCGACACGGTGCGGACGATATGCATGCCCAGAAGTTCTTCAGTCGGGCAACGAACCAGGGGACCTCATCCCTCGATTTCGGAACTGGGGGAGTGATGTTGGGGACATGGCTAAGCTGTCCCAGAGGCCCACGGCCACCTGTCACAGCTCGGCCACGTCAACATAGTCCGGTCGAGCTACGGCATTACCGTAATCCCGCCAACCACGTCAGCTATGCACCACACGGATAAGCTCGCCTAGCGGATAGGGAAGGGAAGACAACTCCGCCGAGGAGTAGGACTCTACCCCTGTAACCTCGGCGGGGAACTCTATCTCGATTTGCCTAGAACCCTACTCCGACCGGGATACAGACCCGCCGGCTATAAAAAGGAACTCCATGCTCGAGGTAAGGGATCCCCAACATCTAACACCCATACTGCTACTTAGCTCAGACCCGCACCCTTATAGCTCGGCTCGACCATCCACCACCTCCTACTGACTTGAGCGTCGGAGTACTTACATGAGGATAACTCCTTGGGCCTCTGACTTCTTCATTGATCACAGGTCTTCAAGCGCGGCCTCGTCCTTGAAGCCCGGCCCCGCCCTGCCAGTAAGGACCATCTGGATTGCCCTCCTCAGTTCGTGCACCACCTCGGATTGATCAGCATCAGATTGGCGCCGTCTATGGGAACTTACAAAAAGCTCTCCCAAAAAATTTCTCGCCGCGTAGCTTCAAAGCCGATTAAAATGCCTAAGAACCAGTCTGAGCGATCAGTAAGCCGTTCCCCATCTCAGGAGAACCGACACCATGACTCTTCGCATCAAGAAGCCCCGCAACCTTCGGCCGCAATAGATTCAGTGCAATTCTGAGCTATGCAAGAGAAGGTTGATAAGATCTTCGAGTTCATGCATACATTAGGGTCTGCTGCGTCACCCAATCAGGCCGTCCCCCCTCACGCCCCGATGCGCACGAAGGACGACCCTCGGACCGAGGACCCCAAGCCGTGCCAATCAGACGTAAGGGGAGAGCAATCTGAGCGTATGAGGCAGAACACGACCCAAAGGCCCACCTCTACTGCCCGCTCCTGTGGACAGGACCACCATAGCCAGACACGCCAGTTAGTGCACATCCCCGCCAAAGAAAGGCTCGGCAAAAGGGCATTGCCCTTCGTGGTCTTTGTCGCCGAGTCATGTTCGGTCAAGGATCACCCCACACAACCCAAGAGGGAGGCCATGCACATTGCAGCCCCAGACAATAGAGATGTTGAGATGAAAGAGCTCCGGCAACGTCTAGAAGAGTTAGAGCGCACTCCGACCCATAAGAGTGTAGTTCTCGTCATAGACCAACCTGTGCAGGCCACCGCGCATAACACCAAGGAGCCACCCTTCATCCAGGACATCGTGGATGAGATACCCCCTGTTGGATGGCAAGCCACCTAATTCGACAAGTACGACGGGAACTCCGATCCTTTCGACCATGTCGCGGCGCTCAAAGCCCAAATGATGCTACATGGTGCGTCGGAGGGACTAATGTGCAAAGCCCTTGTAACCACGCTACAGGAACCAGCCTTGGCATTGTACTCCTCTTTGCCACCGAGGTCTATAACATCATGGGCCCAACTGGAGACCCAATTCCTGGTACAGTTCACCGCTAGTCAGAAGCATTGGAAAACTTCGGCCAGCTTTATGCAGGTTCGACAGAAGAAGGCAGAGTCCCTTAGAGATTACCTGTGACAGCCATACAACATGGACTCTGCCCTTCCCCATTCAACTTCTCCATCTCTAAAAATCCTCCTCAGACATTGGTCGCGCTAATGAGCCATGCGCAGAAGTATATCCACGTTGAAGAGGCCCAGGCGCAGCTCAGAGACGAGGATGAGAAGCCCGATAGAAAGAGGAGAAAGATCGATGAGTGAAAGTCCAACAGGTCAGACAAAGATCACAAGAGACAGGACTGCCGGACTGACCATAGACCTCGGATCCCTCCGCCGACCTATCAGAATTTCACGCCGCTTAGTATTCCGCAGTCTGAAATCCTGATGCAAATCCACGACCACAATTACATCAGGTGGTCCGAGAAGATGAAGACGCAAAGTAACAAAAGGAACTGAGACAAATATTGTGAGTTCCACAAGGACCACGGCCACAACACGGAGAACTGTTTTGACCTGCGCAACCATATTGAAGATCTGATTAGATGCAGTTATCTCAGCAGCTTCATAGACAGAAGGGAGAAACCAACCCAAGAGGAATGAAGAGTGGATGAAGCTCAGCAGCCACCGCCCCGAGGCCCCCCAACCAGCATCATCCACGTATACAAAGAGGAGCCGCCGCTGAAGGGGAAATCAGTTCGAGTCGGAAAAGATATGCTCGACTGTGCGAGATCGATGACCGAGGTCACGGGAAGAGGCACGACACATCTATCACCTTCACTGACGATGACCTCTGAGGGGTCCAGACACCGCACGACGATGCCTTGGTCATCACAGCCGAAGTGGCCAACTTCGAGCTGTGGTGGATCCTATTCGATACAGGAAGCTCTGCCGATGTATTGTTTGAAGATGCATTCGAAAAGCTTGACATTGATAGAGAATGGCTAACACCAATTAGCACTCCCTTGATAGGATTTTCGGGAGTGTCCCTCCATCCCATTGGGAGGATAACTCTTCCCCTCTTGATCGGAGACGGCGATGTCACTGCGACGGCCATGGTAGACTTCATTGTGGTGCATTGCCCCTCCTCTTACAACGTGATCCGTGGTAGGCCGGCCCTCAACGCCCTGTAGGTTGTAGTCTCAACATACCACCTCGCCATGAAATTTCCAACCAAGTATGGCATAGGGGTAGTGGAAGCATATGACCTGTGTGACGAGGTAAGGGACTAGCAATGTTTAAGTTGGGGGGTGTGATAACCCTGCATTTTCATGCCTTAAGGGCATCAATTCAAGGGTATTTTCGGCCTTAGAATAGTCAAAGTGTACCCTTTTCCCAGTTAAAATCAATTATGTGACCACTGAGGGTCTCTGTGCAAATTATGTAGAAAATTGGGAAGTTTTCTAGGTTTAAGTGTAGTTTTTGGGAAGCTAGTGTGAAGACCAGTTGATAGAGGGGGTGTCTTTGTAAAGAACTGAGAACAGGAGGGCGCCTCCTATCTGCTAAACCCAGTTGGTGCCCCTTAGCAAACCCTAGGGAGCCTTTTTAACCTCATCTTTTCACTCTTAGCAAACCTTAGCTGCCCCTAGGTGTTTAATCTCCACCCTCCACCTCTTTTAATCTCAACCACTCATTTTAGGACTCTCCTTCATAGCTTTTAAACCCTAGAGCGCCACCTATTATGCTAATCCTCACCATTCAGCCCCTCACCTCCAAATCTCAGCCACTCCCTCCATCTTATATCCCAACCATTCAATCTAGGGCACCACCTATTCTTTTAATCTTAACCCTTCAACCCTATATGTTCTAATCTACACCCTCCATTTATGGGTGCCCAAATCTCAGCCTACATAATATCGGGTGCCCTCTCCTTCCATTTTCAGCCATAGGGTTACCCCAAAACCATCTTATCCATCCATTAGAAACCCTAGGGCGTCCCTAACTTTGCTAAATCCCAGCTGCCGCCCCCCATCTTTCTCCCTATTTCTAGTTGTGTCCACCCTTCTCTATAAAAAGGGTCCCAGGGGCCCTATAGAAGGGGTTGGTCAATTCACCCAGTTAACAAGGTTAAGGTTTCTTGAGGAGTTCAAGGGTTGTAGAAGGGGAGGACGTCCAGATCTTGTCAGGAGGGGTTCCTGCAAGCTGTTCAACCATTCTGCAACTACCGCCACTAGATCTGATCAACCATTCTTTTATTTTCTTTATTTTCTTTTCTATTATTTTTATTTCTGCAATCTTTTAGATTTAATTCTTATTCATTTCTCTGTTTTGCAGATTTGAATTCGTTCGGTTCAAGGCTAAAGTGTCTCGAGGGGTTTGAGGGTTGTAGAAAGGACGGACGCCTGATTCTTGTCAGGAGGGGTTTCTACAAGCTGTCTAGCCGATTTGCAACTACCGCCACCGAATCCGAATTCTGGATCATTTTTTTTTATTTATTTCTTTTATTTCCTTTGTTGATTCTCATACTTTATTAATTTCTGATTTTTTATTTATTGTCTTGTTTAAATTCAAAATATTTAATTTCAGCAATAATAGATTTTATTTTCGTATTTTCTGTCATTCCCAATTGCATTCTCTTGTCCAGATCTAAGTATATATTAATTTTTCACTTGCTTCCCTATGGATACAACCCGTTCTCACCCATTTACTAAGTTAGTAGTTGTTTGAGAAACGGTAAAAATTATAAATGTGGGGTACTGGATCTGTTTCATTATTTTTCCGGATCTGTTTCATTATTTTTTCTTTTTCATTTTATTACTTGATCCGTTATCTTAGTTTAATTCTTGTTTCTCTTTGGTTCCACAGGATGGAATAGCGAAAGGTGGGGTACTGGAGCGTTGCGGGACTGTAGAACGGAAGAGAAGAGAAGACAAATTGGATTGCGTTTCAGGTGTAGTCGTTCCATTTTACTTTTGATTTTTTTATTTTTATTTTTGAGCTCTTTTTTTAGATGAATAGTGATTTTTGAATTTTTAATTAATTTTTTTAGATCCGATTTATTTTTTTTCTAGTATTATTTTGCTTCCATTTTGTTTCTAGATCTATTCTTCTTTCTTTATTTTAATTTCCTGTTCAATTTTTTTTGCTTTATTAGGTTTGTGTTTTTCTTTTATTTCAGATTTTAAAAAAAATCATTTATTTCATTTTATTTTATTTCTTGTAGCATAATTTTCTTTTGTTTTATTTTATTTTCGGTGTAATTTTTTTAGATTCATTTTTTCTCTTTTATTTTAGATAAAAAACAATAAAAAAGAAACAAAAAAATTTTGTTTATTTTATTTTATTTATTTTTTGCAGCATATTGATGAGAATGAAAATTATCATACTTTTATCCCTTAATATTTAGTCTTTTATACTTATTTAGTGCTTAAATGGACTCATTATTCTTATATTTTGATTTAGGACACGAAAGGAGGTGTTAAGTGAAAAACAAGGCTAATTGGGTAATTCTGGACAGTTTCGGCACTGCGTCGTAATTTGGGTATAACTCTCTCATCCGGACTCCGATTGAGATGATTCAAGATGGGTTGGAAAGATAAGGAAATATTCTATAACTTTCATGCTTTTATCTTTGATAGATACGGACTGCATCGAGGTCAAAATCGGGCCCAAATTATCTATAACCGCACTGCTAATGTGCTGGAGCCATTCCTTAGCCTGCAAGTTTTCAACCGGGAATTCACCACTCTCCCACTTACATGAGAATTTGGTTTTATCTGATTTTTGAACTCTTTCTTCATTTGTCAGACTTGGAGACTGATATCTAGAGAAATTTTAGGAGATTTTGTAGGCTTCTCTTGGAGGCTAAAGAGAAGAATATAAAAAGAAAAGAAAAAGAAGAGATTAAGGTTCAAACCCCAAAAAGAAAACTGAAGAAGAGGAATTGCTAGAGAGAAGAGAGGGCTGCTGAATGCGAATTGGAGAAGGAGCACAGCAAGGAGATCGAAGATTGATGCAAAGATTCATAAGTTGCCTTCTTCTTTGGTTCTGCAGTTGGTAACCTAGATTCGATTAGGGTTTCTTGAGGTTTCTCTATTGAATCTTTCTTCTTTCTTTCTTTTATGCGAACCATGATGAGTTTTAATTCTGATGTGTAATTAATTTCTAGCAGATCCGATTAAGTGTGATTTAGTTTTGGGATTCTTGATTAGGGTTTCGATTTATAGAATAATCTTGGCCGAATTGTTCTTACATCTTGGATTACTTGAATTACTTGAGAAAGAGTTTAGGTAATAAAATCATCTAATCATGAAACCGGACTGAATGCATCTTAGGTTGCATGGTTCGGTTGGCAATCATTCATACCTGAATTGATGGCCTGCGAATTCCGTGTTCTTAATGCATCTATGGTGATTAAATTTTTTATAGAGATATAGGAATTGTCATTCGTAGATAGGGTGGGCTGCGCTCGAGGGAGGCTGCTCATAAATTAGGGTTTCGCCAACCCAAGACTGAATTCACTTTGGTTGGACAGCTTAAAGATCTGATTGCTAAATCGGTTCTATCAATTCTTGTATGCAGTACTCTTCTTATCATTAAAGGTGGTTTGATCCAAAAGTAATTAGGGTAGTTTGCTTGTCCTTAATTATATCATGAGGGGCTAGGTTTCTGTTGTTAGGGACTAATACTTGATCATGCATTGAATTTCATTCATTAATAAAACCGATGAGGTTCTTGTTATATTGTGTTATTTGTGCTGATTAYRTGTCATTGGYTGATCWCCAATGAATCGTTCTTTGATCAAGATTATTCATTGAGAGATGATAATTGAGGTGGAACTAATAACACTTATTCGGCCAATAATTAGGTAGAGATATCAATTGTTGTTAGGATTTTCGTATAGGTGTATTGACAGCTTGTGTTTATGCAAAGAGGATTTTGATTAAAAGAATGAGAATTCATTGATCGTAATTCCATTTAATTTAACATAGGTTTAGCTAATCGACTCTTGAGAAAGATCGACTAGTGCTTTTAGGAAACACCTTGGAATATGACAACCCTCGTGAGATTTTATTGATGTTGAACCTTGATGATTGTGATAGGATTATTCCCTAGCAACTTTGTTATTTACTTTGTTCAAGGTACTTCTTTTTGTCATTCAATTTCCTTAATCAGTAGCGCTAGTTTGAATTCCTAAATCGCAAACCAAATTGATTATTGCTTTAAACATGTTGAGAAGAAATTAATAGGTGGGTAAATAATTCATTCCTCGTGGGAACGATTCTGAACTCCTTACTATATTATTTGCACGACTCCGTATTCTTGCAGATAGTTGTCACGTATTTTTTTTTGTATTAATTTTTAGATTTGTGTTTTTCTTTTATTAAAAAAATGAAAAAAATATAAATAAAAAAAATTTCAGCATATTTTTTTTTCTTTTGTTTATTTTATTTTTGGTTTAATTTTTTTTATTTGTATTTTTTTCTTTTATTTTATCTATTTCTTACATAATTTTCTTTTTGATCATTTTATTTTCAGTTTAATTTTAGATTAGCAAATAATTTGTTAGAATTTATTTTTGGAAGTTGTTAATTTTGTTTAGCACAATTAATTGTTGTTTTATTTTCTGTTTGCAATTATTATTTATTGCTTTGTTTAATTTCCTTTCTTTTAGTTGTTTAATTTAATAATTAATTGCCAATTAGGAAATTGTTGAACTTTTCGAATTTGAGTTTAAATTTCAAATCTGAATTTAAATTTTAATTTTAATTTGAATCTGAATTTGGATTTGAATTTAAATTTCAAATTTCGAAATTTAAATTTTAAATTTTTGAATTAAAAAATAAAAAAATTTTAAAAAAATCAAATTTAAATTTTAGGAATTTAAATTTCAAAATCTGAATTTGAATTTAAAGTTCAAAAATTTTAAATTTCGAATTAAAAAAATATAAAAATATAAAAAAATCGAAAACAATTTGGTTAATATTTTTCATGCATTTTCATTCCATTATTTAGGGTTTGATTTTCTACAGCATGCATCATATAGGTTTATTTAATTGCTAAAATTATTATTGTTAGTTGTGAATGTGTTAGGTGTTCTCTTTATTATTTTAATTGTTCCTTTTGCTTAGTTGTTTGCTTTATTCTTTTATGTTTAATTGTTGAATTACATCATAGAAATAATTGTTCATGCATTAATTCATTTGAGGGCATCCATCCTGAATAAGATAAGGTGGGGATTTCATAACCCTTCCTTAGCCCAAAAATCACCACCATTCACGTGTAGTTCACCCTAACCCTCATTTAAAATTTGGATAGAAAGATCCTTTAGGGAAGCCTCACATTTGGTTCAAAGGTGTGTTGAATTTTAGGAGAGTTTGAAATTATTTTCCATAACCGGCGGTTGGTGTCTAAGGAAAGAGGTTAAACGGCTAAGCCTCGGTGGGTTTTGTGGTTACTTAATTAGGTCATTGCAAGAGCAAGGGGGGCCTCCCAAATCCCCACCTCTTACCTGGCTAACCAAAGGAAGTGGTGTAATTCCAAGTGAACCTAAAAGGATTCACCTTGGTTGAACCACTAGTGTAGGAAACCCTAGGTCAGCCCCTAGGTCGTGTGGTTGATTTGTTTGCCTTAAAAAATAAATAAGAAAAGAGAAAATTAAAAAATAAAAAATTCAAATTTGAATTTAAATTCCAAAATCTGAATTTGAATTTAAATTTCAAAAATTTAAAATTTGAATTAAAAAAAAGTAAAAAAATCAAATTTGAGTTTAAATTTCAGAATTTAAATTTGAAGATCTAAATTTGAAATTCAAATCCAAAATTTAAATTTCAAATTTCAAAAAAAAAGAAGAAAAATAATTTGTAATGACTGGAGTTATGGAATGAGAAACTACTTCCAGCCTAAGCCACAAATAGATTGGAATCATGTGTCTCAACAACTAGAAAAGATCAATGGGATGGCCAAAAGACTTGACCAAATCCTTGCATATCGTCAACAATTCCCAACCTTGTCATCCTATTCAACATGTTCCATCTATTCAAGCCCGGCCCATCATGTGAGTCAATGCCCTGCGGAGGGCCCATGTCAACCAATAATTCTAGAGCAAGTACATGCAGCTAACAATTTTCTCCAATCCAGTGTTAATCAATCCTTTAATCCATATAATCCTGGGTGGAAGAATCAACCCAATTTTGCCTATTGGGCCCAAGCCCAAGAAACCACCCTACCAGATTTGCACTCCTAATGGTCTACAGCCCAGGCTCACTATGAGTATAATGATTACTCTGGGACCCAACTGGTTCAAACTTATCAAACCGATTCATTTGATGATAGGTTTGGGCAGCTCCAACAGCTGATCTTAGCTCATCAACAGTTAGTCCTAAAATTAGAGAGCCAAGTAATTCAGATTAGAGAAGCTAACCTGCAATGGGAAAATGATTCAATGTCTAGTCAACCGGTTGTAAACCCCAGAGATGAATCCTTAGGTCTTCCCCAATACCAAGATCCTACAACCTTTAACACCCCAAAATTAGAAAATGCTAAAGAAACCTTAGCTTTTCAAAGGGAGGTGAAGTGTGAAGACATGTATGAGTCTGGAAGTCCTTCTGCCTACCCAGAAAAGAATAAGAATTGTTATACGATAGATGTAGAAAGAAACCCCAGAGAAACCAATCTGGTCACGGTAGATGACCCGACAGAGGAAGCTAATGCCTTAATGAAGTCTCCTCACCCATTTCAATCTTGGCCTACTGTTGAACCTCTACCAAAACTAAAGAGTAAACCACCTGTGCCTTCTCTGGAATCTCCCCCATAGCTAGAACAAAAGCCCTTACCGGACACCTTTAAGTATGTGTTTTTAGGACCCAACCAAACACTGTCGGTGATCATAGCTGTAGACTTAACCCCTAGATAGGAAGAGAAACTAATTAAGGTATTAAAGGAGTATAGGGGTGCTATTGGTTGCTTAGTAGCTGATCTGAAGGGTATTAGTCTATCCATCTGTATGCACTATATTTACACAGAGGAATGTGCCAAACCTAGTAGGGAGATGCAAAGAAGTTTGAACCCAAATATGAGAGAGGTGGTCAAACAAGAAGTAGTTAAGTGGTTAGATGCGGGTATTATCTACTCGATCTCAAATAGCAGTTGGGTAAATCCTATGCAAGTGGTGCCTAAGAAAGCTGGACTCATCGTGCTCTCTAATGATCAAGGTGAAGTAATCCCTACCCGACTTACCACGGGATGGCGAGTGTGCATCGACTTTAGGAAAATCAATGCAGTCACAAAAAAGGACCACTTCCCTTTGCCCTTCATTGACCAAATTCTAGAAAAACTCGCCGGGCAAAAATATTTCTACTTCTTAGATGGGTATTTTGGGTACAACCAAGTGGCCATTTACCCTAAAGATCAAGATAAAACAACTTTTACCTGCCCTTATGGAACATTCGCCTTCCGACGAATGTCATTTGGATTATTTAATGCACCAGCAACCTTTCAGAGGTGCATGATGGCAATTTTTTTCGGAATGGTGGGTGATTTCCTGGAAATATTTATGGATGATTTCTCGATCTTTGGGGATTCCTTCGAATCATGTCTCGAACACTTACGAAAAGTTCTTCAACGATGTATCGAGACAAACTTGGTCCTCAGTTGGGAGAAGAGTCATTTTATGGTCAAAGAAGACATTGTTTTAGGCCACATAGTTTCTGAATGGGGTATCAAGGTGGATAAAGCAAAAATTAACCTAATCTCTAAACTTCCACCTCCCACTTCTGTCAAGCAAATTTGTTCTTTTCTTGGATATGCTGGCTTCTACTGACGATTTATTAAGGACTTCTTCCAAATTTCCAAACCATTGTGCAACCTCCTAGCAAAAGATGTCCCACTCAACTTTGATGATGCATGTCTTAAGGCCTTCGAGTACTTGAAAGGGCCACTGACCAAGGCTCTAATTCTGCAACCTTCCGACTGGTCTTTGCCCTTTGAAATCATCTGTGATGCCTCCGACCACACCATTGGAGCTGTTTTGGGACAAAGGGTGGATAAATATCCTGTGGTGATCTATTATGCAAGTCGTACCTTCTCGGAAGCCCAATTGAATTATACCACCACAGAGAAAGAATTGTTAGCTGTAGTGTTTGCCCTGGAAAAATTCCACCTGTACCTATTGGGCACCAAAGTGGTTGTCTATTCTGATCACTCGGCCTTAAGATATTTGTTGTCTAAGAAAGAGGCCAAACCTAGGCTCATCATATGGGTTCTTATTTTAAAGAATTTGACCTTGAGATTCGGGATAAAAAGGGCTCTGAAAATGTAGTAGCTGATCATCTGTCCAGAATCCAAATTGAGAAGAGTGAACATGTGCATGACTACTCTTTTTCAGATGAACACCTCTTGGCGGTCTCCCATAGCACACCTCTGTGGTTTGCTCATATTGTCAACTATTTAGCAGTGGGTAAAATTCCTAAGGGGTGGTCCAAGAATGAGAAGGACAGATTCTTCTCACAGCTCAAATACTATTTCTGGGAAGACCTTGAGCTATTCCGTCTTTGTTCGGATCAAGTAATCCGAAGATGCATCCCCAAGTCTAAACACAAAAGTATCCTTAATTTTTTTCGCACACTTGCTTGTGGGGGGCATTTTTCGAGGAAGAAAATGGTGGCCAAAGTACTACAAAGTGGCTTTTATTGGCCAAGTTTATTTAAGGATGCCCGTGCTTTCAGTAAAAATTGCCTAAGATGCCAAGCTATCGGGAATATGTCCCGTAGGGATATGATGCCACTTAATCCCATTCTAACTATAAAAATCTTCGATGTTTGGGGTATTGATTTCATGGGACCATTTCTGCCATCACCCGATTATGAATACATCCTGGTGGTTGTTGATTATGTGTTAAAATGGATTGAGGCTGTAGCAACCCGGACCAATGACCCCAAAGTTGTAATGAAATTTGTTCAAAAGAACATTTTCTCTAGGTTTGGGTGCCCGCGAACAATCATTAGTGACGGGGGGTCACATTTCACTAATGTACAATTTCGTGCTTTGCTCCGCAAATACAGAATCACTCATAAGATAGCAACCCCTTACCATCCCCAAACAAATGGACAAGTGGAAGTTTCCAATCGGGAAATTAAGAGTATTCTGCAAAAATATTGGATGATGCACTTTGGGCTTATTGGACGACATATAGAACTCCCATTGGAATGTCTCCTTATAGGCTAGTCTTCGGCAAAGCTTGTCATCTTCCTGTAGAATTAGAGCATCGTGCCTATTGGGCCATTAAAAAGTTCAACTTCGATCTAACCCAAGTTGGACCCCACCGAGCTCTACAATTAAGTGGTCTGGAAGAACTTCAAAATGAAGCCTATGAAAACTCTCGCATTTATAAAGCCAAAATGAAAGTGTTTCATGATAAAAACATCTCTCGAAAAACATTTGATCCTGGTCAAAAAGTTCGACTCTTTAATTCTAGGATGTGGTTGTTTTCAGGGAAATTAAAATCCAGATGAGATGGGCCGTTTGTTGTTGATAAAGTGTTCGAGCATAGTGCGGTTAGAATAGTTGATCCCAAGAATGGAACCATGTTCAAGGTCTATGGCCAAAGGTTTGAACCATACATAGAAGGAGTATCTGAGAGTAGAGGAGTTGAGACCTTTAGTCTGGGTGATCCAGTTATGTCCGGCTGAAGACGTTAAACTTAGCGCTAGTTGGGTGGCAACCCTGTGTAATTTTTAGTTTTTCTACTTTAAGGATTGGAGTTTTTTTTATTTTCTTGATTCAAGACCAGGTGGCATACCTTGAACCCCTCAGGAAAACCCTACTCTTTGTTCCCTTTGGCCCAAATCTTCTTTGCATCATTCTAGTCATGCCATTAGGGACAATGGCATTTAAGTTGGGGGGTGAGGAAAGAGAGAGAAAAATTGAAAAAAAAAATTGTGAAGCTAAGCCTTTAAAGATGGAGAATTAAAATTTCACTGAAATTTTTTAAATTTTCCATTAAAAGAGATTCCCAAATAGAAAAAGTTAAGGAAACTGATAAAAGAATATTGAATTCTGTAGAAATTGGTAGCAAGTGATAGGAGTCAAAAATTGGTCTTGTTTGAATATTGTCGAAACCGTTTAGAAATTAGAAAATATTCCCAAGTTTGCACTTATCAAGATAGGAAGAGAAAGATTGAGAAATTAGACCAAATTTTTCAAATTGTTAAGAGACAGTGGACTACCTTGAACAGTATTGCAAAAAAAAAGGGGAATAAAAGGTCAATGGACACCCTAGACTTAGTAACCGGGTCTCTTCACCTAAGTCAAGTGTTGAGATTCGCGTCAAATGGAAAAGGGAATGCCAAAGACACTTATCTAGCACTTAGTAACCGGGTCTCTTCACCTAAGGCAAGTGCCAAGATTCGCATAAAATGGTGAAAGGTAGCAACAAAAATAAGTATGCATAACAAATTCAGGGGAAGAAATCCGTTGTCAGAAATAATAACAAGAATACCTGTTTGATTTTAAAATCAATCTCATGTTAACAAGATAGTTTGCAAATGGAAGGGTAAATAAGATTTTTAAGCCATGTTTCGGTAGTATTCAATATAAGATAGTTTTACCCCTAAAGCCCAATACTGATCTATAAAGAGTTTGAGAATGTTGGAATCAGGATGCTTGATTAATTCTGTTAGGGATGACCTTGTAATGGGTAAGATCTATATACTCAGTGTAATTTTAAGGCTGCATTGCTAAGGGACCAGCAATGTTTAATTTGAGGGTGTGATAACCCTACATTTTGATGCCTTAAGGGCATCAATTCAGGGGTATTTTCAGCTTTAGAATAGTCAAAGTGTACCATTTTCCCAATTAAAATCAATTGTGACCTCTGAGGGTCTCTGTGCAAATTATGTAGAAAACTGGGAAGTTTTCTAGGCTGAAGTGCAATTTTTGGGAAGCTGGTATGAAGACCAACTGAGAGAGGGTGTGTTTTTGTAAAGAACTGAGAACAAGAGGGCACCTCCTATCTACTAAACCTAGTTGGCGCCCATCCTACTGTATTACCATGCTCCCCTCTCCTTAGCAAACCCTAGGGAGCCTTTTTAACCTAATATTTTCACTCTTAGCAAACCCTAGCCGCTCCTAGGTGTTTAATCTCCACCCTCCACCTCTTTTAATCTCAACCACTCATTTTAGGGCTCTTCTTTATAGCTTTTAAACCCTAGGGCATCACCTATTCTACTAATCTTCACCATTCAGCCCCTCACCTCCAAATCTTAGCCACTCCCTCCATCTTATATCCCAACCATTCAATCTAGGGCACCACCTATTCTTTTAATCTTAACCCTTCAACCCTATAGGTTCTAATCTACACCCTCCATTTTTTGGCGCCCAAATCCAAACAATACATAATATTGGATGCCCTCTCCTTCCATTTTCAGCCATAGGATCACCCCAAAACCATCTTACCCATCCATTAGAAACCCTAGGGTGTCCCTAACTTTGCTAAATCCCAGTTGTCGCCCCCCATCTTTCTCCCTCATTCTAGTTGTGTCCACCCTTCTCTATAAAAAGGGTCCCAGGGGCCCTGTAGAAGGGGTTGGTCAATTCACCCAGTTAACAAGGCTAAGGTTTCTTGAGGATTTCAAGGGTTGTAGAAGGGGAGGACGCCCAGATCTTGTCAGGAGGGGTTCTTGTAAGTTGTTCAACCATTCTGCAACTACCTCCATTAGATCTGATCAACCATTCTTTTCTTTTATTTATTTTCTTTTCTGTTATTTTTATTTCTGCAAGCTTTTAGATTTAATTCTTGTTCGTTTCTCTGTTTTGCAAATCTGAATTCGTTCGGTTCAAGGCTAAGGTGTCTCGAGGGGTTCGAGGGTTGTAGAAAGGACGGACTCCCAGTTCTTGTCAGGAGGGGTTTCTGCAAGTTGTCTGGTCGATTTGCAGCTACCGCCACCGGATCCGGATTTTGGATCATTTTTTCTATTTATTTCTTTTATTTCCTTTGTTGATTCCAATAATTTATTAAATTCTAATTTTTTATTTATTGTCTTGTTTAAATTCGAAACATTTAATTTCAGCAATAATAGATTTTATTTTTGTATTTTCCGCCATTCCCGATTGCATTCTCTCGTCCGGATCTAAGTATATATTAATTTTTTACTTGCTTCCCTATGGATATGACATGTTCTCACCCATTTACTACGTTAGTAGTTGTTTGAGAAATGGTAAAAATTATAAATGTTTAAACTGGTGTTCCGGAGTGTTTAACGACGTGCTTCCAGACACACCAGCCGCCCTTGGAAGGTTTATGTCCAAATCCGCAGACTGGTGCCTCCCTTTTTTCAAAGCCCTCAAATGGCCAAAGGACTTCCACTAGACAGAGGAGTGTGAGCAGTCTTTACAGGAACTGAAGTAGTACCTGAGCTCGCCGCCCATCCTGGTTAACCGAGCCCAGGGGACGAGCTATTGCTCTACCTCTCGGCTGGAGATGAGGTCGTCGACTCAATACCGGTCAAAGAAGAGGATCGGGTACAGAGGCCGATCTACTACACCAGTAAGGTCCTCAGCGACACAGAGACCTAGTACTCCAATCTTGAAATGTTGGCTCTGGCCCTCATCACCGCGGCCAGAAAACACAAACCCTACTTCTAGGCCCACAGCATTCAAGTACTCACCAATCAGCCCCTTAAGCAGGTGCTACAAAGACTGGAAGTATCAGTCTGCCTAATCAAGTGGAGTGTGGAGCTAAGTGAATTCAACATCGAGTACACACCCCGACCAGCGATTGATGAGTACATAATTTACATATAATTTATGAGGTTTTATGCATGATTTTATGATGGTTTGTATGAGATTCACCCCATTTTTAGTTTAATTTCAGGAAATATTTCAGGGAAACCAATTCAATAAAAAAGAGGCATAAAACAAGAAAAAAAGAGGGCCAAAATTAAATTAATTTATCCCATCCCAGCCAAGAGAGCAATAGAGGATCACTCGGCCCATGTAGCCCATGCTATACTCTTTGGAAGAACCCAAAGAGAGAGCCTAGCAAGAAAGCTAAATTCGGCCTAGCAAAGAGGAGGCCCATTTCAGCTCAAGAGCAACTTAGATTGCAACCCAAAATAGCTCAAAATTCAGCTAAGTTGCAGCCCAAAGGGAGCTAGGGGCGGCAACTTCTAGAGGCTTTAAGAGAAGAAAGGGGGGCAGCACTCTAGAAGGTTCAAGAGGAGAGAAGGGCAACCAATTCTAGAAAATTCAAGAGAGGCCTCTAGACTCCTTGAAAGCCTATTTAAGGAGGTTTCTTGAAGGGGGAAGGTGTTCAATTGCCTAAGTTCAAGACTCTCTAGTCCCTTGGGTTCAAAATTCAAGAAGAGGAGAAGAAAGAGTTAAGCGCAATAAGAAGGAGCTGAGGAGATCCAAGCATCCAAGAGAGAAGAAGGTGAGTTCGAAGGAGGGGAAGCTTGATTGAGAGATCTAGGTTAYATTCTTACTYAGTTTTTGTTTTCTTTGAATTCGAATTCAGCTTTAAATCATGCAGTTTCTCTTCTTTTCTTTCTTTCTTTTTTGCTGTAATGGAGATTGAATGTTGTAAATTCAGATCGTGTAATTAAGTTTCTTGAATCATTCGAATGGATTAGATCCAGCATTTGATGTTTCTTGAATTAGAGAATTGATTGTAGAACTGATGGGCCGAATTGTTCTCTTACAAATCCAGATCTGAAATTTCAAATCTAAGATTTGTAATGTCTGAATTGCTTGAGAAAGAATTCAAACATTCATTATTCAGATTGGCCAATCTGTTCTAACCTCTTGGAATTTCTAGAGTGCTTGAGAGACACTCTAGAAATTTGGATTTGCTACTCAAGAACTGAATTGAATGTAAGGTTAGAGATAACTTGCATGATTCAGTTGGTGATCAATTCAATCTGAATTGATGCCCTTGAATTGTTTCATCTAATGCATGCATGAATGATTAGATTCTTGATAAAAATATAAGAATCATCATTCATGTATAAGATGAACTTGCACTTGAAAGAGGTTGTTCATTGCCTTGGGGTTTCACCAAACCAAGGGTGAATCATACTCTATTCGAATGATCTAAGATGATTGATTACTGAATCATGAATTTGTAATTTTAGCCTATTCTCTCGACTTGAATGTAAGGTGTTGAACCAATGCCTATTAAGTAGTTTGTAGTTTAGAATTTCATATTTGAATAAATTGTAGTATTCGATTAATCAGATAAGAGCTGGCTGGTCTAGTATTAGTAGTTGCTACCTAAATCCTCGTGGGAATGATACTCTACTCATCTCTTTATTACTTGAGCGGCTAGTGCACTTGCTAGTGTCACCTAGACGCACCAAATTTTTGGCGCCATTGCCAGGGATTTATTGTAGCAATATTAGGAACCATTGGCCACTGTTAGTCTGATTTGTTGCTTTGCATTCATTGCTGGTTTCCAATTGTGCATCTTAGATTTCAGATTTGAATGCAATAGCTTTCATTGATGGAACCAATTTTCTTTCTTAATGCTTGATTGCTTCATCTTTGATTTCAGTTTCAGTTTAGTTGATATAGTAAAATTCTGGTTCTATTATCTCAAAAAAAATGTATAAACATCAAAAGAGTGCAGATCTGATTATTTAAATTTGTCATTTCTGAATTCAGCAATCAGATCTGAACTCACACAAAAAAAGATTTTGTTATAGTTCAGTAGTATAGTTACATTACTTCTTTGTGTTCTAGTTTTATTTCATCTCAAAAGAAAAAAAAATTATATCAATGTATGGCTGAATGATGCATAGGCGGTTAGTACGGTTCTGATTGCATTAACTATGATTTATAGAATTCAGACCTGAACTTATTGCTATTATTGCTTGCATATTTTGTGGTTCAGATCTGATCACACTGCTTATCACTTTTGCAATCAGATCTGAACTCATAATGAAGCATTTTTGTTCTAAATTGGTGCTTTCAATTCTGAGTTTCAGATCTGAAATCAGACTTGTATTCACCATGATTTCAGATCTGAAACCCACATCAATTCGGAGATCTAGTAGGTCTTATGGGAAGCATGTTAGAACAGACCTGATATACAGACCTGAAACTTTGCTACCATACATAACCACTGATTTCAGATCTGTATACACTTGCACTCCTTGCTGAATTTCCATATCAGCCCTGACCTAGCATCAAGTAGCTGTTGTATTTGATTGATCAAGTAGCTGCTGTAATTTCAGCTACTGTAAAACCTCACAATAACCACTGATTTCAGATTGAGTAGCTGCTACTCAAAAGAGTGCAGTTCAGATCTGATTACTTTTCTTGTTACTTCTGAAATCAAAGATCAAATTTGAACTCATTATTGCTATAGTTTCTGCTCTTTTTGGTCTGCATATCTTATGAAAATAATGTGGTTCAGATCTGATTACCTTACCTATCACTTCAGCAATCAGATCTGAACACATACCGAATCATATCTGTATAACTTGCTGCTATAATTTTCAATTCTGAGTTTCATATCTGTATTTGTGGTATATACAGATCTGAAACTTTGCTACCATGCATAGTATAGCCACAGATTCAGATTTGTATACACTAGCTCTTTCTTCTGAAATCTCATATCAGATCTGAGCACACTAAATGTCTTTTTACTGCTGATTGATTTCGGTTTTGTATAGATTTGTATACAGCATGCTTCACTGCCAAAGCAGACTACGTCCTTAGGGAGATACAAGAGGGCATTTGTGGAGATTACCCCGGCGCGCACACACTAGCCCATAAAGCACTCCGACAGGGCTACTTCTGGCCAACGATGAAATAGGATGTCACCCAGTTAGTTTGGAAGTGCAATAGTTGCCAACGCCACTCTAATCTCCATCACCAGCCTACGGCCCCTCTGAAGCCGATCACCAGCCCATGGCCATTCGCCCGTGGGGAATGGACATCCTTGGCCCCTTCCCCACTGCAGTTGCGCAAAAGAAGTTCCTTCTCGTAGCAGTGGACTACTTCACAAAGTGGGTAGAAGCCAAAGCTTTGGGACACATCACCGCCCACAATGCCCGAAATTTCCTCTGGCAGGGAAATGTCTATCGCTTCGGTATCCCGTGTGTACTCATCACAGACAATGGAACACAGTTCACCAATAAGAAGTTCGAGGCTCGCTGTGCCGACCTAAGGATCGATCATCGGACTACCGCAATACACTGACCCCAGAGCAATGGATAGACCAAAGTAACCAATCGCATCCTACTACACGGCCAGAAAACACGCCTAGATCAAGCCATGGGAAGGGGGGTTGAGGAGTTGCCGAGCATTCTTTGGGCCTATAGGACGACCCCGCGGACTGCCACTGGGGAGACCTCTTTCAGCCTGACCTATGGATCCGAAGCCATGATCCCTGTGGAGATAGGTTCCCCAACCCTTCGGACTAAACTATCCAACAAGGGGCAGAATGACGAAGATCTACAAGTGGAGTTGGACCTAGTAGAAGAAGTTTGGGACTGAGCACATGTGAAAATGGTTGCACAACAGCATATGATGGCACGACATTACAATTCCAAGGTGAGAAGACGCGAATTCAAGATAGGCGACTTCGTCTCGTATAGAGTCATAGTCTCCGCACCAGGAGAAGGAAAGCTTGGACTGAACTGGGAAGGGCCGTACAGAATCACCAGAGTCCTCGGACTGAGTACTTTTAGACTTGAAGACCTCGAAGGCCGACCGATACCGAGGAGTTGGAACTCAAGAAATCTCAGGACGTACTACCAGTAGACCTACAAGCAATACAAGTTTCCTTTCTTTTAAGCTACATCTCCGACCCTGAGGCGTGCACACGCCCACCGCACACACCACACATGCACATGCGAAGCTGCACTGCCAACTGAGTTGACTCCGTCGATCCCTGAAGGGATGAGCCCATCACGCCCAACTCGGCAGCATATTGCCGACCAAGCTACCCGACTTAGCTAACAACAGTTGAGCCTAAACGTGGAGGAAGAACACCCCTGCCCACCAAGGCCTGAGGTCGGTCGAGGAACTCCGCACAACCGTCGGCTTAACGGCTAAGCTAGCTAGGAAATGGCTAGCCCTAGAAGGGCCCCAAAGGCTCTCGAGACCAGAAACTAAGCATCCCATGGCTGAGAGCTCGAGAACTGAAAGATCTCGGACAACTATGCCTCGGCAAACTACACCTCGGTTGGCACAAGACTAGGGACACCAAGGCATAGCCCGACCGGCTATGCCTCGGCCAATTACACCTCGATTGGCACAAGATTGGGGGCACCGAGGCATAGCCCAACCGGATATACCTCGTCTAACGAACTAAAATTGTAGAACTACAAAGAGGTTGCCCAAGGCACAACCAACCCCGACCCACGCAATAGCCCAGTAGGCCACACCCCGGCCAACAGAAGAAAATTGCACAAGATGCAGAGGCATAGCCTAGCCCGGCACACACAACAGCCCGACCAGACATGCTTTGGTTGAAAAAAGAAAGGTACAAGTATAGCAACATATGGTCAGACAAAGAAACACTAATATTCAACTCAAAATTGTTCATTACATCGTTTAAGGCTCGGCATACCGAGCCCAAAAAAAATATATAGAAGGCAGCCGCTCATTCCTCGGTGGCAGAGTCAATAGCACCATCAACGGCTTTGACCTTAGCATCAGCTCCCTCGGTGGATCCTTGCAGAGAATCCGGATCGAAAGCACCCCATCCCTGCGACTCATTGGCCAACTCCAAATGGCGACAAAGAATCCTTCGTCGGAAGAGATTGAACCCAACCGCGAAGAAAGCCTCGGCGTACTCGTCCATTTGCAGTTGCATCTCATCCAATGCCTTGTACTCATTGACAGCCTCCTCAGTGGCCTCCCGCCTCAACCTATCTCACTCCACCTTAAGCTCAGCGATCTCTCGTTTTAGCCCCTGGACAAGGCTGGCCTGCTCGGCCACCTCCCTCTCCAGCGCGGCCAATCTCTCCCCAGTAGCCTGAAGCTCGCCCAACTGGGCCTTCTGCAGTAGGTACTCTGAGTGTTCCCACTCGTACGATGACCAAAGGTCTCGAAGACGATCAACTAGCGTAACCGCCTAACAAGCATTCTGCAGACGAACATGATAAGTATACCAAAAAAGAGAGTGAAACACAAGGAATAGGAGGAGGGGACTTACCCGGGCAGCAGACCGTAGCAGCGCACACTCCAAGGCTCCATTGTCGACCCCGACAAATTCCCGAGCTATTGACATTGTAATGATTCCCCGCAGTAACTGCTCGGGAACCCTAGGCGTCTCCAGATTGTCATCCACACAAACTAACCACCTCAGCACGTGTAGACCCGAGCTGTTGCCTACCTCAGTTACCGACGTGCCTACGGGATGACAAACCCCTTCAGGGTTAACCACGACGATGTCGTCCTCCTCGGCCTCCCGCTGTCGGACTCTCCTTTGCCGACGAGCCGCCCTATCTGCGGATCATGGCCGCTCTTCTTTCTTGGGATGAGCTTCCGGTTGCACACCGGCTCGCTCCTGCCTTTTTCAAAGTGCCTTCATCCGGCGAACAATCTCTTCCTCACTGGCCATACTTATACCTGCAACACAGGATACCCAAGGTAAGTAGAAAGCGGGAAAGGTAAATTTAACTCGGCAAACAAATAGTAAAGGAAACAAACCGGCCACCCTCTCCATCAGCCCGATGAGCATCAGCATCTCCAAGCATGTGTATGCAATAACATCGATTTCATGGATCATGCTTAGGGCCGACCTCTCTTCCCAAGTGAGCGTCGACCATTGGGGCTACGGCAGAGTCATCCTCGGCTTCCGCAACTCGGCAAGAAAACGGAGACCCCCAGGAATGTGCACGAAGAAGAACGACTCCTTCTAGTGCTTCAAAGAGGAAGGGGCCCCGACCAACGACCGAATATTTTGCCGAGTGGAGAAGTAATAGTACCCCTACTGGTGGTGTTTCAGCCAGAGCATAAAGCTCACCATCCCTAGGGTTATTTCGATATCGCGGATGGCACAGTAGGACATAAGGTCGAGCAAGAACCTAAAGGAGTTCAGCATCAGCTACACCGGTAACACCCTGTACCGGTTTAGCACCTCGGCGAACCCCTCGCTCAACGGGAACCTTAGCCCAGCCTCCAAGCTGTGCTTAGAAACGCATAACTCACTGGGCTGAGCATCAATGGCCATCTCCCCGGGCAGTGGACACCTCATTTGGTATTCCGCGGGAATGGCGTACGTAGCTCAGATCCAAGCCATATCCCCAGGCGCCAAGACATAGGGCATGGTGCCGAACCGGTGACCTACCCAAAGAGGAAGCTCAACCTCCATCCCGAAGGGACCAGCCTCCGCCTCCTCAACTTCGGCAGCCACAAAATCTCTCAACTCAGGGTCGTAGTTTGAGTCATGAGAAGAGCTGGAATCGGAACTATTGGAGGACCCGGAAGACGAAGAGGACCGACGAGATGAAAAAGACATACCGGGCAATTTATAGAGATGAGGAGCGAAAGCCACCGAACTATCTGCCGAACTATTTGCCGAGCTATATGTCGTGCTATCTGCCGAACTATCTGCCGAACAACCTGCCGAGCAGTGAATGCCAAACACCTTCTTGCAAGCAATACTGAGGATAAGGGGTCCCCCCCCCGTCTTCCCTTTTATAACCATCAAGGGCACAGATCGAGGAGAGATCAACGGTGCGGATGAAGCACCTATGACAATGCCTCGGAAGGCTAATCGACGCGACCAATAACGTACGACGGGAAGCCTCAGAAACCGAAGTGGCACCCTCGACAGGCAGCGGTTACACCCATTAATTGCGCCGGTTTGACTATAGTACCGGTCCAACTGTTGATGCGGAGACCCATAGTACCGGTCCAGCCTTCAACACAGATCCTCGGCCGTGCCACTCAAGTCTTCAGCTAGGCCGCTTAAGGCTACAAAAAGGTGCAGTAGTTTGTCCGAGCACTCCCCCTCCTCGACAGCAAAATTGGGGGAGTGGTTCGGGAATCAAAATTTCGGTTCTCGTTTAAGTTCTGCAGCCAACGATCGGAGGACTCCTCGGCAACAACCGACACGGCGCGGACGATATGCATGCCCGGAAGTTCCTCAGCCGGGCAACGGACCTAGGGGATCTCGTTCCTCGACTTCGGAACTAGGGGAGTGATGTTGGGGACATGGCTGAGCTGGCCTAGAGGCTTACGACCACCTGTCATAGCTCGGCCACGTCGGCGTAGTCCAGCCGAGCTACGGCATTATCGTAATCCCGCCGACCACGTCAGCTACGTGCCATATGGATAAGCTCGCCTAGCGGATAGGGATGGGAAGACAACTCCACCGAGGAGTAGGACTCTACCCCCTGTAACCTCGATGGGGAACTTATATCCTGATTTCCTTGGAACTCTACTCCGACCAGGATACGGACCCTCCGGCTATAAAAAGGTACTCCATGCTTGAGGTAAGGGATCTCCAACTTTTGACACCCATACTGTTACTTAGCTCGGACCAGCACCCGTATAGCTCGGCCTAACCATCCACCACCTCCTACTGACTTGAGCGTCAGAGTACTTACCCAGGGATAACTCCTTGGGCCTCTGACTTCTTCTTTGATCACAAGTCTTGAAGCGCGGCCTCGTCCTTGAAGTTCGGCCCTGCCCTACCAGTAAGGACTATCTGGATTGCCCTTCTCAGTTCGTGCACCACCTCAGATTGAGTAGCATCAATATCTATGCATACGTTATATATGTATATATGTACACATGCATCTATATATTAATATTTTAAAAAATATGACTGAATATGTTTGAATCTTTTTTAGGATTGTAAATTTTAATTGTTTTATTTTTTATTTTCTTTAAATAAAATAAAAAACAAAAACAAAATGGTTAACATTATAAAAGATTATAGGGAATGGGGATCCCCATGGGGACAAGGATGGGAATAACCTTGTCCTCGTTAGCAGGGATGGGAACGGGGATGTGGATGGAGATTTTCACAGGGACAGGGATGGGGAGAGGCTCCCTGTTACTGCCCTGCCCCGCCCCGTTGCCATTCCTAGACATAGGTAAAGGTTTCTGTCGAACCTCTATAAAAATCCTATGTGCCTCCTTCATGCTTTACTTATTTTATCTTTTCTTTATTTTCAAATTTTTGCAATTGCTCAAATACTAACATTTACTAACTCTTCAACTAATGAGTTCACATCCCCGCCCCACAACACCCCCACAGCCCATCTCCGCCATGTATTGGGAACATCTCCCATTGATGACATCATCTGTTCTTGTACTATCATCGGGAGATGTTCCCAATACATCGTGGGGATGTGCTGTGGGGCGTTGTGGGGCAGAGATGTGCACTCTCAACCAATTGCTTAAACTTGAATATCTAATGATCTTGCAATTATTGTACTTTACTTTGTTTATTTTCTTTCAAAATACAAATTTCTTGGGGTAGTTACCGAACTACTAACTATACTAACCCTACTAACTGCATTAGCATTTACATTTAACAATTTGTGTACTCTATTGATTACTAACTTTCAATAACTACTGACTACTAACATTTAACTACCTTGCTTTTACATCGTTTACATTTATTGCTTTGTTTATTGTTTAACTACATTATTTACTTTCAACAGTTAAATTGTTCTTGAGATTCTAATAGTAGTTCTTTTATTTTGTTTATCTTTCAACTGCTTGAATATCATGTTTTGCTTTCCAGTAGTTGGTTTTTCTTTTAGCTACCATCTTGTGGTTGGTTTTTAATCTTTAGCTACAAAACTGTGCATACACATCTTACGCACCTACCAATATCATTTACTTTTTAGGATCCGTTTGCTTCATAGTCGGAATTGGAATTAGAATCGAAATCGAAATTTTTTGAAATTAGAATTTGAATGGTTTATTCCCATAGTCTATTTGGTTCAAACAAGAATTGGAATGAGAAATGTATTCAGATAGAATGGGATTTCATTCCCAAGGGAGGGGGAGGGAATGACCATTCCCTCAAATGAGGGAATGCCATCCCACTAAGAATGGAAATGAGATTCCGATTCCACCCAATCAAACAGTTAGAATTAGAATAGCCCATTCCAATTCTGATTCTGATTCTAGATCGCTATTCCTGCGAACCAAATGGGACCTCATTTCATTTACTTTCAGTTGCCTTTACCTTTTTGTAGTTATTTGAGTTTATTGTTTAATTTTTATTTTAATTGCAATTTCACAACACTTACACAACAACTACTTTACTTTATTATTTTATTCACTTTTAGCTACTATTTACTTTGTGGTAGTTATATTATTTATTGTTCTACCTTTATTTAATTGTTAACCTTTTCAACTATTGAGATTATACAAAACATTTGTTTGAAGTTGCAATTTATCCTTCAACATTGAATTGATTATATTGATCAAGCATCTGATTAAATGTTGAGCAATTTGGCTAAGCCTTTATTCCACTGCATTTTGTATTGAATCTTCAAGAAAGTTTACTGTAATATTGTCATGTCCAATAAATGCATCAAATTAACAAAGTAGGTTTATTACTATAATTAAATTGCATGTTAAAAGTATAACTACTCATTTATAATCAAATCTGGTTAAATGAAATGGGATCTCCTCTCAATAAGAATCCCTTTCAACACATTCCAACATGATCTGTGTCTACAGATCATGTGTAGAATCCACGGACCAGCCATGCATATGATGTGTGGACACAGATCATGTTGGAACATGTTGAAAGGGATTTTTATTGGGAGGAGATCCGACTCTTTGTTGTATCAAACCCAATAGTCAAACTAATAATTGGGTTGGTTCTAGATAGTACTGAAACCGTATGTGATTCAGTTATATCCAAATCCATTCCGAGTCCAATATTTCGTATTTCAGATCACATTTAGTGTTATATTTGTGTCTTGAATTTTTTGTGGTGACTCATTTCATGAATTCACTCTGAATTAATTTGAGAAAAATTTGAAGGCAAAATTTTATAGTGATTTGTAGTGGAAGCATGGAGTTTATGGTTTTCTGTGAATGAGGTTCTGAGTGCACAACTCTGTATTTCTCTTCTATTGCTAATTATATAGTGGATTTATACTCCTTCTTCACCTGTAGACGTAGGCTATAAGTCGAACCACATAAATATGTGTATCCACCTTGCTTGCTTCTCTTTATCTCTATTTTCTTTCAATTTGGGTGTCATTCAAATCTGTTTATCTGGGTTTTGCACAACATTCAAATTTAATGTGATTCCACTGTATTGACATTAAAATAATGAAAATTTTAAAACAATAATTATTTTTCAACATATATATAAATACATATAGAACATAATATGTAATATCTATCTATTATTTTTCAATATATATATATATATATATGCATTATTAATTTATATATAATTAGACTTAGATTTTTATTGGATCGGATGCAGATTTTAACATCCAAATCCAAAAATCAAATTGGATGTTGGATCAAGTATCGAATTTTTGGAGTCCCTTGACAGGTCTGTGGAAGGATCTAGTTCGAAACTGGTTTTGCATTTACGGCTTAGTTCGGAAGGAGTACAAATACAAATGTGTAAAGTGCAAAATTTTACATTTTGTATTATATTGTTTGTATTTGCATTTGTACTCCTTCCAAACTGAGCTTGATTCAAAACCGGATCTACCAATGTCCCAGAGCAGATCAGATCAATTAATAGCACCGCATCCACTTATACAACTCGCTCAAACAGTCAAACCTTGTACCCTATAGTGGCATTCCTTTTATAAAATATTTTAATATTTCTATGGTCCTCATTTATCCAATATTTTTTTTATGGACCCAAGTGCAAGCCTTGTACTCTTTGGATTGTCTTTCTTTTTCCCCCCAAGTGCAAGCCAAACAGTCCCACCACTGTACCACAGTTCCCGACATGTATTGACACTTGGTGTGTACTGTGTAGTGAGAATCCATCGAATGATAATCCAAACACATTAATTATATCCATACATGACTCCCTCCTTTTTTGTTCTTCTTAACAAAACAGAAATCTAAGTGTGACCCAGAGTTGGCCCAATGCACCTTAAGACAGACTGGGCTAGAAACTCAAGTTGGCCCAACCCAAGTTTCAGCTCCACATAAAAGTCTATTTGCCAAGTTGTTCTTCATGCCTTACAACAGGAGGATGATTTGTTAAAGAATAAGTGTTTTGAACATTTGACAAAAATAGCTTTTAAAACCACTATAAGATGAAGTTTAAACACTTTTAAACCCAAGCCCCAAAGCCTAAAATTGGGCTTTAAACCAAACTCAACCTAAAGTAACAATTTGTTTTCTCTTGAATTAGTTCATGAAAGCCTTCCATTTGTACAAATCTTGATATCTTCCTGGTCACATTTAAGCTGCATTTGGCATTCCTTATTTTAAGGATTTATCTCCTTTTTGCAGTTTAACACTGAGTTTTTAACAGAAAAAGGAGATAATTCCTTAAAATAAGGAATGCCAAATCCAGCCTAATTGGTTTTTATTCATATGGCCAAATCGTTGCAGTATATCTTCTCTTGGCTTTATCATTGTAAAATAGACTGAACAATTGCATAATAGCATAACTTGTCTTTTGTGTATGTCAAAAAAAGCTTCTTTTTTCCCCTTCAGTTTTAATGGTTTGTGCTACTTCTACAATAAATCACATCTCTAGTTTATAACCTATTTCTTATCTTCTCCATCCATCCTTGTAAACACTCAAGCAATAAACATACTTCATCAAACCCCTTCTATCTCCCATCTCTCCGGCGGACGGCAGTCATGTAGTCTATGCTGGTGGTCGACCACCGGCTAAACCCTGATTTTTATATATTGAATAAAATGAGTTGAAAATTACTTGTATGAGACTTGAATCTAGACTCTAGTAAACATATAAGAATCAACCCAACTGTTATTAAGGCTCAGTTTGGAAGGAATACAAATACAAATATGTATAGTGCAAAACCTTGTATTTTGTATTATTTTATATACATTGTACTGTACATATTTGAATTTATACTCTTTCCAAACTGAGCCTAATAGACACATGAAAATTTTATAGATTAGTAGATATTATCTAATTGGGGTGAATGAATATTCAGTTTATAGTTAAATTCATATCACCTTGATCAGATTGGGTTCCAATTCAAATACCAGCCTTATTAATTGGGCTGAAAAAGATAAAAGACTACAACGAGCTGGGGAGACAAATGTTGTCAGACATGGATTGGTCAGAAGACCATAATGCTCACTGGGTCACGGATTCACTGGTTAACCAGCTGACAAGAAGAGAACAGGAGGAAGAAGAGGAGTTGAATAAGATGATTCAACAACTGCAACTGAGGTACAATTCCAACCCTCTAATCATAAAACACATGGTGAGTACTATAGATCTTGATCAGATTGGGTTCTAATTCAAATACCAACACTATTATTTGGGCTGAAAAAGATAACAGACTGCAATGAATTGGGTAGACAAATTTTGTCAGACTTGGACTGGACAGAAAACCAGAATGCTCACCGGATCACAGTTTTATTGGCTAACCAACTGACAATTAGAAAACAGGAGGAAGTGGAGTTGGATGAGATGATTGAGACCTAGTAATTGAACTGCAAAAGGTAAAAGACTACTTTGAGTTGGGTCGAGCAATGTTGTCGATGGGACTCGGATTGGACAGAAAACCAGAATATTCATTGGGTCACGGTTTTACTGGTTAACCAGCTGATAAGAAGGGAATAAGAGGAGTAAGAGGAGTTGGACGAGATGATTGAGCTCTATTAATTGAGCTGCAAAAGGTAAGAGACTACTTCGAGTTCGAGTTGGGTCGAGCAATGTTGTCAGTCTGGGATTGGACAGAAAACCAAAATGCTCATTGGATCACTGTTTTACTGGTTAACCAGCTAATAAAAAACAGGAATAAGAAGAGAAAGAGGAGTAAGATGAGATGATTGAGCAACTGCAACTAAACTGCAATTCCAACCATCTAAACATGCGACACATGGCAAGAAGCTAGTACTATAGCTTCCTATTCTTCTGTAGGTCTTGGGTCCCCACATCCAAGCTTTTGCTAATAACTTTAGTTACTGTAGATCCCATGACCATGGATGCTACCACCAATGGTGGTGTCTAGCCAGGTGAGGGAGGCCCAGTCAGAAAATGAAGATGAGCCACTCAATTCAGAGATCAGAATTAATGAAAGCAGCCTAGGGTACTTAGTACGAACCCCTCTGAGACTTTTTATCAAATATCTAGCTGGCAACTTCATCAACAGACTGTCCACATTCACTCACTGCCAATCTTGTACCAAATTGTGAGTCACTTCGCTCAAATCAGGTTCCTTCTTTCTATGGCTCTCAATTAAAACACATTTTTTTTATTCAACACAGTCATCTAAATTCCTCCCTACCCCACCCCTAACCATTAAAGCCATTACAACCATTAGAACTAGATCGTCTCTAGATCAACTCCTTTTTTATTCCAAGTACAAGCCATTAAGCCCGGTCATTTCGCCATAATTCCAGACATGTTCTGCACTCACCATCCACACAGACCCAACATTGTGAGATAATCCAGGCAGATTCCATTGAATTATGAATCTTAACCCACACCCATTTGCCCCAATTGGCTCTGCAATTCATGGGTGTCAGATTCTTCTTTCTTTTTTTTTTTCTTTCTTTTGAATAATCAGAAAGAGATCCAATTCAATTCAATTCAATTCAAATGTGACTTTGACCCTGACCCAGCATTTGATTGATCAGAGCTTATGGGCAACCTAAGAGTAGGCAGTCCTTATTGCTGGACGACCACTGGTTTAGCATCCCATCAACAAGCAACCCACACAAGAGTTCTATATTTTAAACCAATGAAACCTGCTTTTGTTGGATAATGAGGTGTCAACACAGTCAGGTCTCATGTCTCAAATCTTCTTCTTAGTGTAAGAATCAAGGGTTTTAGGTATCTCACAATTCACATGGAGGCTATCTGGCACCCAGATTGAAAAAAAATAAATAAATAGAACAATCTGCAGAGATTAATTATGTTGATTATTTTAGTTGGGGTTCTTGCTTAATGCTTAGTTTTCAAATCAAAGGGGGAGTGGTTGATGAATGATGATGTTGGGGAGGGGAGACATTGGATTTGGTGATGGCTCAGATGATGACTCTCATGTGTCATCAACCATGGCCATGGCCATCACCCATGCATGACAACTGGGTGAGGCGGCCTTCTAATAATTGAGGATGCAAAGGGAACATGATTGATTAGTTACACATGAATGATCAAACATCTTTGTTAGAGCTATATTATTGGTGCTGTGATGTGTCAAGTGTTAACCATTCATGGCTCATGACTCCATCAATGGCTTGGATGTATCTGGATGATATGTTTGTGATGCTCCTTGTCGCCTACCATCCGTCCAATTGGGGAGGGTCGCTCTTATCATCCCATCAACTTGTGTACTATATGCTGTATATTGATCACTTGATTTCATGGATTTGGTTAGAGAATAGGATTAATTGGACATTAACTAGAATCCATGGACCATAACCACTGCTGGCCCATAGATTGGGTGTGACCATGATGAAAGTTTTACGTTTTAGAGCTCAACAAATGAGTTTCGTACACAGCCGAGTTATACTAGACCCGGTTAGGGTTTTCCATAGACCGGGTCAATCTGGTAGTTAGGCCCAAATCAACCCAACAATAATATCATTTATGATTCAAAATATTGCAATGTATATCGTACAATATGTATTAAGTTTTTTGACGATATGTGAAATACTTGAAATTGGGTCCATTTAAAAGATTTAAATCAAGGTTTAAAAAATTGGATCGGACACAGAACCGTTTTGGAGACCAGTTCCTGGTAGGGGTGTTGATTGGACTGGATTTGGTCTAATCTGATCCAGTCCAATGTGAGTCCATTATAAATGGACCAGGTCCAATCTAATCCAATGAATAATTTGGACCACTTTGGATTGGTCCAATTTAATGTTCGGACTGTCCAATTTATTCAAATTCATTTTAATTTAGATCGGTTTCAATCCAAACCTGGTTTATTGACACCTATATTCTTATCTTATATCAATGGACCAGATATTGGCTTAATCCAACCAAATCTAATATAAATTTATTACAAACGGACCAGGTCCAGTCCAGTCTAATAAATATTTTGGACTAGATTGGTCCAATCCACTGTCTTTTCGGTCCGTCCAATCCGTCTAAATTGATTTTGGGTCCAGTCCAAAACCGGTTCATTGACACCCTTAATTCCTGGGTCAAACAGTGTGATCATTCAGTTCGAACGAACAGCCTGTTCTAATTAAAAAATAATAATTCAAATTAAAAAATGGCCAGAAACTGTTGTTTGGATCTAACAGTTCGACTGCCCGGATCAACAGATGACCAAATAAACAGTTTTTGGCCCATAAATGGATTTAGGGTGAAATGGAACCGATTGTCTGATCGGTTCTTGGGTCAACCAATCCGGCCATCCCGTCCATCAAGTTTTCAAAACCATGATTTAAATTATAATCAAGCTTTGATCGGTAAGACATGGGGTGTATTGAGAATATTGTGTTGGTTTTTAGAGTCACTAATATACTAAATCTTGAGAATTGGGACATTTGACCAATTTTGAAGGATAATACTAAGAAGCAAGGTTTTTAAAATCGATTTGGACAATGAATTGGTCAGGATTCTGATTCTCAGTCGAACGGTCAGCCCGTTCTGATAGAAAAAATAAAAAATAATAAAAGACGGTCAAAATCATTGAACGGTTCAATTGCCCGGGTCAATGGTTTACTGAGCAAATCAATATTTTTTGGCAAAAATCCGGTTTTGAAGAAAAATGAAATTGATCACCTGACTAGTTCCCAGTTTTTTCAGTCCAACCGTCCAGTCCGATCCACTTTTGAAAACCATGATAATTAAGAAGATGTCCTGATTCAATTTTTAAAACTTAATTATTTTATTGCTAAGAGTATTGTTACATTGAACCATCGTTGGGTATCGGGCATGCGATACTTTTGTTCTTGATTATAATGATCTTGTTATTAGATATGTTAACAAATTATACAACTGAAAAGAAAAGTATTGAGCTGATTACATGCTTAATAGATACTTTAAACCTTTCTATTATCCATGGTCTCATTCTGCATTTTAGTCTTAGTTTTTAAAAGGGTTCTAGTTGAATTCCAATTATGATAAGACTGCTATTATTTGTTTTTTTCTGTTTAACTCTACCGATATAAATTTATCTTGGGAAAATTTATGATGCGGGAAGTTATGGTATCAAAAGAATTTTGACCAATCAAAATTCATTCGTGAATTTTAATAAATAACACTTGATTGATTATCGCATTTATGATACCAGTTAATTAATCAAAATTTTTTCAGGTATGATATTTTTTCGATATCATAGTCGAGCCCTTTTTGCCAAACTCTCATGGTTATGAATTCTGAATTATTTTTTTTTATATATGGTACCAAATAGAATGAAATAGCAAAACAGGGTTTCATGTAGCCAACCCCACATAATTGCGACGAGACTCACAATGGTAATTTTCTTGTTTTTGGCTAACAAGACTCACATGATAATGAAGATGCTTTGTTTTGCTTGTTTCAACCCAATTGTGTAAATTTTGAAAAGAAAAGAAAGGGACTTAGTAGGGTTGGTTCGGGTTCTACAGCCTGGTTTATTAGGACCATACCAGTGTATTTTCTTATTGGCTCGGGACCATTTACTGCCCTAAACTGGTGAGATTTGAGTACAATTGTTAATATAAATACAAATAAAAACAAAACAAAATGTCCTTAATATATTGATTTTTTATTCATATTATTCATCTTTAACAATATGAAAATAGAATTATTATTCAAAGTATTCGAATTGGAATCGGAATTGAAATCCATCAGTATCAAAATTGGAATGGTCTATTTCCATAATCTCTTTAGTTTAGACAAGAATTAAAATAGGAATTAAAATAAGCTAGAATGGAATTTCATTTTTAAGAGAAGGGGAGAGAATGGGCCATTCCCTCAAACAAGGGAATGTCATTTTACCAACACCAAAAATAGAAATGGAATTTTAATTCTGCCCAACCAAACAATTGGAATCACAATAGCCAATAACCCTAAATTCTTTTATTAGGGAAAAGATGAATCATCTGTACTATCTAACAAAAGACGTTAACTAAGGAACTAATGATAAAAGCACATGTCACAGTTGGAATTTTTAATATCCATAAAGTATTAATAGGAAATACATCTTTGTTAGATGCGAAAGTACATTTTATGAAACTTAAATAATAAAAATTAAATAAATCATATAATGTTTTTAATGTGATTGGTTGAGACATTGGTTTAAGGTAGAACCAATATTAATGAATGAATGCACCATTAATTGAACTCACAAGGAAAATATCAAGAAAAAACTATCACAACCACCCCCCCCCCCAAAAAAAAATCCTTATTTTCACGCATGGATTTGTAGCGGGTCACGAGGGATGTTGGTGATATACAATGGTAGGGGTTTGGTGTTGTAGACATATAAGATTTTGTTAAGATTATTAGGTCAGGTGGGTCCTCGGACACCATGTGAGGGGACCCATTCAACAGACATATCTCTATCATTGACCAAGACATTTCAGATTAGATGAACGGGCTAGATTGTAACCCAACGGAGTTGACTTGATAAATAGCATGGAAGATGATCTACACATGGGTCTTACGTCAGATATTGGGCTATTGGGCCCCAGTCCAATTGATGACCTTGCATTGATTTGGATGCCACTTCGGTGGTCCAAGATGGTGTTTTGGTCTCTAATTCATTTCTTTTCTGGTTGTGTGAACTCCAAGAAAAGCAGGGTCCTGGTTCAGAACTCGGGGAGGTGGGGTGGTGGCCCTCAAAAGCTCAAAAGACCTGATCAAAGTTAGGTAGCGGAAAGGAAATGGATGTGGTTTAAAGCATGTATCACGAGATATGTAGGCAAAAGATTAAAAGAAGAAAACAAAATTCAATCTCTACCTAGAGGTCTCTCTCCACAGATGGGATTGTCTTCAATCATACTAGGATGTGGCCACTCTCCACGGCAAAACCCTTGAAATTGGGTTCAACTATATATGGGACTATTTGCTTTTTTGCTTCTTAACCCAGATTTCTACTTTTGCTTTTGAAACCTCTCTCTCTCTCTAAGGAATCTAATTAAAATGAATTGATTTGGGTTGGCAGAAATTGAGACAAAAATCATAAATATACTTGCAGAGGAGTTAGATAAATGTATGTAGCACATGTGAACAGTTTAAAATCCAGGTTAAATGGTGCAAACTCCAAAATCTGTACTGTTAACAAGCGAGATGTATCCTTCAGATGCTATACAGTAAAGTAAAAGAAGAGACACCTCTTGAGAGTCTGACATATGGCATGTTGGTGACATCAAAAAGTGGGCCACGTGTACACTGTGGCATCTTCTCATTTCCCTAGCTAGCTAATAACCATTTCAGGGAATACCCAATATCAATACTTTATACTACAACCATCAAACCCTACACACATTTATCAGGGGCATTTTGGCCCTTATATCTTGTGATAGTGGGGAACAGTGTTTTCCACGTGTCCTTTTTAGAGACGCTAATGGAACTCAGGAGAAAGAGAGGAGAGATTTTGTTAGAACCACCAGAGTGCTAATACACCTAAATCAATCAATAGATCACCGACACCTCACCATGTTTCACACAATGGATCAAACGCACTAAGCCTTTCAGTTTCCACCATTGAAGAACGTTATCTTTTAGTCAATGGGGACAAAGTTTTGATTGATTTGTTAAAAGCTAAGCACACATAAAAGGCAGTGATTATTGATTAGTTTAGGTAGAGGACAAAGCACCAAGGTTAAGGTATATATAATTCCTAACACACCCTTTAAGTTTTTATTTATTTATTTTTTTTTGTTAGTCTAGCCAAATAGGTGACATCTACACACATGAATCTCAACCATTTCTTTACCATCTAATCACATTTCTTATTCTATGCTGACCCAATTCAACTATAGCTAATTTAATCCATGTAGCTATTTAAATTAAATAATAACTAACACATGAAATTGGTACCTCTAGATTAACTTTTAATTGGGAAGGGTTTAGTGGATTGATTGCTTAAAGAGAAGTAGGGTTTTATTTTTCTTTTGGGTAAAAGAAATGTAGGGTTATTTTAATGATATTCAGTAAAATAATGATTTACTAAGGAGATAGATGGAGTCAAAATGGGCTGGGGGTTTGGTGCATTGTGAGGGCATATTCCATATACCACCCATTAGGGATAAGGAGTGGTTTTGAGGATTGTGAGATCCAAACCCACCCAACACATCTCCATGTGCAGCAAAGGCAAAGAAAGGGGGAGGGGGGAGTTGGGGTTGAGATGTTGAGTGGCCTAACAACCATTCCCTATTCAAATACATTCCTCCCATTGGGATATGGGACCCACCGGCAATGGAGCTGTTGCCTTTCTTTATCCTTTCTACATATATTTTCAGCTCTTGACAACCAGTGTAATTGCTCTTTTGTTGCCTTGTCTTCCTTTTCACAATGTCACATATATATATGTAGGCCTAGTACTGCCTTTTGCTTACCTGTAAAGCCATCCCTTTGCTCAACCCCAAGTGGAACCTTCTCTCCCTTTCTAAGCTACCTTGGATCTTTGGTGGGTCCCTTGTGTATATATGAAAAAAGATTAGGTCTACAATCTACATGATTTGTCGGGTGATAGCAGGAAGTTATCCTCATGACGTGGTTTACTAGCTGCCTACTTAAACCCCACCTCCCCTTGTGGAAGTTAGTTGCAAGCTTGAAGCTAATTCCCTTTGATTTGCTTTCTCTCTTGTGTGCACTACTACGTACGTACTGCTTAAGCTAAGCTGCTTTCCTTATTCCCTCCTCTTCTCTCTACAACACAACTGTAAACGATCGATGGATATGGCCTCTGTGTCATCGGTTGAGAGCTGCTGGGAGCCCATTGTTGAGAAGACTGAATTTGAAGGAATGGAGGTGTCTGAAATCGATGGAGATCTTCTCATGTCCTTGCTAGAAGAATCACAAGTTGATCAGGAGGCCGAGGACGAGAGGTTGGGCTGCGTTATTCGGTCTCTAGAAGCAGAGATAGACGACCCAAATGTGCTGGGTGGCTGTGGCTCCGTTGTCCAGCCTGAATTGGCTGGCCGCCGTGGCAGCTGCGAGGACTGCCGGCTGCAAGAGATGGGACTACTAGAGGATGGCCATCACTGCTCGGGGTCTTGTGCGTCCCAACTCAGCAATGAGTTTGATTGGATTGATATGGATATGGCCTCGTCCACGCCAAGTGATGACATGGGCAACTGGTACATGGACTCTTGTGCTGATGAGATGATTGTTGGGATGGTGGAACTGGGAGAAGTAAGAGATTATTCTCAGTTCTACTATGGTGTTCCCTTGGAGGAGAATGCCTATAGCTCTCTGTGGCAAGAGTCTTATGACGCTCTGATGTTTTGAAGATGAAGAAGCCATGGTGATTGGTGAAGCCCATCCATGGTTGTAGCTAGGAAGAACCCATAAAAGATTTTAACTCAGTTTTGTTTTGATTGGTTGTCATCAATCAGCACCTCTTACACTTTGTAATCTACTGCCCTCTGTTATCTTCCTCTTCTTTGTTTTGTTCAAAGCTGAAACACAAAATTTTAAACTCATTCTGTGGAATTCCCCCCTTTTTGTTGAGAACCAACACTTCAATTCAATCTTTCTTTAAAGCATTGTGAGATAGTGATTGCTGAATGGAGCATTAATGACCAGATTTCATTATAGATTGGGGTATCAAATTTTCAATATTCCCTAAATAATATGGGCCTGGTCACATCTCAGTGAGAAGACAAGAGATTCCTCTATTAATTTACACCATCAAACATTAATAATGAGCATCTTGTTTTCAATTTATCAAAAAATGAGATGTGCCCAGATAATCAATCACCCTCAGGAGGAGATGCAAATATGGAGCACCAAAAGATAAAGAGATAAGTTAAATGGAAATGGTTCATGAAGCAAGTGATTCAATTCTAAAATGAGCCATTGACCTTGGAGTGCAAAAGATGGGTATAAGAGGTCTGAGATGGACTTGGGTGGAGTACAATTCATGAGACTTACCCTCACAATTCTCTGAAAGCTGTGACAAAAAAGGGGTTCAGCAATTTCAGTTTGATACTTCCCAATCCAAAACTGTGGAATCTTAATGTGCACCCGGTAACCCAAATACAGGTTGACTGATAATCCATACCCATTTAAGATTGGATCTGCTTTTGGTTTAGACAAATATGTTGTTTCTCTTTTGCTTTTCAATATATTATTGCCTTGGGCTCTTGGGCATTTTGCATCTAACAAGGAACTCCAACTGTTTGTCGGTGGGCTTCATATTGAACTATCCATTTCATAATTCAAACCCACCCTCCCAAGTCCCAATGGGCCCAGTAGTTTCAGAGTTCGGGTTTGGGATTTCCAACCTCAAAAACAGTGGACCCGGTTTAAGACTCATTGCCCACTCCAAAGTCGTACAGCTTATCCCCACCCTACTCTTTTTCTCTTCTTTTTCCAGAATATTCTTACCCTTCTACCTTGCTTTCTTGTCAAGCCTCTCTCTCCCCCCTCTCTGTCTTTCTTTCTTTATGTTAAAGATTAAACTCTCCATCCCAGGATTCTCTTTTTTTTTTTCCAAAAGATGTGTCAGATTGAAGGGAAGAATATGAAAGGAAACCCACGAGCGTTGAAACCATTTAATTAGATAGGAAAAAGGTGTGCAATTATGTACTCAATCTATTTGTTTTTCTTTTCATGTCTAGATTATTAGTTCACCACCTGGAGCAATTCCTGGTTATTAATAAAATATTAGAAAGAGCCCGTGAACCCTAAAACGGTTTTATATTTGTCTTTTAGGAGCACAGTACCTTAAGATAACCTTAGTGTAAATGAACTCTCAAGTCTCAAACAAGCCTCACCGACACCCTGGAGGGACTTTGCAACAAGCAGAGAAAGTAGCCAGGAAGTTTGTAGGGAATTAACAATTGAAGCAATCAAAAGAAGGCCATATACTTGCGGCTGTTTGGTAAGTCTTTTCAAAAGATTTTTTAGAAGTTCTGATAGTTAAAATACGTAATAAGGTTTTGCAATAAGATCTTGATTTTCTAAAGATTATTTGGTTAAGACGTATCTTTTCGCGTGAAGATGAGTTGAAAAAAATCGAAAAATTTTATTTAGAGCTTCCTAAAAATTGTCAAAAATGGGTTTTACATGTCTTTTTCGACAAGATGTCTTTTGATGGCTAAATCTTTTTCTAATCAAATTAAACGAGAAAAAACGAAAATACATACTATCGAATTTCTAAAAATGTGAGTCTACATGAAAAAATACACCAAACGAGACCTTTAATATATGCTTGACCTCGATGCTGTAGTTGTAGCACCATTTTCTGAGAAAACAATGCTTTTATTTTTGTTTGAAACCGCTACTGCCAGATAGGACGTTTTCTGAAATAATATTAACTTTTTCTGTTTGATACCAATACTTCAGAAAATAATTCCAAACAAATTTCCATTTCCTAAAGCACCATTTTTTCTGATATAACGTTAATGTGACACCGTTACTTAACGTTAAATTATGAGCATAACGTTAAATTTTTTCTGATATGAGCATAACGTTAAATTATGCTCATATGACACAATTAGGGATGGACAAAGCTGAATCCCTGTTCACTGACCTAGAGCTAGACCGACACTCAGATCAGATCTGGAGTTCAATGCAATGCCACAATAAAGCCTTTGGATCAAAGCACCAGACAGCTGACTATGTATTTATTGTATTGAAAGGAAGACAAAGAATAGTTTATTTCCAATTGGGTAGGGCCATCTTAATAAAGTCAGAATGATCGGTTTTGATGATTAATTAATTAATAGGTTGAATAATGTGCAAGTTTAAGCTGATTATTAAAGGTTTCTTAAGCCTATAAGCCAGAAGGTGTGTCTCCAATTTCTCTATTCCCTTGTCATTATTATTTTGCTTTTGTTGTTGTTGGAATTTAACTATTTATTTCTTTACTTGCATTCCATTGATCTCTGATTTCAAAGATTGACCCAAAACACTTTTCAGCTTTTTTTTTTCTTGGACAGAACTAGGGCCACATGACAGGAGGGTAGAATGGCCCAGTGATCCATTCTTATTTGGGAGAGGGGCATGAGACATCATTAAGTCAAAAGCAGAATATGATACCGCTCTCTCTCTCTCTCTCTCTCAAGCCTTCTACCAGCCCCTCTTATTTATTTGGGATAATGACTCAAACCACCCCAAGCTATTTGACAATTGCTTAAATTAGCGTTCAAGTTTAAAATCTACTTCAATTACACTATAGTTAGCTATCAGAAATATGACCTAAAGTATATTAGATGACAGTCAGAAATCACATACACATGTGATATCATGTGATGCATTAAATTTTCAAAACCCAAATTTACCTTTACCTAATCATTCCTTACTTCATTTTGTACAGTAGTCTTGGGAATGCCAACGGGTCGGGTTTGGCATGGGCTTGCCTTCATGCCTTAACCCTAGCCTGACCCTCTAATACCCCAATCTGATTCATCCTAAAAAAATCCATAATTTTTGAACCCGATTTGACTCTATAGGGTTTAACCCAATATCAAACCGCCCCGATCCATAGTATTTTAATTATACTTTTTAATATGTTTTGAAGACTTAAAATCTATTAATTTAAGTTAGGAAACTGTTTTATAAATTTTAAGGTGTCACATTTTTCATTTGAAAAAAGAAGAAAAAAACAAAATGAACATGTAAATAAATCCTAAACTTTAAGGCTATAGAGTTCAAAGTTAAAAAGTTATAAGAATACTTTGTATATATGCAGAGTATCATGACCCAGCGGGGTAGGTCAGCGAAAACCCTAACCCAACTTGGGTCAAAGAATCAAAACCCTAACCCGACCCTAAAGTCGAATATGTCTGACCTTAACCCGACACTAAAGTCAAATATGCCTGGCCCTAACCCAACCCTATAAGGTTCAGCCAAGCTAGGTTTATGATTTAACCCAACCCATTGACATCCCTTAGTCTACAAGTGGACAAGTTCTAAGAGGGATCCACCCGACACCCAGGTAAGCCACGAGTAGTCTACACAAGGCACCTAGGTTGAGGACCATGTGTTCAATGAATCACCCCACACCCAACCATCTTGCCCCCTCGCATGTGCTACTCCACCTAGCACCCCCTCCCCTACACACATCAAACTTCATAAGCCCCACTGTCACAAGTGATCTCTTCACCATGCCATCAAGTGCCACCCATCATGCCAACGGCATGCCATCAGAGTGCCTTTATGTATGTCTTGGGTGGAGCTATTCATGTATTTTGTATGAGGGGAATACTAATGGCATTTTTTGTAATTATCAGTATGATTTTTCAATTTTCACCACTCTTAATATTTCCTTCTGTTACTCTCCTAAAATCTTAAATTACTCTTTAAGGGGAGGTAGATAGTTGAGCGGTGCCAATACCATGTAAAAGTTAAGCCTGATGTCCCCTTGACACAAACTTGTGTACTTGTGCTTGCCATCTTTAATGCAATACAAAGTTTTGTTTTGATTAATTTGTATGCTATCGCTATTTCCTTTGTTACTTGTTGCTTTGTTCCGTAGGCTTTCTTAACATATTCGAGCATCGTATAGGGCCTCGACAACTAGCCCCTTGACAATTGGTATTAGTGTAGGAGTTCTTTGCTAGCCATTTGACCTGTGACGCAAGTGACATCATGAAGCACAATAGGGACATTGCGGAGGAGATCAAGCATGGACTCTCCTAGTTACACGAGATTGATGATACACCCTTAGTGACAATGCACTGAAGATCTGTACATCAAAAGCCAGCAAGCGTAAGAAATCTATCGACAAGCACACAACCATTGATATGTGTGTGTTACGTTGCGAAGCAACAATGGACAAGATGTGTGATCAGGTGGACGAGCTCCATCAAAATGCCAAAGCCATAGAGAGTGCGATGGTGGAAGTGGAAGGCCGCTTAAGCGGGGTTGTGAGTGAGGTCTACAATGTACTCAATGGTACATTCAAGGAAGTTTGCAGCACCACACGTCAACAAGAAGGAAGTTCATCCCACTCTCACGTCTAAGTCAAGCTTCATAGTTTCCAAGCCCAACTCGATCAAATGAAAAGCGAGTGGGCAACATGGAGGAGAACCACGTTCTCTACAATGGCCATATAGGCCCAACTAAATGAAATTAGGGAAAAATTGGCTTCTATGAAGACAACCAAGCGTATTTCCACCAACATCTAGACCTAGCTAAATGAACTCAAGGCAGAGTGTGCAACCATGAAGAGAGACATCGCTAATCAAGCCAACAACTCAGTCGTGCACACTCCTACCCACATCAAGATTAGGGAGCAATATATTACAGCAACCAAGATTGATGATTAACAGGCTCAAGAACGTACAACAACCATGTATTTGACTAATGTTGCTATGTTATTGTGGCATAGAAGGTGTATTAACATTGAATGGGGCATTTTCATCATGAATACATGAACTGATTTCAAGGAGTTGAAGAGACAATTCTACCCAAAGAATGTAGAGTACCTTGCTTGTTGTGGGATGAAGTCCCTCAAGCACGGCAACTCCCTCAAGGAGTTTTCTACTCTTGCCTTGGAGATCACCGACTTGTTATTCAACTTCATGAATGGGCTATGACCATGGGCGAAATTAGAACTTCAACAACAAGGCATTCAAGACCTTGCTACAACCACAATAGTAGCCAAGCAACTAAACAATATGAGGTTGTCGGATGATGAAGCCTTCAAGCCTTCTAGCCCATTCACCTCAAATTTGAATGGGGGAGATAAGAAACCAAGCTCCCCTCAAGAAAAGCAACCTTACAACAATCGGCCACCCAAGTACCAAAAGGGAAAGCAACCACAAGGAGATTTAAGTTCCTACAATTGTGGGGAGGAGCACCTGATGAAACACTTCCCAAAGCAAGAGAAGTTGAATGCTCTCATCACTAAACTAAGTGATGATGAACAAAGTGATGGGGATAAAGTACACAAGCACCGAGAGTAAGCACTCTTCAACTCTTCAATGTAATGCTCAAGAAAAGGCTACATCTAAACAGCCTACTTCAGCCAAAAGAGGGTTGAGGTATGTTGACATATGCATTGGCGGGAGACCAACCAAAGCCCTAGTTGACATTGGGGCAACTCACAACTCTATATCTATTGAGGAGGAGGCCAAGAGACTTAACTTGGCCATTTCAATGGAGCTAGGCTGGCTCAAAGCTATCAATATAGGTGCTAAACCCATCAAAGGCATGGTTTTTCAAGTGAGACTCTAAATCTGAACCTAGGATGGAGAGATTAATCTTTCTATTATTCAAATGGATGATTTTAATGAAGTCCTAGGCATAGGCTTTATCCTACAAGCAAAGGCGGCGCTAGTTCCACATTTTGATATCATACTTATCCCGGATGAGAAATCACCCTACATGGTTACAACAATGATGACAACTGACAAGTTGAAGAAGCAACTCGGCATTGTTGCTTTCCCTTGATAAAGCCATGTCCAAGACTAATGACAACTATGCAGCGGAGAAGACCCCTGCTTAACTACCCATGACCACCAATGTCAAGACAAAACAAGACTCCAACAAGCAACAATGATCCAGTGAGTCATCCTTAACATCTCAACAGTGTTCGTTAGTATGCCTACAATTAACTACCAAGCTCAATAGAAGACCCAAGGCTGTTTCCAACAACAACTATTCCTACTATTATGCCAAACAAGGAGAGCGAGTGCAATCCAAACCAACTAAGGAACATCCTCTTGCATTGCCTCAAACCAACCATTGTAGTAGACCTATAAGGAGAGAATCTTGGAGAAAAATATATGGAACCAATGCCCCAAGAATCCAAAACATCCTTTTGATCCAACTTTGGCCTCAACTTTTATACAACCAAACCAAATTCTTCCTTGTCATACTTTAATGCAGCTAGGAAGGGGCTATGACTTAGATCTAGACACAAAATTCCTAAACCAAGGGAGAAGACACAAGACTTCCACCCAACCTTATGCTCAGGCCTTGGAAAATACGAAGTTCATGGAGTAGTTGAAGAATCCTCCTTTGTCAATAGTAGATCCCAACAAGTAGAAGCCAATCTTCGAGGACAAAGCCCGAATTGAGTGGGGGAGACTGTCACAAGTGATCTCTTCACCGCGCCATCAAGTGCCATCAACCATGCCTACAACATGCCATCAAAGTCTCTTCATGTGTGTCTAAGTTGGGGTTATTCTTTTATTATGTATAGGGGGAATGTCATTGGCATTTTTGTAATTATTAGTATGATTTTTCACCACCCTTGATATTTCCCTCTATCACTCCCCCAAAAGCTTAAGTTACTCTTTGAGGAGAGGTAAGTAGTTGAATGATTCCAATGATGTGTAAAGGTTAAGCATGAGGTCCCCTCGACACAAACTTGTGTGCTTGTGCATGCCATCTTTAATGCAATACAAAGTAATTTTTGATTAATTTGTTTGCCATCATTGTTGCCTTTGTTGCTTGTTGCTTTGTTTCAATGGCTTTCTCAACACATTTTAGCACTGTGTGGGACATTGACGGCTAACCCTGTGACACCATGGTGCAAGGAAACCCACCCAACCCTTTGCCCCCCCCCCCATGTACCACAAGCATACATTCTTAAATATTTGTTCTTTCTAAATTGTCAAGATGTGTCTATGAGTTGAATATCACAAACTTCCAAACTTGAAGATCTTATGTCCATGTGGGTTGGGCGAATGCATCGATGTTGAAATCCAACTTGGGAAACCTAAGAACAATGGTTGCATGTTACTTGCATGCCTACATTGGGTAAAGAAGTACCATTGATGTAAAATTTTCAATGAAAATTGAGGGTTTTAACTTTTCTCTCTTCTCTTATTTTGTAGAAGGGCGATAAGAGAGGATGTAATTATTTCTTATAATTAGATGAGTTGAGAATGTGCCCATGTGGAAAGGGTGTTTTTAGAGTATTTTCTTTCAAACAAACTAGCATGAAGGGTAAGCGTTCTTTAGTCTATCGAAAGGTGTTGGTAAGATTTTTCTTTGACCCAATATATTGTTGACATGAATCAACTAGATATTTTGATTTTACAGGTTTAGTGTACATGTCATTTTTTATATTTATAGGTTTGGTATACAAAATTGGGTGCATTTTTGCACCATATGTTTTCATGTTTTGTGTGAAGGATATATGCTTGGTGTGAAACATGTTTATAGGTTTATTGTGATAAAACAACTGAGTATTTTTTGCACCAACTTTTGCACTATGTTAGGTGTAATATGTGGTTTATAGGTTTGGTCTGATACTAGTATATTTATAGGTTTGCACCAATATGTTTTGTGTCAAAAACCTAACATTAAATGTATGAGACCTACCCTAAATATTAACAATTTACTCCAACCAATACAAGTCCAAAAACTTCCCCAATACACCTTAAGCATCCCTAATGTTCACATTTTTCATAGCATATAAAACTTTGTCACAGAGTTTGACCTTCTTATTGAAAATAACTTTTTCCTGTTTGCACCACTAACTTAGTATGTTTCTATGTCTCCTTAGCAGAGCATTGTTGGTTGGCATATGTTATTCCCCTTTGAACCAATACTCAAGCAAAGAAATTACAACCATCTTCCTACAACATAAGTTAAGGAAGTGAATGACCCATTATAAGAGAACAAAATCACAATTGAACTTGCAAGACCTCACAAGACCCTTGATAGATGTGAACGTCATTAAGTAATGGGCTTAGTAGTCCTATGGAGATCAAGTACTTTATTTGTTTCTTTCTTAGAAGATAACAAAATCAAATGATAGGGCACTTAAGGCTTAGTTACTCAAAATTGCAATGAAGCCTAAGCCCAAGCCATTATCTCCTAAGGCTATGGAAATTCTAGCCTAGTTAGTAACCTTATAAACTCTAGAGCCCACACACCATCAATCCTAGGGATTAGGTTAGCTACAAATTAATGACTAATATCCAAGGGCAGCACATGCAATGACCCTTTGCATGTAGGAATTAGAAACAAAAAAGGCTATTTGATCAAATGTCAATGGATGGTTGTTCATACATGTCATTGAGCTAAAAATGCCTAGGAGTAGATTGGTATCTGAGGACAACACTTTCGCATGTAGTTATTGAATGGAATCATTTAGTCATAATTGCATATACTTGTTTATTCAACACTATTGTGTACTATCATCAATTCACTTTGTATTACCTTCTACTACACCACCATTCTAACAATGAAATTGTTGGATTTGTTTTGTAAGCTATGGAAGATGATATATTGACTCTAAAGTAAACTATAGAGGCAAATGGTAGAAGTCATCTAATGGAAGACTGGAGTATGTTGGGGGAATGTAGGATTTGTGAGGAAAGTTATAAGAGATAGTGTAGGTGGGTAGGTTATGACACTGAGGGAAAGTCTAAAGGATAGAAGAATGGCACTCTCACTCTCTCAATCATAGTGAATGTGTCATCCTCTTTGTATGGTTGGGCATTTATAAGTGTTATAAATCTTCTATCTTTGAAAGGTTTAATACCCAATAGCAATCCCTAGGTCATTGAGGATCGCAATAATTCATTGCCTTTTATGAACATTGAGGGGATTTACTACCAATTATGCAAAATGGAGTATTCACCCCATGTCCTCAAGGGAATGGTGGTACTTAGGGTATTCCTTTCCCAAAATAAGGAGAACAAGCAGGATCAACACAACATAAACAAGAAAACTAAGATACTGAGAAACAAACAAACTACCTTACAAACCCTAAAACATGAAACAAAAACAGAATGAAAAAAAAAAACACAAAACATGAAGAGACAATTTTGTTGTCTTCCTCTAAGGCTTCCACCGCCCAACTTGGAAATGTATTCACTAGCAAGTTGGACTCAAACCTGCCATGAACTGCTACTAGATGAGCTACCCTGTTTGCTGATCTAGGAAGAAAATAGAACAAACATTGGTAGGAACTTGCCAACTAAAATATCATGAATCACAAAGAAAGTTCCAAAAGAGCAATTTGAACCTTGGCAAGAAATACTATTAATAAGATCTTTATAGTCACTTTTTGTCAAAGAATTCCTATAGTTTTTCTTAGTAGCAAGTTTTAGTGCTTCTAGGATAGCTAGAGCTTCTGCTTGACTAGTTGAACTGGCATGACATCTACCAAAACAGAGAGCTTGGAATCTTCCTTCTACATCATGAGCCACTAACCCAAAATTAGAAATACCAGTATTAACCACAAAAGAGTTGTTCGCGTTTATCTTCATCCAAGGATGAGTCGACTTTGTCCAAAAAGGGGAGGGCCCCTAGGGGCATTAGAAGGGTGTTGATTTTGTCTCAACTTCATCAATACTTGGCTCAATTCCTTCATTGCTAATCTAGACTTGTTAATCACAGAAATTGGGTTAGGGGACTCATTTTTAAAAATAGCACTGTTTCAAGCCAACCATATGACCCCACAAAAGTCTTACAGAGAAGGGAAGTAAATTACTTTCTTTGTGTTCAAGCCTTCTGCACATTAATACCCAATTTTTTAGCCACTCTTTAAAGCTAGAATTTTTCAGCTCATCAGTTCTAAGCCCAATGCCACTCTCAAACCAAACACTTTGAGCATAGTCACACCTAAACAGAGCATGCATGATTGTTCCATTCTCATAACCACAAACCTTGCAGATCGGATCCAAGAAAACCTTTCTATTAATCAGATTCTGAGCAACTGCCACTCCATTATGATAGCATTTCCATACAAATGCTTTGATCTTTGGTTCTATCTGTAATGACCAAATAGCTAACCGCAGGCTCCTTTCATCTTCTTGTCCTACACCATCTTGCTCTAGTATAAGGGGGTTATTTAAACTTTTTGCCTTAAAATAGGCCGATTTAACACTAAACTTGCCATTTCTAGAAGGAAGCTAGACTAGCCTATCTGGCCACTCAAAAAATGGGAGATTTGTTCTCAGTATTTTTTCAGCCACTAATGGAAGGAAACAACTCCTTACTAAGTTTTCATTCCACTTTCTATCATTTGGGAGCATGAGTTCTTTAACAAACACAATGTTTGGAGGCCTTGGTCTAGGCCCATAAATTTTGTATCCTTGTAGATCAGGGATCCAAGGGTCATCCCAAATCTTGACATCTTCACTAGAACGAATGCTCCAACATGCACCTTGTCTAAGAAGTTTTTTCCCCTCTAAGATACTTCTCCACCCCCAAGACCCATTGCTAGAAAATTTTGTACTCAAAAAGTTTTTATTTTTTACATACTTTGCTCTAATTACATTGGCCCACATACTGTCTTTCACAGAAGCAATCCTCCAAGCTAATTTTACTAGAAGTGCCTTGTTAAATAGTTCAGGATCCCTGAAACCATAGCCCCCATCCAACTTAATTTTACAAATCTGGTTATAGTTGACCTAGTGAATTTTGTTACTTCTTTCAGTTGTACCCCACTAGAATTTCCTTTGAATCTTTTTTTAGTTTATCACAAATGGTTTTTGGAGTAGAAAAACAAGACATATAGTAGTAGGGGATAGCAGTAACAACTGCTTTGATCAAGACTTCCTTCCCCGCATGAAAGATGAATTTGCTTTGCCAACTTCTTGTTTTGTCCTCTACCCTATTCACCAAGAAGTTGAAAACCTCTTTTTTGGACCTACTTATCTGAGGATGAAGGCCAAGGTATATAGAGGGTTTCTCCACCCTTCTTAAGTGGAGACTTCTAGCAATTAACTTTTGGATTTTTGGGTGGATATTTGAACTAAATTTGACTGTAGATTTTTCAATATTCACCTTTTGACCTGATGCCTACTCATACAATCAGATGACATCAAGAATTTTGTAACCCTCCTCTAAATCAGCTTTGGTGAAGATGTAGCTATCATTAGCAAAAAACAAATGAGAAATTGTGGGACTTTTCTAATTTAGTTTAACACCAGAGATGCTACCAATTGACATAGATTTATTTAGGAGAGAGGAGAAAACATTAGAGCACAACAAAAATAAGTATGGGGAGATGGGATCACCCTGCCTAAGACCTCTCTCAAGCCACACTTTCCTACTCGGATGACACTTGGGATGTGGCTGATTGCTTTCAATGTTTGATGGTTACTATCCCCATTTTCACTATCTTATTCCTTGGATCACTATGCCTTTTTTTTGTTGTGACGTACTTTTAGTAATTTCATTCATTATTTGATTGTGCCATCTAACACATCCTAGGGATTATTATCGTGCCTTTCATACCCTTTTATCCTGTATGATGGGCATCCCCCTACTTACTGATAGAATTTTTCTGTTAGTAAGCATTACGATTTTGGTTCTTTTTGAATCTGCCATTTTGATGCTTTCAAAGTTAGATATTTCCTTACAACTTATCCCCCCTTTAATTTGCTTCCTAATAGAACGTAATTTTGTCAGTGAGCAAGAAAATAGTACTTGGTTTCAGAGGTTATTTTTCTTTTTATCTGACAAGGAGGGGGTTGTTATTGCAAATTCAAAAAACCAGAAGCTTCATTAAACAAATCGCATAGCATGGGTCTGTTATACGTGTGACATGTGTCACTTCCCTCATGTTGTGGTTGGAAAAAGGAGGATGGGGAAAAGGATTATAACCCACTGATTTCCGGCTCTTGGTTGTCCTTTGTCCTATCGCTCAGTGTCCTTTTTTTCTTCTTGTCACTGCTCCTCTTTTGTTTCCTTTTGTTCTTCTCAATTTGTCTTCCCCCTAGTTGAGTGTTAGTAGGCTCATCAATCATGTCGAGACTATTGGATTTTAATCTCATTAGAGATTAAATCCAATGGGGTTTGATTGATCAATTACATGAAAAATACACATGCACAAATGTCTTGAAAAATAGTTTTTTTTTCTTACTAAAATTAGTTTTTTAACTTGTCCCACATTGGAAAATTACCAGACTTGTTTTGAGATTTTAAATAGTAGATTGTTTACACTCCTTAGAAATAAAGAGGAGAATATGGAGGCTTGCTACCGCGCAACGCGCACGCACGTGTGTGTGCAGCACAATGAGGCACTTTAGAGGCATACTTTGCTCGCAAAGGGCTGCTTTGATTTTTGGTGCGAGGCTACCCATTGATGTTTCAATGGCCACGATTCGATCAGGTGTGATCAAGAGGTACTATTCAAAGTTAACAATCATTAATTGTTAACTACCTTTTAATAGTCACAATTTTGAAATTGTGACTATTCAATGAGCCTTTTCTAAACCAGTACTTTTCTCTGCTCCATGACTTTAGAAACTATTTAGGAGCGTGAATCAAATAAGTGCACACACAATTTTTCGAAAATCACTTTCTCTCTTAGTCCGGTCTGTTACTGTCTCACAGAAGGTTTCTCTAGAGACTCTTCAACTTTGCTAGTTGTAGATTCTCACCCAAGGCTCTATTGTATCCTGGGAACAAATTTGCTTGTAACCCAACAACGAACTCAGTGAAACAGAATGAGGACAAATAACATTTTAAAGACAGTGTCTTCAGACACGCCTCAGAGCTTATCCTCCAAATTTTAGTGACCCCATATTCCAAACAGAGACTTGTTACATCCAATTTCTGCAATATCATCCAATCGGTGAAATCGCTCATTTATAGAAAAAAACTTCATTACTAAGGGAATTGGTTAGTGGTAAAGCTTTTTTCCCTCCAACTCTTGTGTTTCCTGGGGAAGAGGGAGCATATATATGACATATTGTCAAGGGCAACAAGCTTCTACGCGTGTATAAGAATGTTCCTCAGAAAGAGATTGTGTGGCGTTGTCGTGAAGTGGTTGGTGTACGAGGCATACAACAGATGGGTGAGGATTTGGGGTTCATGGGTCCCTTCGTTATGCAATGGTGCATGCAAACCCACTCTGTCGATCTATCGATGCGTAGCGAGGCCAACCCTTTACAATTACAAAACAGTGACACCAAATGTCTAACACTAGTAGCGCACGTCACCAATCTATAGGGGTTTGGTGAAAAACATTAATTCAGGAGTTCAAGCTAGGCATTTATTAATTAGGGACTACCCACTGCAGTAAGACGCCTTTCCATATTGGTTTGGTGGCAAAAGTAAAGTTTGTGAGGGTGAGAGCTAGATTCATCTTGTTGCTTGCATTTTATGTTTCCTTTATAAGTTTATCTTGCTTGGGAGTCCCGACTAAGTTTCTATTGTGTTGTTTTGATTTCCATGAGTTATGGGTTGTCATTTACTTTCATGTTTTGGGGCATCTTTAAGACCAGTTAGATGAGGTTATTCGATCGGCAACTTGTCGACAACCTTAGTTGCTTGAAGGTTGTTTTGTTTTTTCACCCCTTTTATGTACATGTTTTTTCTACGAAGGGTTGCCTGTAGATCTTGCCGGCGGCTGGGTTATGACAATAAGACTATGTTTGGTTTGACAACTTGTCGGATAGGTCATCGACAAGTTGTCAATGTTGCATGTAGATCTTGTATAAGGTTTTTTTTACATTTTCCTTCCTTTTCCTACTTTTTTCTTCAAACCAAATATAGTTTAAGGAAATATGTCTGATGGATAGAAGAATGGCAGTCTCACTCTCTCGATCACGATGAATGTGTCCTCCTCTTTCTATGGTTAGACACCGTGGTGATGATGAATTTGTTGAAGAGAATTAAAAATATTATGCTGTTAGTGATGATGATGATTTTGAGGCAATGGATGATGATAGTGATGGTATTGTTGATGATGAACATGTGAATGTAGGTGGTGATTTTGGTATTTCTCCAGATGTAGGTGGAGTAGCTATTGGGGATGGGGGAGATTTACTGATCTAGTCGATTGGTGATGAGCTATTGTGGTATGAACCACTAATAATGAATATAAAAGTCTCATGACTTTTGATGATGAAAAGAATAGGGTAATTAAGTCTACTGACTGTGAATTTGATCCTTTAAAGCCATGCATGTTTCAAAGTGGCCATGCTCTTTGATGAAATCAAAGAGTTTCGAAATGTTATGTCTCATTATTGTGTGCAAGAGGGCATAGCGGTCATAAGAGATAAGAATGAAAAAGTCAAGTTCATTGTTATAGACAAGGTTTTCAAAACCGAATCGGGTAATAAAACGGTCAAGGGTCTGATTCTTGGGTCAAACAGTCTGATCGTTCGAACTGAATGAACGGCCCATTCTGACAAAAAATCAAAAAAATAAAAAATCGGTCAAAACTTTAATGATTTTAGGATAAAACGGAATCGGTCACCCATTTTTTATGGTCCGACCATCCGGTCCAGTCCGATTTCAAAAACCATGGTTATGGATGTGCTGAAGTTGTACTTGGAGGATCCATGCCTCCTTTAACTCATGATGGCACCACTTTCAAGTTAAAACACTTAAGGGTAGTCAAACTTGCATTCGGGTTACTAGAAATAAGGAGACAACCAAATACATGGCTATCTAAATTCATTGAGGATATTGTAAGGCTAATATTTCTATATCATTAATGAGTCACTTCCATTTGAAATTGGAAAGGTGTTGGGCATAAAAATTTACATGGCAAAATTGAAAGCATTTGAAAGGATAAACGGTAGCTTGGTTGAATCATACTTAAACCTACCTAAATACTGTAAAGATACTGGCTTTTAAAGAGAGACTAACCTACAAAATCTTTGTATGTTGTTTGTCGTTCGTCTTCGTTGTTTGCCATTCACTATTCTCCAAGCCAATGGCAATTGGTTTCGCCATGACTGAACCAAAGAAATAACCTCTCCGCTTTTGTTTAGAGAGGTTTAATTGAACCAGTACAACAAAAATGGAACTTAAGTTTAGGGGGTAAAATGGACTTTCTGAAAGTTTAGGGATAGTTTAAGTATGGTTTTTAACTTGACGGTACCTTAAGTAATTGTCAGATAGTTCATAGGTAGTATAAGTGATCATCCCTATCTATTTTTAGGTTTTGTTAACCAAATCATCTTACAAAGAACTTCAGGTTCAGGGCAACCAGCCCTTGTAACTATTTTGGGTGTACAATTATGTGATAAAATAAATAAACACAACTTTCGCATAATGGTTCAAGTTTAGGAGTTTTTATTTAGGCTGTGTTTGGAAATGATGCAAATGGAGTGTAAATCCCAGTTCGGGGTAAATTTGTATTCTATTTTATTTTTTCCTGTGTTTGGCAATATTACATTTATATATTGACAAATGACAGATCAATGCATATTTACATTGATAATAAGATGTAAAAGTACATCAATAAAAAAGAAGTAAATTTACATTCAAGTGAGCTTTTGATTAAAAAAAGCATATATTTTATTGCAATTTGTGTTTGTATCCATTACAACTAAAAGTCTGTTTGGTAAAAAGATAAATTTGTCATTGCAAAACTAACCCAACTTTACAATTTATATAAACCATTTTACACTCTACATATTTGCATTCACACGTATTTGCATCATTTCCAAATACAGCATCAAGTTCAAATGTAGGGTTTTCAAATACTCTTCCACTACTAACTTTGTTCATACCTAGGTCACTTTCATTCTTTCTTTATCTTTTAGTTATTTTAGTTGGGAACGGGAATGTACAGAAACCACAACCACAACTCACAAAAATTATAATCAGCTCATGAAAAAGTCCTAGAAGCCACCCAAATTGCTGTGAAAACTCCACCTGAACCTGACAACTATTTTGGAGTCCGTTTCAATCAGATGTCCTTAGATCCATTTCAATGAATTCCTATCAACAGTCCAAGCCCTATCTAGCCATTCGTTTTTCCATGACCTAGTAGTTGAGATGGTCACTCAACATTTCTCCGAATATATGGAGGTGCTGGATCAAACCTGTATGACCACAAATTCTCCATGGTATGGTGAGTGGGCCTCACATAGAGGTGTAAAGTGGGCCGTGCTTGGCTGGCTCGTGGACTGTTACGGGCCATGCCGCCCTCCCCGATGAAAATTTTGGGGGTCGGCCCAGTATGACCCACGGCCTAGGCCCGCATGGGCCTGTGCCATGCCATGGGCCGGGTTGGCCCATGGGCCAAGCCTTGGCCCAAGTCGGGCCAAAACTATTTTTGCCTATTTATTTAAAAAAAAATTGATAAAAACTTAAAATTTTAATTTTATATGAATTTTGATGTATACAATTGCTTATATATACAATAATTAAATAAATTAGTATAATAAAATTGAAAAAAAATTGTTTATTTTATTAATATGTTATATACTATATATTATTATATAATTATAATTTATATAATATATTATATATTATTGATGCAGCGTGATCTGGACACTCCTAGCTGGCGGAAACCTGGCTCCTAGCTGGCGACGGACGGTACCTGAGGAGAAGAGGGAGGTGAAGAATTCCCGGGGAGCTCGCCCAGCGGGAACACTCCGATGCTTAAGTTAGAACTCTGAGAGAACTATAGAGAATGCAAAGAGAGAGCTAAGAGTGCAGATGGCGAAAGTTCAGTACCCTTGCTCCTTGGGGATCAGGGTCCTTTTATATTGGAGTTCTGTCAAATTAGGCGTAACTGCCTCTGTCACAGTCGTTATTGCCAGAGCTGAGGTGGCGGGTGCAAGCAGTCGTCGCAGGGTACGGACCTGCCAGGCATGCAACATTCTTCAGAAATGGCAGGTACAACGCCGCCTGACGAGGGACGTGGGCGCAACCTCCAAATTCGGCAAGTACTGTAGTTAGGCAGATCTTTCCTACAGGTTGCCGAGCTACTTTGCACCAAGCTGCCTTGGGCCAAGCTACCTTACACTGAGGTGTTGGGGGTGCGCCGAGGTGCTTATGCTTGAGGCGGGCCTTAGGCGAGTATGGACAGGAGTGTTAATGGTGCTAACTTGAAGTGTTTCCACTTCAGGATACTTAGCCGTAGGTCGGGGTGTTCCCTTCTCAGGAAGGAAGAGCTCGAGGCTCGTTGGGAGGAGCTCGGGTCTTAAGAGGAGCTCGGGGCGCTCCACCCTTGGAGAGAATTCGAGGTAAGCTGGGTCTTCCCAGTGAGTTGCCACATCCACCGAGTTGTCCGGCTGGGCTCCGGCAAGTTCGTTACACCGAGTTATGGCCAAACTGTCACGCTGAGTTGTCACTTATGCCAAGTCATGATCACGTGTCCCCATGCTAGGAGGTTGGGTCAAATCACCATCCATCAATTATATATATAAATATATAAAATATATAAAATATATAAATATTATGTATATATAAATATATATATATAATATATATATAAATAGTATATATGGGTCGTGTTGGGCCGGGTCGGGTCGGGCCATAGGCTGGGCCGTGCCGGCACGGCCCGCTTGATCATGTCGTGTCATGTCGGACCGTGGACTTCAAACCCCAGGCCCAGCACGGCACAAACCAACGTGTCGGGCCTGGCATGGCCTATGGGCTTCCATGCCGTATTGGGCCACGCTAGTCCAAAATCTTACATCTCTAGCCTCACATGCACCTTTCTCTGTTCCCACCCTTAATCTCTGTGTAACATGTAATATGTAATAGGAAGAAAATATATCTAGACATCCACTTCTAACTCCAACTTTTCTAGCTTTGCTTCTAAGGCTTAGTTTGGGAAGAGTATAAATACAAATATATGCAAAATAATACAAAATACAATGTTTTGCACTCTACATATTTATTGGAAATATGGGGTTATAGAAACTTGGAGGAGAAGCGTGCCTGAAGATACTGTCTTTAAAATGTTATTTTCCCCCACTCAGATTTACTGAGTTTGCTACTGGGTTACAAGAAAATTCGTTCCTAGGATACAAAAGAGCCTTGAGCGAGAGTCTACAACTAGCAAAGTTGAAGATTCTCCACAAAAACCTTCTATGAGACAGTAGCAGATCGAACAGAGAGAGACAAGAGTGATCAATTTAATCTCTAATGAGATTAAAATCCAACAATCTCCCACTTTGATTAATCAATTTCATAAGTCTCTCTCGATTCAAACTACTATAACATAGTTATACATATGAATAGTGCTTTATAACTTAAACCTTCTATTAGTATAGATATCTCAGAGTCTTGTCAAAGTTATTGGTAATAAGACCTTAAACCAATTACTCTCAAGACAAATCGGAGATACCCATACACAAAAAATGTCATGTCTCTATAAGAGTTTCAAATTTTTGCTCAACATTGTTATGGTCATATTCTTCTTTCCTGGTTTCATGAACAATCTTGAGAGTAAACCCAAACTCTCATGAAAAGTGGCACTACTTCCATGTTCACATAGGTGAATTTCCACTGTGTCTTTCGTTACTTGACACATTTCAGAACTTCATTAAAAGTATAATTCAATCTCTCATTGTAACAGACATCATTGTTTAAATTGCGATGGGAAATTTTTCAATGTTAATGCTAACAATCAGATCGCAGTAACTTGTTGTTACCTGTTAAACTCAATACTAATGTTTTCAGTTGAGTTTGGGTCACCATTATCGGTAACTAAGTGAAGGGTTTTAATCCCATCTCTTTAATTGTCATTCTTATCAATTCTCTAGGCAAACCTTTGAATTTAATCTCTAATGAAATTAATCAAACTCCATTCAATTTAATCTTTAATAAGAATAAAATCCTTGTATTTGTATTCCTTCCAAAACTGAGCCTAAGGTTTAATTTGTTTCCATTACAATTTTATTTACATTGGTGCCAAAAAATGTGAGTGTATATGAGTTGAATGCCAACTATTATTTCTTTTTGTTTTAGATATTAATTTTTTTGGTAGCTAGTTGTAGATATCATTTTGTTATGTTTATTTGCAATGTAAGTGATGTATAATTAATCCAAAGCAAGGTAAAGTAGTTTCATTTGAATGAAACTTACTTTTTTTTTTGGCCTGACAGTTTAATTGGGGACATGTTACATAATGTATATATTATCATTTAAAAGCATTAAAATCTTTAACCTCTTTACAAAAAGCGTATCAGTGACTCTCTTAGATACGATCTGATACACTCAAATTGGTCTTATGCAAGGAGAGAGGTGGTGTGGAGTACCGGCTTCTACTTGACCATTATTGCTATGCATCCTGGCAATTATATGCAAAGTCAAATAACAAAATAAAAAAGTTGAATATATATTTATTCTTAGTATGGGCCAATGCTCTCTTTCTATATCACCAGAAAATTAAGACAACATAAAATGAAAAATAAACAAAGAAAATTCAATTTATCATTAAAATTGGCATCTTTTATGTAGTAATGTGATTCATATTGGTTTTCCAAGATTATTCATGCATATATATATATATATATATATATATATATATATATCTTAATTGTTTCATTATTTTCCAATGTTTTTCTACACTAGCTTGTATTTCAAATAAAATATTAAAATGTGTTTATGTTATAGTCATTAGGGCCTTATATTTTGAGTTCACATCTGCACCCCACAATGTCCCACAATACATCTGCACCTTGTATTGGGAACATCTCCCGATAACAGTATGGGAGATGATGAAACATCATTGGGAGATGTTCTCAATACAAGGTGGGAATGTGCTGTGGGGCATTGTGGGGTGCCCCCTTGTGGGGTGCAGATGTGAACTATTATATTTGGTGTTATTCTATGCATTTTCTAGGCATATCCACATATCGTATCTTAAAATTGCCTTCTAATTAATACTGAGATCAGATTTCCTATGTACCCAAACTATTCCCACATCTATACCCACAAGACACTACCATGGATGTGGGAACAGGTCGCAGGAGATAATGGGGAGATGTTACCGATATACAGCAGTAGTGTCTTATATATGGGTATGGATGTGGGTTCCGTTTGTGGATAGGAGATCCGGAGTGTAATTTGAATCTTATTTTAATTATATTTAATATAAATTTTAAGAAATAATTCTCCTTCCTTTATGAATACTTTACATGCTGCTGAGTTCCCAAGCACAACCTACACGTGTCCAAGTCATCACCACCCCTAAAAGGAGATGCATGTTCACGGATAAAAAAAAAAGAAAAAAAACAATATCATACAAACAAATGGCGGGTCAAAAGGTAAAGACAGAGAGATAAATGGGAACTGATTCAGAGAGCCAATGACCTTGGACTGAACCATGGATCTATTCTCGATCTTAGTACAATGATGGGTTGTAGTGGCCTGTTAAAGTGGATTCTGGTATCAGTGGCTAAGTAGATTGACACTTAAATGAATCCCAACTATGGGTTGTTGATGGTTGACAAGGTGACAATAACCCCAATAATAAAAAACCCGATTAATGACACGGTGGGGTTCTATCTATGAAAATGGACCAAAAAATCCAGGACTCGGGTACTTGTAAATTGATGATTTCAGCTTTACTGCCAATTTCAATGCAACCCAGATCCAAATGCAGCCTTGGAGATTGGATTTGAGATTTCTATATTGACTAATAGAGGACCCAGTTAGAGACCCATCTGCCACAAGGTTACTGCTCTTTGCTTTCTTCACAAGGTTTCTCTCCCTCCTTTTTTTTCCTTTTCTTTTTATCTTGTTTTCATCTGAAGATTACCTTGAAACTCTTTCCCCTTGTTTTTGACTGAAAGGTTAGTAAAAGACAAAAATATAAAAGACCCACAGATTTGAAATCACTTTCCCAGTATGAAAGGACATGCAACTACAGATCTGTATTCTTTGTTTTTTTGCAAATCAATTAATGAATTGAGAAACAGAAACATGCATGAACTAATGGTTTCTCCTACATAGACATGGGAATAAAAAGTTTAAAACAAAGCTGGTAACTGATCTGTAGCCACACACATGGCACAACCAAGGCAGACAAAGCTAATATAGAGTTGGGTGAACTGATAGGTATGAGAACAATTAGGGCAGACAAAGCTATAGAGAGCTGGTGAACTGATAAGAGATCTAGAGAGGTGGTTCTAGACTTGGCTGACACAGATTAGATCTAGAGCCCATTGGAATGCGACAGCTTGTGGGCTTGAGCCTTCTTGCAGAAATCATTCCATTCGTACATAGAGCTTTGAATCATTGCTGGAGAGCAGCTGAGACTGTATGTAATACATTAAGAAGAAAATAGTAGTTTATTTCCAACTTGGTATGACCCACTTGCAGAAAGTAACACCCACTGTTCAATGGGCCACACTGATCCAACTCTGATGTTGAGTAATTTCTTTGGTAATCAATTCCGATGTTAAATTAATGCCCAAGTTTAGATCAATTAATGGGTTTTTGAATAAGTCTGTGTACGAGGTTTGTCCAATAATTTGTATTCTCATGTCATCAGTTCATCATCAGCATTTTACTTTTGTTGTTTCTTGCGTATCATTGATCTGCAGTTTCACTGATTCTTCTTTTTTTTATATATTTCTGGTGGGGAAGGAAGAGCACGGAGAATTATTTGGGTCAAGTTTCATTCTGAGATACGGATGAACTCATCTCATGGAAATGCATGTGATACCCTGACAGAACTCATCTCTACTTTTGGAACTGTTAATGGATACTGTTTTGCTCTGGTTCTATCCACTACCTCTTTTACCATCTATCTTGGGATCTCCTTCAAGCACAAGCATTCCATGCTGTCCATTAGCTAGAACATGACTTAGGCCATGGCCAAATAATTTTCCTTCTCTCCCAGGTTTTGAGCATCAGGACCTACCATTAGATGGGTCCTACATTGAATATACCCTAGGACAAAAAGTAGGATGACTAGAAGATTATTATCCACTGATTTTGCTGCATTTAATTGAACAATTGATAAAAACTCCTTTTTAAAGTTAAAATTCATTCCTGTTTAGCAGCAATCAGATGGTTAAAATTCATTTGATTTTAGCTGTCTGTGGCATTCCTATTTTTAATTGAAACGTTCTGGGTTGATCAATCAAATTGGTGAAAGATGTGTTTGTCACACCACAAACAGACTCAAATAACAGTTGTATGTCAATTTGTATTGATCAACTCAAGACCATTCCAGGTAGAAGGAGCAATGATACCAAACCTTAGTGGGGTCTTAGTTTTCTTAGGCTAAATTTGGCAGTCCTTATTTTAAAGACTTATCTCCTTTTTGCAGTTAAAAAAAAAAATGTTCTTATAAACACTTGAGTTTTCAACAGCAAAAAGGAGATAAATCTTTAAAATAAAAAATTCCAAATGCAGCCTTATTCATGAAACAGATGGTAAGTCATGTGTCCCTAGACCGATGTACAGTTGTACAGGTCCTGAGTCTCCGGATCCCAACCCAGATATCCCTATAACCCATTACCATAACCCTTTAACAAACAGGGCCATTCAAGCCAAGCGATGAACATGTTTCTATCATGGATGCCTCCTGAAAGGCATTTTTTGATCATCACTTGAGACTTAAATTCATTAAATATTAATCAAAAGAGTTTTTTTTTTTTCAATTGAATATGGCCAACAAGCAGATGAGATTCTATCATTCTAACACCCACCATTAAAAATTAATCAAGAGTTTTCTGTTTTTTTTTCAATTGAATATGGCCAACAAGCAGATGAGATTCTAACACCCACCGTTGAATGGGTCCAACTGAGATATGAGATTATGATGTTCAATTAGTGGTTTGAACAATTATTAAATTTAAATTAATTAATTTTTTTTTCTTTTTTTTTGGGGGGGGTGTTCAACCATGATGCGGGAAAGATATGATACCGAAGAAATATATAATATGCTTTTTATAATAAACAGAATTGTTAGCAAAAGTGCTTTTCAAAATTTAAGCAGACAAAAATACTTTTCTATGCTCATTTTTACTATTATCTGTTGAGGTATATGATTTGTCTTTTCACTGGAAATGTTCACCTTCTAGCAATCTGCCCAAATCAGTACCTTTTTGGCATCTCATACGCTCATGGATCTGCAACTCCACAATATTTTGATTTTATGGTGGGAACTGGAGAAAAAGAGCTGCACGTAAGACAAGTTAGTGGGATGCATGCAGGCATTAATTAACGGACCAAGTCTGAGATACGCCACTTAGATGGGACCCACATGAGGGACCACATCTGCTCTTGATTCCAGTCTTGAAAGGCATGTGAGGGATGAGACTTCGTCCTTGCGCCTGAACAGATTTCCCCTATTGTGGTCATTGAGAGAGAAAGTCTATCGCTTACTTGCCACGTGTCAAGTTTTTCCTTCTCACACAAGTAATCTATCAATATCTAAACCTTATCCTAAGTCCTAACGTAACCATGGTTTTTAAAACCGATTCGGTCACCGAACCGGTCAGGGTCTCGTTATTGGGTCGAACAGTTTGATCGTTTAAACCGAACGCTTGGCCCGTTCTGACAAGAAATAAAAAAAATCAAAAAGAATAAAAAACAGTTAAAATCATTCGAATGGTTCGAACAATTAACCACCCGGTTCAATGGTCCGCTGACCAAAATTAACGGTTTTGGGAGAAAATCCAGTTTTTAGAAAAACGGAACCAGGGTTCCCGGTTATTCCGGTCCAGTTTTGAAAACCATGAACCCAACTATATGGGGGCAGCTTGTGCACGAAAAATACAAATTAAAATGGATGGTGGACGGATCTTTTGATCTTCAAATTAGAAGAGCAGCTACATGACCATTATGCCTTGATTCTAATGATCAAATCGTTTATGCAGCTGATATGAAGACATGGTTTTCAAAACCGGACCGGACCAGATGGTCGGATTGGAAAAACCAGGAATCGGTCAGGTGATCGGTTCCGTTCAGGTGACTAGTTCCATTTAAGGTTCGTTCACCCCCTGAATCGGTCAAAACCCCGATACACCCTTTATAGGGGCGTATTGGGGTGTTCCTGATACGATACATATCGGTCAATACGTGTCGATTTTTTGAACCTTGTTTCCATTTTACCCCAGAACTGTTATTTCACCAAAAACCGTTGATTTGGTTAGCAAACCGTTCGAACTGTCCAACGGTTTGGCCGTTTTTTATTTTTAAATTTTTTTTTGCTAGAACGAACTGTCCATTCGATTCGACCAATCAGACCGTTCGACCCAGGAACCGAACCCCAACCGGTTCGTTGTCCGATTCGGTCTTAAAAACCTTGGTTGAAAAGAAATCTATCACTTACTTGCCACGTGTCAAATTTTCCTTCCTCGCACAAGTAATTCAACATCATTTAAACCTTGTCCCAAGTACCAAATTAAAATGGATGGTGGACGGATCTTTTAATCCTCAAATTGGAAGAGCAGCTACATGACTATTATGCCTTGATAGCCATACAGATATTGTTGGATCAAGGATGGGATGGATGTTTTGATAATAATAGATACTGAACTGGTGGCTGAAGTGCTGTCATCAAGAGTTTCTGCCGAGGGGTGGTCTCAGAAAATTATCTATGATCAGTGTATTAATATGTTAGTTCATTTTGAACCGGTTTTTTGTATTATTAATAAAATGAGCCTTTTGTTTCTCATGCCTATTCGCTTTATCAGTACATGGAGGGGGAATTAGTTAATGGAAAAGTTGTTCGTATTGACCAATAATTCTATGTCTTATTCTTAAAAAGTACAGATTTCACGGTAATTATTTCTTTCATGATTATCACTTATCTAGGGATAACTTTATCGCATTGTGGAAATTGATAAAACATTATGGTACAAAATTGTTCCTTTTTTTATAATGAAGTTTTATTCATAAAACTTTATTAATTATTTAATTTGCTTGAAAAAACACTTATAATCAAAAGAACATGAATAAATGGCTTAACAAAAAACAAACAGAACCTTAATGTATGGTAAAATTACACACCCATACGTATACACCATCTATATATCATACAAATACAAACCGATAAAAATCGTCACACCTTTGATTGTGGCAAGAGAATTAGTGTCCCAAGCAGCTCTCCTCTTCAAATATTATCCCAAAAGATTATTAAGGTAGTGACTGACTAGTGACTGAAATTCGCCACATAGGGAAAACGACACCATAGAAGCTCTGAACCATGAGGCATGAGGAACCTATTGTGGTGCAGCCAACTAAGCTGCCCCAAAGAAAGAATTCCAACCAGGTGTAGCTGACCTCATAAGCAAGAACATCAACCATCCTCTTGACTAGAATGCCCCTCAAAGTAATCAAATCGCTCTTCATAAATCATGACTAAACAAACTTTATGAGAACACTTTTAGTGAGTGGGAAACGTGGATAACATAATATAATGCTCTATCCACTCACCCTAGAGTAGAGTGTATAGTCACGCTTTTATTTTTCCAACTTTGTAGATTCTCCCTCCCAAAGCCCAAGTCAGGATCACGGAATGCATGTGTTACATTTACAGAGGCGAGGAATAAGTTATGGGAAGAAGTGGTATTGGAAATAAATAAGGACCTCTGTAAGTTTTGGTGCCTCAATTGATGTTGAAGTCTGAAAATCTCCATTTTGGCCTTTCTACCATGAACCTCGTTTTTCATCTTACCAAAAGATGCAATGCAACTATCCGACTACTAAACAGCAGGGATCAAGGAATGCATAGATAATCAAGAAAGCTGCTGTATTTGTTTTATCTTCAAAAACGAGATTGGATTAGCTGAACCAAGGTTTTAAAACTGCCATTGACCTGGGTGGTCAGACCATTTGACCCAAAAACCAATCATTTTCCCGATTCCATTGACCTGATTGAACCATTCGACCAGGGCAGCAGTTCACGGTTTAATTTTAAAAATTAGTTAAATTAAAATACAAGAAACTAAAAATGCCATTTATGTTCCGAATGACCCAATCGACATATCACTTCAGGGTTTTCTTTTTTCTCTTTCTCAACCATGGGATATCTCTCTTCTCCTCTCCTCCCCTTCTCCCCTTAAAGTTTCAAACCACAGCTGTTGCAGTAGAAACCTTCTTGGACGGCAATGAATAACATGGCCTCTGACCACTTGAGAGGCAGTGTATACTTGCAGAGTTGCAGTGGCAACCGGGCAGTGAGTTGAAGTGGCAACCTTCAGGTGTTTTTCAGATTTCCCCATCGATTGATTCCAAATGAAAATAAGGATGTTTGATTTCCCCAATCCCCATCCATTGAATGAATATTTTTGTTTTTGTCTTTCGATCGAAGTTTGATTCAAACTATTTGAATCAAAAACAAAATGTAAATATTGATTCAAATTTCCCCATCGATTGAATCAAATGAAAATAGTGATTTTTACTGTTTTAATCAAAAATAAAATGAAAATATTGATTCACTTTGATTGAAAAAACTTGTTTCAATTTTTTTATTTCTCTGTGAAGCCTAAAATGAATCATAATAACAATAACACACATTTAAATGGATTTCGGTCTAAAATAAATGAAAAAATAAGAAATAAGAACACGCTCTAAATAGACTTTAGAGTATTTTTTTTATTTGACATCATGAGTCAAAGTGTTAATCCCAAATGGTTGAACTGCTGAAGGCAAAAGTAGTTTGGGTCGGTTTTTAAAACATTGGTCTGAATACGATGGTTGTGAAATGAGCTGTGAAAGTGGAGCCAATGATAACGCCCCGCACCAATCATAAAATACATGAAACCCACATGTTCCTCAGCCCACTAAACTATTGTGTTCAGCTAATCTTTTTTTTTTTTTTTTGAAAAATGAGATTGGATTAGCTGATCGCAATGGCTGTGAAGTGGGCTATGGGGAGTGATAGTGCCCCAGGCAAGTTATAAAATCGATAGAACTCAACCCCATGTATTTTATGGTTGGGCATTCCCATTGCTTCTCACTGGTTCCACAACCAGCTGAACAGCTATTGCATTCAATTAATCCTATTTTTTCAAGAATATATGCTATCAGGTTTTGGAAATTTCAGATGACAGAAGACTACATCAGGTAACTCTTATGTTTAATTGGGCACGGAAATAAAAAAACAACAGGTGCTTTGGTATAATGGTGGGCAGTGTTTCAACTGCATTTCAATCAAATCTGTTCAGTTTATTTGCTCTTAGCTCAATAAATAAATATTTTCTTACAGTAATAATGACTCTTGATCCTGGGCCCTAATTATCGGTTTATAGAAAACTGTGGGCCCCGTGAACTGGTTTCTCAACTTGGACAATCTGATTATAAGTATTCCTAGTGATCCGACACCTCAAAACCACCACTAGGGCTTTCATATTCATGCTTCCCGCCAACCACCTCATAGCTAGGTTGCAAAGAGCACCGGCTGTATATGGTACACCTTTCTGAGAGGGAAAATTGACACTTAACAAATTTTACTTTCAGTCTTTACACAGCAAATGATAGGGCAGCCGGATATCATGAGTCTCCGTTGTCATACATTTTGCACTGCCGAAATCAGGTGTCCTTTTGGCCAACATTAAACTTGGCAATGAAGAAACCAATGGTATCAAGTGGCGATGATGGATCAAACCTCTGAACTAGTGTTTCTTCACCAGGTCTTAGCCATTCCCTGTAAATCATGCATTACACGTTATTAGGCAAGGTTTGCGATGGACATATTCTCAAACAGATATCTTGCAAACATTATTGGAAAAGGAATAAAATAAAAAAAACTACGCTGCCGGAAAGACATGATACCAGAACGGTTGACCAATCAACTCCCCTCCCGGTGAACTTTGATAGATTCCACCTGATTGGTTACCACTTTTATGATACCGATTGATCGGTTACAAGTTTTTCCAGTATTATGGTCAAAAAAATAAAATAAAATAACAGTTAGTTCTAGCCTAAGATATTTCTGCCCAACACAATCTGAGAAATGGCCAGCAAGTCAGCGACAAACATTTTTACTCTATATTGCAACAAAGGTGCATATAAATTCAACGACAAATAAATGTCGCAAAATGACTATCGGCATGCCTTGTCTCAACCATCCATATTATGGGAAAAGTCAAAGAGGATGTTCCTTGTGGAATTAATTAGAGGAGAATGGTGAAATAGAGTACATGTAGTATGCTGTGTGATTGATGATTTTCAATGAGATTAAACAAAAGTTTTGAAGACTGTGAGAGAGCATTATGTGGATGGGTACGTTAAGAAATCATGAAATAACACTTCCACAGTTCCACTTAGGTGAGTATTTCCATTTTCCACTTAATTTGATAAAATAAGAAAAATTCAACAACCCAATCATATTGTTTATATGTTATCGGGGAGTACGAAGGACTTAAAATTTTAAAAACAGTTAGTTATAATACTCTCAACAAGTTTTACTTTGTTAATTATATATTTCAAATTTATCTATGGATTATCTTTCCTTCTTATTTTCCATAATGGAATATTTTAGTTATACATAATTTAATAAAAGGAATGAACAATATAATAGCCAAGGTTTAAAATATGGTGGAATAGTGTAAAATATGTCGGCAACATCGAATGGAAATATTGTAAAAATCATAAACATGGTGGAAATAGTGTAAAATATGCAAAACATAGAATGATATTTTATGAAATGATAAAAGATGCATAGGCACACCTTTTTAAATCACTATCTTGTTCTAAATCATTAAACAAAGCTAAGAAACTAAAGTTATGGACAAAAGAATACATTCTAAAGTTGCCCTGTAAACCTTAAGATTCAGAGTTTCATAATAGAATGTGTTAAAGAAAAATTTAAACTCAGAGAAAATGTAAATGATTGTGTAATAGATCAACCATATAATCTATTACACAAACAAAAAATTAATATTTAACTTCATGTTTGAAATGAATATTGAGCTAGCTCAAGGTGGTTATCATGTAAGTTAGGCATAAAATAACATTGTTACTTCACATATCTGGAATACTGTCACCAACTTATGTTATAATACTCTTGAGCTCCACAAAGTACTAGTAGTGTTCATTGGGGAATATGTCCATTCCAATAAAATTTCATGTCACTACCCATGGAAGTGGAAATGGAAATATGTTGTGGAAACTATTTCCACATAGTTCTGATAGTGTTCAATGGGGAAATGTCGATTCCAGTAAAATTCCATGTCGCTAACTATGGAAATGGAAATATGTCGTGGAAATATTAGGGAAATTAGGGACATTTTAAACCATGATAATAGCATAAGGACTATATGTACATCATAACTTTTAAATCAAACAAGATATAATCAATAGCAGATACCATAAAATAATTTTTAACCTTTAAATTTATTTCTAACCGAAAGAAGAGGCCATCTTGAAATCGTGTAATCATTTAAAAAGCATCATAAGAGAAAAATCATATCTATCACCATATTATTATGTAATTATTCAAAAGAATATGCTTTTTCATAATTTGAAAAATATTGAAATATTTTCATAGACCAATATATAAATGTTACAAATTTTTTTCAAAAAATCTACAAAGTTTCCAATACTTCTGACATCATTTTTTTAAGTGGTTGGCATTCCATTGAAACTGACATTTTAAACCTTGTTCCCACATACATGGGTATAGGACAAATATAGGTAGAAATAAGCTCATTAAATTCAAAAATTTACCCCTATAAAAAATAAAGACTAACCAGCTTGTCAAAAACTATACATCTCAGTAATAGCATGATAGGCTTTGTTTTGATAGAGAAAGTTAAGCTCATTAGATCAGATTTCATAAAACCTCTAACCAAACTAACTAGCATCTAAAAGCAAACACTCACTTGCACCCTCCCCCCTTTAAAAATCCTTTTATTTCTTTCTTTCAAATACACCAAAAAACGGAAGGTACAGATAAGCAACTTTAGGCCCTTAAAAACATGAAGCTAAGAGTTAAAAACAGGACCCATGCATTAGAGTGAAGACAGGCAAGTTCCTGTAGCGGTCTCCACATAGTGGATATGGTTTTAAATAGAATGGATTGGCGAAACAGGATTCATGTAGCCGACCCCATATAGTTGGGATATGGCATGGATGATGATGATGACAGGCAAGTTGACGAGGCATAAAAAACAGAACAGCATGGGTCAATATAAGAACTTAGGTATGGAAGCATATGCAAAGAAGTTTGGTTTTGGAGATAAGGAAAACAAGGAAAGGTTGCCTGTCATATATATCTGCAAGGCACAAAAAAGGCACAAGGATCAATTTGTGCCCAAGGTGCAAGGCGAGGCGCGCACCTTTTTGAAGCAAGGCGCAAAAAAAAAATTCTACAAATCAAAAAAAAAAACCCTACGCTTTTATAGTCAGCACGTTGTATCCGTATTTCTCAAAATGTGATTTTTCTTGAGCATATCTCCTTTTTTCAGGAATTGCCAAGTTATTTGCACCCTCTGTTTCAGTTTTGCATGATTTTGAACCACAGGATACTCCATCGTCCACTGCTGAGAAGGATCTTCTCGTCTTCTCTCGCAAGCAGGTTCGTGGTCCAGCTCCTATGCCTACGACCCTCTTCCTCCTAGTCTGGATCCCTCGCCCATCACAGATAACCCCTCTTCCACCTGACTGCTACAGTTTTCCTTCAAACCATAGCTCCTCTATTGCCTTGACCTCTACAGATATTCCCCATTCTTACTAGCAGGCTAGTAGCAACCCTCAGTGGTAAGAAGCCATGGATGCAGAGATTCAAGCTTTGCATGAGAATGACACCTGAGACCTTGTCCCAACAACTTCAGATAGCTCTATCATTGGGAGCAAATGGGTCTATTTCATCAAGCTGAAATCTGATGGGTCTCCATACTGTTACAAAGCCAGGCTTGTGGCACAGGGATATACGCAGGAGTATGGCATTGACTATGAAGATGCATTTGCTCCAATGGCCAATATTACTACAATCTGTGTTCTTTTAGCCCTCTCTGTTGCACACTCTTGGACTATCTTTCAACTGGATGTGAAAAATGCCTTTTTACATGGGCATCTAAAGGAAACAATATATATGAAACCTCCTCCCGGGTACTGTAGTGGTCCCTCCCGTCTGTCGGCTGAAGAAGTCCCTTTACGAGCTCAAGCAAGCCCCTCGAGTTTGGTTTGAAAAATTCAAAGATGTCGTGCAAGCCGGATATAGCCAAAGTGCATCGGACTACTCTCTCTTTGACCAGAAAAGACCCCAGGGCCTTACCATTCTCTTACTATATGTGGATGACATATTGTTGACTGGAGATGATATAGAAAAAATTCAGGACCTCAAGTCTCTTCTCCACAATTCCTTTCACATGAAAGATCTCAGCCCTCGTAATTATTTCTTGGGACTTGAAGTTCAATGGAGCTCCCAGGGTTATTTTGTTAAGTTGGCCAACCTCACTAATGATAAACGAGATGATACTCCCTTGGAGCTAAATGTCAAATTATCCAAATCAAAAGGCTCCCTGCTTCCTGATGCTTCCCTCTATCGGCAACTTGTAGGGTCCCTCATCTATCTGACCATGACTCATCCTGAAATCTCATATGTAGTTCAAGTTGTTAGTCAGTTTGTCTATGCCCCTCATCAATCTCATTTCACTGTGGTGCATTGAATCATCCGCTATATTCGGGGCTCTTTATCACAAGGTCTTTTCTTCTCCTCATCTTCTTCTCTCCAACTGAAGGCCTCTGCTGATGCAAATTGGCTGGATGCCCCGACACATGCCACTCCACTACCAGGTGGTGTGTGACGTGTGTCTTCATGGGTGACTCTCTAATATCATGGAAATGCAAGAAACAACAGATTGTTTCCAAATCCTCTATGGAAACAGAGTACAGAGCAATGTCATATGTTTGTAGTGAAGTTGTTTGGCTTCAATCTTTATTTCAGGAGTTGGGTCATTCCTCTCCTACGCCCATTCCTCTGTATGCGGACAACACTAGTGCTATTAAGGTTGCCTCTAATCCCGTCTTTCATGAAAGGACAAAGCATATTGAGGTGGACTGCCACTTTATCCGCAACATGTTTCTTGCAAACTCTACCTCTCCCTCATGTTGCCTCTAATATGCAAGTTGTTGACATCTTCACAAAGGCCATGACAAGGTCCAAACACTTATTTCTAGTAAGTAAACTAATGCTCATGCCTCCGGATCAATTTGAGGGGGAGTGTGAAGAAACCCCCTGATGTACCATTTTACTGTAATTCTTATTGTATTGTTTCTCTTACTTTATTATTATTTTCTCTTCAGCTCTACAAGGGCCTCTATATAAATTCTTTAATTTCATTTTCTATATAAAGAACCCTTGGGGTAGGGTCGAAGCATCCATTCTTCATCCCCATAATTCTATATTCTACTCTGGGTCTGTTGACAAATACAAACAAAATATCACAAGTAATTAAAACTCTAAACTAATGCAAGGCACTCTTAAAAAAACTAAAATTTAGAAAGATATTATGCTAGGCTCATGCAAGAATATAGGTGTGAGATTATATATCTATCTCTCTCTCTCTCTCTCGCTCTATATCTATATATATATAGAGAGAGAGAGAGATAACTATAGAAATAAGAGGCCTTTCTTTAATGAAAGAAAGATGAAAGCACAATAATATACAAGTTACTGATGGTGTTACAATATGTATTTTCAGCTTTCAAAAGATTGCTTAGGACCTTATAGCAATAACCAGCTTACTTAACAGATAAAGAAACTAATCCAAAACCCAAATGAAGGAAATATATTGTGAGCTTCGAAACGGAACCGTTGTGTGATGGAGGGGTAAACGAGGGTATTTTCGGCTGAAATTTCACAAGCGGGTATTGTCTGATTGGTTCATCAAGATCGTGGAAATTCGGATGAATAAGTGGGTCCAACATGGAATCTTGGTTTGATGGTAGGGTAAACAGAGGAAAAAATCGAAGCTCAAAAAGAGCTTCAAAATAGAACCATTGTGTGGAGGGGTAAACGAGGGCATTTTCGGCTGAAATTTCATGGTTGGGTATTTTAGAGTATCCGGGATCTAGTGGTAATGTCTAATTGGTTCAGGGGGGTCAAGATCGTGGAAATTCGGATCAATGAAGGGGTCTGAAATGGAATCTTGGTTTGATGGAAGGATAAACAAAGGAATCTTGGGTTGAAATTTCATGGGAACCTTGGTTTGATGAAAGGGTAAACGGAGGAATCTTGAGCTGAAATTTATGGGGAGGTATTTTAGGATATTTGAGGTCTGATGGTAGTGTATGATCTGAGGGTCAAAGTGTAGATGGATGAGGGTTGATCGGGGCCATCGGATTGGTATCAGGCAAATGTAACAGTGGATCTAGAGGATTTTGGGCTGAAATTCGAATTCTTTGGGTTTGTTGGTGTTATGAAGAAATTGTAAGGGTCTGATCGGATGTTCGGAGTGAATCAGGGGGGTCAAGTGGCGGACCGAGCAAAAATTGAGTGTTGACATATATTTTTTGAAGTTCCTCAAAATACATTCCTCTTTAACCAAGATGTATTTATAGAATGCAAGTTAGAATTGATTGTTATTCCTTTGGGTTGTGACCTCTAACTTTTCTTGATTCAGCTATAGTAAGCAATTTCCCAGGTCTCGTGATAATCCATGTGTTGTTAGTGAGTACCAGTTTCCACAACGAAGGACTTTTGATGTTACTTAATTTAGTTGTAGGAAATGAAGATAGCCACTTCCCAACACTGTTTTAGTTTTGTTTCTAACCCAAGAAGGCAAAAAGTGATTGTTTCATCTACCGCTGCACTATGTTCTTTAACTTGAATTAGTGGCTGGTTCAGGTTATAAGGTTGGGTGAAGTTGAAGAAGCTAGGGTTTCAAGAGAGAAAAAGAAAGAAGAGAATAGAAGAAGAAGAGGAAGAAGAAACCAATGTGTCAAGAGGTGTATGTTGTTCACTGTTCACACCCTCAAAAGTTCACTTTATAATTGTAAAAATAATAATTATAAGAAGGCCCCTATCAGGGTAGTGTAAGAAAGGAGAAAAATACCAAAAGCACCCCTGTCTAACTATACTCAACACTCCCCCTCAAGTTGAGCATATATGTCAATCATGCCCAGCTTGGCAAGGTTCTTAGCAAACTTTGAATAGTGAACACCTTTAGTGAGGCAATCAGCTAGTTGGTCTTCTGACCTTACAAAAGGAAGGCAAATCTCCCCACTAGCAATTCTTTCTCTAATAAAGTGTCTATCCAACCTCAATATGCTTTGTACGATCATGTTGGATAGGACTGTGAGCAATATTTATGGCTACTTGATTGTCACAATATAGTCTCATTGGAGCATCTGCTTGGATGCCCATCCCAGTCAATAAGGTCTTCAACTATAGTAGTTCAGACACTCCATGAGCCATTGCCCTGTACTCTGCCTCAGCACAAGAATGAGCAACCACAGATTGTTTCTTACTTCTCCAGGAAACCACATTGCCTCCAACTGAGGCACAATAACTGGATGTAGATCTTCTATCATCGATGGACCCTGCCAAATCAGCATCTATGTAAGCCTCAATCTTTAGATGGCCATGGTTGGAATACAACATCCCTTTACCAGGGCATCCTTTCAGGTATGCTAAAATTCTATTAACTGCCTACATATGAGATATCCTGGGTTCATGCATATATTGTCTAACCACTCCAACAGCATAGGAAATGTCAGGTCTAGTCAAACAAAGATACAGAAGGCATCCCACCAATCTCTGATATACCCCCTTATCTGGAAGAACTTCTCCTTTAGTAGATTTCAACTTGTGGTTGGGATCAATTGGAGTTTCTACAGGCTTACACCCTAATTTTCCAACCTCTTGAAGCAAACCAAGTACATATTTCCTTTGTGACAGAACAATCCCTTTCTTGGATCTTGCAATTTCAATGCCAAGAAAGTATCGGAGATCACCAAGGTCCTTAATCTCAAATTCAAAAGCAAGGAATGACTTTAACTGAGAGATACATGTGATATCATCACCTGTCACAACAATGTCATCAACATATACTATTAAAATTGTTACTCTACCATCAACTCTTCTAATAAATAAGGTATAGTCAGCCTAAGATTGAGAAAAACCAATATTTAAGATGGCATTCCTGAACATGTCAAACCATGCTCTTGGAGACTGTTTTAGCCCATACAAAGACTTCTTCAAGTGGCACACTTTTCCATCAATGTTAGAGAAACTTACCCCAGGTGGTAAGTCCATATACACTTCCTCTTGTAAGTCCCCATTAAGGAAGGCGTTCTTTACATCCATTTAATATAAAGGCCATGAGTAATGGGCGGCAAGAGACATGATCACACGAATAGAGTTCATTTTAACAACTGGAACAAAGGTTTCCAGATAACCAATGCCATAAGTTTGAGTGTATCCTTTGGCTACAAGCCGAGCTTTGTATCTTTCAATTGAGCCATCTACCTTGTGCTTAACAGTATAAACCCTACATTCAACAGGAATCTTATCTTTAGGGCAAGGAGCAACCTCCCAAGTCTGGTTCTTTATTAGGGCCTCGATTTCTTGGTTCATAGCTTCCTTCCAATGGGGGCACTACATTGCCTCTATAACACTGCAAGGGATGGAAACAGAAGAGATAGTAGAAATATAGGCACAATAGGAAGGTGAGAGAGCATCATAAGACACAGTTAGTGATAGGATACTTGCTACATGTCTTCTTCCCTTTTCGAATGGCAATAGGAAGATCAAGGTCAAAATCAGTAATAGGATTGTTAGGAGGTTCAAGATTACCTGAGTCTGGGGAATCAGATTGTGATGGGAATTCTGCTTCAGGAGCCACCCTCTTACTACGCCTAATGAAAAACTCCTTCCAGAACCGAGGTTGATACACAAGAGGAGGAGGAGAAGGAATAGAGGTAGGAAGAGAGGGAGGAAATAGAGGTAGGAACAAGAAGGCAAAAGGGAGTCCGATCTTCACTTGCATTCTCCCCTTGAAGAGGACAGGATGACTAGAAAAAGGAAGAGGATTCCAAAAAGGTAACATCCTTAGAGACATATCTCTTGTTGGATTGAAGTCTTTGTATGTATGAGTATTCGGCTGATAAGAGTTCTTATTAGCCTATACTTAAGTTTAAGTTGTTCTGTACTGGGCCTTTGTTACTGGGCCTAATCCTGTTTAATGTTTTAAGTTGTCTGGGTGTCCCATCACTAATCAGGGGCATTCTAGTAACTTCCTGTATCATTGTACTACACCATAATATAAATAATAGTA
>NW_010729092.1:7204977-7223232 GCF_000365185.1 Nelumbo nucifera | reverse complement strand
ACAGATGCAGATTGGGCAGGCTTTGTGTCTGATAGAAGATCTACTATAGGTTACTGCACATTTCTTGGAGGAAATCTTGTGACATGGAAGAGTAAGAAGTAGACGGTTGTGGCAAGGAGCAGTGCTGAAGCCGAATACAGAGCCATGGCACACACTACATGTGAATTAGTATGGCGAAGGAATCTCCTACAAGAAATCGGGTTCTCCATGGATAGACCTATGAAATTGTACTGTGACAATCAAGTTGCACTACACATCTCATCTAACCCCGTTTTTCATGAGAGAACAAAGCACAGAGATTGATTGCCACTTTGTGAGGGAGAAGGTCCTTACTGGAGAAATAAGCACAGAACATGTGGGCTCAAGTGATCAATGGGAAGATTTGTTTACAAAAGGCTTAAGCTCAGGGAGAGTGAACTATATATGTAACAAGCTGGGATTATATGACATATATTCTCCAGCTTGAGGGGGAGTGTTAGAGCTAGCCGAATAAGGGTAGATTAGTCATTTTATTTTTGTTATGTGCTTATATGGCAGTTTTAATAGAGACTTCCTGTCCCATACTTAAGTGGGGGGCGTTAGTCTTTGTACAACTAATTAGAGGCTAATTCATATTAGGGTCGACTGATAGGGTTTTAAGCTATCAGATTCAACTGTTCCTTCTTCTTGAGGGGGAGTGAACTATATATGTAACAAGCTAGGATTATATGACATATATTCTCCAGCTTGAGGGGGAGTGTTAGAGCTAGCCGAGTCATTTTATTTCTGTTATGTGCTTATGTGGTAGTTTTAAGACTTCCTGTCCCATACTTAAGTGGGGGGGGGCGGTTTAGTCTTTGTACAACTAATTAGAGGCTAATTCATATTAGGGTCGACTGATATAGATTCGACTGTTCCTCTGGTTCGAACTACTGAAGCCACTGAGATAACACCGGCCAACCCATATTTAGGCACTTAGGCCTTCGGCCCACAGTCCCAATTCTGGACAACCAGGGTTGTGTTCACCCCACTGAAGCCCAACACAGAGCCCTACGGCCGATACTCGATCAGTTTGGCGATGTATTTGAGGAGCCGAACCAATTACCTCCACTCCGGGCTCGTGATCATCAAATACCTCTCTTACCCGGTTCYAACCCAGCCAATGTGAGGCCATAAACATACCCTTACTTTCAAAAGCTAGAAATTGAGAAGGCAGTAAGAGAACTATTGGAAAAAGGGCATATACAAACCAGCACCAGCCATTTTTCATCTCTTGTACTCTTAGTAAAGAAGGACAATAGTTGGCGCTTTTGCGTAGATTACCGGGCCTTAAATCAGATTACTATGAAGGACAAGTTTCATATACCCCTCATTGGCGAACTACTGAATGAGTTGGGAGAGGCACGAGTGTTCTCCAAATTAGACCTGCGGTCCAGGTATCATCAGATTCGGGTCCACCAGGCTAACATCCACAAGACAACCTTTAGGACCCACGATGACCATTATGAGTTCTTGGTTATGCCTTTTGGACTCACAAACGCCCCCTCCACCTTTTAGGCCCTCATGAATGACATCTTCAGGCCATTTCTAAGGCAATTTACTCTAGTGCTTTTCGATGATATTCTTGTGTACAGCAGGGATTGGGACACACATATGGAACATTTGAAACTCACCCTCACAACTCTAAAGGGGCACCAGTTACATGCCAAAATGACAAAGTGTTCCTTTGGGCAAGGACAAATTCAGTACTTAGGCCATGTGGTTGCAGCGGGTCGGGTCATGGCAGACCCAGAAAAGGTAGAAGCCATTCAGAAGTGACCCCAGCCCACTACTGTAAAAGCTTTGTGGGGCTTTCTTGGGCTTACTGGATATTATAGGTGCTTCATTAAGGGGTATGGGCTTATGGCTGACCCACTAACGCATCTATTAAAGAAAGATTCCTTCAGTTGGACTGATGAAGCCCAACGGGCTTTTGAAGACTTGAAGACAGCAATTTCCAGCCCTCCAGTCCTCACTCTTCCAGACTTCTCTCAGCCCTTTGAAATAGAATGTGATGCGTCGGGTGTAGGAGTAGGGGCTGTCTTTGATGCAGAAAGGGCAGCCCATTGCTTATTTCAACAAGGCTCTCTCAGCAACTCACCAAAGTCAGTCCACTTATGTCAAAGAAATGATGGTTGTGGTAATGGCAGTGCAAAAGTGGCGTGCATACCTATTGGGACGCCAATTTGTTATTAGAACAGACCAACGAAGTTTGAAGTACATAGCAGAGCAAAGGGTGCACACCCCGGAGCAGCAAAAATGCCTTAGTAAACTGATGGGCTTTGACTACCTCATAGAATATAAGCCGGGGCCCGCAAACAGAGTAGTTGATGCCTTGTCACGAGTAGAAGAGTTAGCCCATCTGACCTGCTCTAGCCCAGCTTCCCTTTGTTTGAAACTATACAACAAGAAGCCAAGTCTGATCCGCAGTTGCAGGCCATTAGAGATAAGTGGTAGCGAGACCCTTCACAAGTTGCTGGTTACCAAGTTGTGGGGCCTGATCTTTTCTTTAGAGGTCGGTTTGTTGTTGCCCAGAAATCGTCTTACAAAGCTGAATTGTTAAGGTTGTTTCATGACTCCGCCTTGGGAGGGCACTCAGGGTGCTACGGACCATAAAGAGGCTCAGTAGCCACTATCATTGGGTAGGAATGCATAAGGATGTATTACAATATGTATCCAAATGTCAAACCTGCCAACAGCAGAAATACTTGTCACAGTCTCCCGCTGGCCTTCTACAACCTCTCAAGATTCCAGATCAGGTGTGGGAAGACCTTTCCATGGACCTCATCACGGGTCTTCCTTGTTCTGCAGGAAAGGAGGTTATCATGGTAGTGGTTGACCATCTCACCAAGTACAGCCATTTCTCTGCATTACCTCACCCTTACACCACAGCAATGGTGGCTGACATCTTCATCCAAGACGTCGCCAAGCTGCATGGAACCCCAAGATCCATTGTCTCAGATCGGGACCCTACTTTCCTGAGTTCATTCTGGAAGGAATATTTTCGGTTGCTAGGAACCCAATTGCACCCCTCCACGAGTTATCACCCGCAGACTGATGGGAAGTTCTTAATCGTTGCTTGGAAGCCTACCTTAGATGTTTCATAGGGGAAAAGCCCCAACCGTGGGCAGAATATTGGTACAACTCGACTTATCAGTCAACTGCTGGAATGACACCCTTCAAGGCTCTTTATGGCAGAGAACCTCCTCCCATACCTTATGAATATGGGTCATCCAAGGTGGCAGAAGTAGAGACCCGCCTACTTGCAAGAGATGAGATTCTTAGATTGCTTAAGTCCAACTTGACAAAAGCCCAGCAGCGAATGAAGGCCCACTATGACACTCACCACCGCCCGTTAGAATTAGAGGTGGGTGACTTCATTTACCTTAAGCTCCAACCTTACCGCCAGATCTTAGTGGTAAGACGGGCTTGGCACAAGTTAGCACCCAAGTATTATGGGCCTTATAAGGTTCTGGAGAGAGTGGGTCTTGTTGCTTATCGGTTGGACCTCCCTGCAACCTCAAAGCTTCATCCAGTGTTTCACATCTCACTTCTTAAGAAGGCGGTGGGAAATCATACACATGTCTCACCCAACTTACCCCAATTCACTGAAGAAGGGGACATTGACACGGAGCCTGACAGAATTGTGGATTTCAATTGGGTTCGACGAGGTGGTTAGGTTGTGCCAGAAGCCAAGGTAGAATGGGATGGGCTCCCTCCAGATGATGCCATTTGGGAACCTTATCTTAGGCTGAACGAGAGGTTTCCAAACCTAGACCATGAGGGCAAGGTCAATGCTAAGGGGGGAGGAATTGTTGGAACCCAAACACTCCCTCCGAACCCAACTATAGGTATGGAGCAGACCACCACCGAGCAGCATTTCACTAGAAGACAAAGAGGTTAGCATGACACGTGGCAGAGCCTTCCATAGTTAGCTACACTACCACCAGAAGATATTCTCTTCATCAGTGCATACATGTAGGCCAGCTATATAAGGCCCTGATCATGTAATAAGTGGCATGAATGAATATCCCTTTTATCTCTCTCTCTGTGTCATCTTCTTCCTACCTTCCCCCCCCCTCCCTTCCATCTTCTGTTTCAGGAGGCTAAGCCACCCTCGAAGGGGCTTCCGAGGTGAGCGGTAACTCATCAATATCAACCGATACGCACTGATACAAACCGATGCATTGCGTCCTACTAAAAAAATGACAATAGAAGGATTCGAACCCAGGTCATCCAACGTGCAATGCGCCTTAATCTAGTCTTATGATAATAAATGAAATAAAATAGCTTTATTAAATTTAGTATATACATGTAATCCAAATAAATAATACGTACTTATGTTTAACAACTCCAACAAAAAATTAAAAAGAATAATATTCAAAATTAATGTTTTACAAACTAAAGAAATAAGTAATCTATCAAATCCACATTAAAATCAAAAGATTATTTTAATCACAAGAAATGTGTACAAATAAAATATTTTTTTTATTTGATCAGTAAATATGTGTTTTATTAAAATTCAGATTGTAAGCATTTTATACAATTTGATGATGGGACTGATGATCCCTTTTCCTCACTCTATTCATCACTCATTACAATGTAGCCCAAAATAATTGTTGTCTCAATGCCCCTTGTTTTGCTAATCCATTAGCCATTTGCACTTCTTCGGACCCATTTAAATTCACCCTCAACCTCCTTGGCAATCTTCTCCACTTCCCTAATCACATGTTTAAACGTCCATGGGGTGTGGCTGCTATTTGTTGCCCATGAAATTACTACTTTTGAATCCCCTTCTACTTCAACATGTCTGCATCCTAGTTGTTTGGCTAGCTTTAACCCTTGTAGTAATGCCAATAATTCAGCCTTCAGCAAGTTTCCGTTGCCAATCGGCCCCGAGAACATACCCAATATCCTCCTGTCAGGGTTTCTTAATACTCCTCCTACTCTTGATATGCCTAGATTTCCATATGAGCACCCGTCAAAATTCAGCTTTACTTTATTGCCTTCAGGTGGTTTCCACTCCAGCCTTACTTTATTCTTACTCTAGAAGAGTGTGCTACTTCGGACCATGTTCTTAGAATATCTGCGACTAAGAAGACTTGAAAGCAGTCCAAGAGTTTTACCCAATGGGCTACTTTCATCTTGATATTATCATCACTTCCTCTACTGTTCTACTTTTTTCCAAGAAAATTCTGTTGTTTCTCTCTTCCCATATTACCCAACAAATTGCTGCCTTTGTTGCTTTCCACATTACCATCCCTCTTTTATTTCTCTGTCTCAAGAAATCATGGTTGAAGAGTCCTACCACATCTCGAGGGGGAGCACACCTGCAGACAAAGAGAGTACAAAAGAAATCCCAAATTCGATGCACAAAAGAACAGGATATCATTAAATGAGAAAGGGTCCCACCATTTTCCTTACACAGTGAGCACACACGAGGAGAAAGGCACATGTATGGCCTTCTTCTCTGTAGCATATCACAAGTGTTTACCTTACCAAGGAATACTTCCTAACTGAAAACTTGGATCTTCGGGGGAATAGGCTTGCACCAGATTTCTTTCACAGGGAAGGTCCCACCTAGAGGGTTGGGGGAAGCAAGTACTTTGAAGAAAGAGGAGCAAGAAAAGAGGCCGATTGGAGATCTTACCCAGATTCTTGAGTCTTCCAACGAAGGGTCTAGGTGGATCTGCCCAAAGAGGTTCAGCAAGCGGGTTAAAGATTCACACTCATTCTCCCTTAGTCCCCTTTTAAAGCCTAAATTCCAGTTCACACCAGTTGGACACAGAGATCCCAACATGGATATAGCTTTCCCCTTAAGGTTAGATAGTGCAAAGAGATCAGGGAATCTGTCTTTTAGTGGGGTTTCCCCTGCCCATAGATCTTCCCAAAACAGAATTCTATTACCTTGCCCCACATCAAACCGGATGGAATTGAGGAAAGTAGGGTAGATTTCATGAATTGCTTTCCAAGGAGAAGCCGAAGACCTGTGAGGGGAAACTTTTGCATCCCAGCCATTTCCAACCACCCCATGAATGCTCTCAATCACTTTATACCACAATCTGTCACCCTCAAAGGGAAACCTCCAAAGCCACTTACCTAGTAGAGTTGTGTTCCTTAAAAGGATGTTTCCAATTCCCAAACCCCCTTGTTCCTTGGGTTTACTAACCTGCTCCCACTTGATCAAGTGATCCTTCCCTTCCTCTCCTGGGTCCCAAAGGAAATCTCTCATATATTTCTCTAGGCATCTTGCTACCTTAGAAGGGATTCTAAAAGTTGAAAGGAGATAGGTGGGGAGGTTTGCCAGAGTGGCTCAAATCAAGGTTATTTTTCCACCCAATGAAATGTAGTTCCTCTACCAAAGGGCTAACTTCCTATCAAACCTTTCTAACACTGGTTTCCAAAAACCAACTGACTTGGGGTTTCCTCCTAAGGGTAAACCTAGGTAACTAATAGGCCAGCTTCTGATCTTACACCCCAAGATTTTTGCAAATCTTATTAGTTCTCCTTCCTCCAAATTGACCCCTACAATTCCACTTTTGGTCCAATTTATCCTCAGCCTTGTCACTTCCACAAAATTATTCAGCAGCACCCTCAAATTTTCCACCAACTCCTCATTGTTTCCTTCATAAAAAAATATGGTGTCATCTGCAAATTGGAGATGGGTAACAATCACTCAGTTTCTACCTACCCTCCACTCTCTGATGAGGCCTTGAGCATCAGCTTTTGCCACCATTCTACTTAACACTTCTGCCACTAAGGTAAACAAGAATAGGGATAGGAGGTCACCTTGTCTAATTCCTCTCCTAGCCAGGAAGAAATCCTTTGTTGTACCGTTGATTAGGATTGAGTAGTGAGCTGAACTTAAGCATCCTTTGATCCAAGCCCTCCATCAATTTCCGAATCCGAATCTTTCTAAAACTTTTAGAAGGACATCCCAATTAACCAAGTCATAGGCTTTTTCTAGATCTACCTTACAAACCAGCCCCTTTTCTCTACCCTTTCTTCTTTCCCCTACACATTCATTAGCCACCAAGATTTGATCCACAATCGACCTTCCTTCTACAAAAGCTCCTTGATACAAATAAAATATTAATAATAGAGTAATCATTTTAGTACTTAAAATTAATATATCAATTATTAATTAATATTTTAATTTATATTACATTAAATAACAACATATTAACTATTTACAAAAATAAAAAATGTTTAAAAAATATTTCAGAATATAATATTAAATAAAATCTATCAAATCTACTAATCAACACTTATATCAAAAAAATGGTTTATAATTTTAGAAAAATTATAAAAACAAAAATATTAATACTGGAATAATATTTTTAGTAATTAAAATTTACAAATTTTCATATTATATATTTTAAATTGGAATAATTTTCGTATTATAAATTATTAATTGATATTTTAACTTACATTTGAGAATTTAATATTTGGTTGACTTTTTTGTTTATGTAAAAAAGTAAAAATAGTAAAATAGAAAACAATTGATATAATAATTAAAATATAATATGTGCATATGTTATGTGTCTTGGACTCTTGATTAATGCATTATCAATAAAATTGTATGATATTTATACATCCCACTATATTAATTGTAATATATTTTTTCAAATACACCATTAAAATATACATTTCCTATGTATGTATACATTATTTGTGGTTATTTGATTTTAAATTTAGTTTTGCAGAATTTAGAACCATACAAGCAGGGATTTAAAAGTCGTATCACACAATGACAGTGCCTACTGTTCACTTATAAAAGGGTACTAAAATGATATTATACCTTGTTGTGAGATCTATCAACTGCAACTACCTCTCCTTCATCCTTCATAAGGATTGCAATTGCGGTAGTTTTCCCTCCTGGAGCAGCACACATGTCTAATACCCTCTCTCCTCGATGAGGATCTAAAACATTCATACACCATTTGAATCATGAGATAACTTCTTCAGACCAAGCAATATCATTAGATCCAAAATTACAAATGTACATGAATGCAAAATCATACCAAAAAGCAATGAGAGTAGAAATATAATAAATTACCAGTAGCTAAAATTCCATGTATTGTTGGAAGATTTTTAATCTAGAAGCTTCTAATGAGAGGAAGATTTGCACAGGTGGGAATGAAGGGCTACATTCCTATTAGCTCTTACGGGCAGAAGCTCATAAAGCTGTACACTACAGAAGACACTTCCTGACTTAAATGAGTCAAGAACATCAAAGAAAGGGAAGATGTGGTAGGATTGAGTAAGTGGGTAATGCAGTAGAAGTGTAAAAAAACTAATGTCATCTGGTGAAGGGTTTTAGGATGACGGAGGTGGATGTTGGTGGGATTTCACTTTTCATGGAGATGGATCCATGTGAATCTTGCAGTTGTGTTCTTTCGATCAGTTACAGGGAAACTTATTAGCAAGATAAGGATCTTCCAAAACAAAGGATACAAAAAACAAAAAGTATGAAAGGAACAAAATTAAGATACAAAAGATGCATAATCAGAAAGTTAAGAGTTTGAGAACATTGGTCTCAACAAATCACAAGGAGACAATGGTTTCACCACCATCTGAGATAGGTTTTTTCCTTCAAGAATGCAAACATGAAAGGCAGGAGAACCTACCAAGACCTTTTTTTAAAGGCAAGATAAAAATTCATCAAGGAGAGAGGTGGGAGTACCTAATTTGCAAATCAAGCAACCTATTAACCTAATAAAAGAAACTTTTAAGAAATAAAAACATAAAATATCTCCTGATATCTTATTCTCTTTCTACTCTTCCAAGTGAGGCTTGCAAGAGTGAGTTTTGCGCTTCAGGCTTCATTCTCAAGTCAGAACATAAATCTTTAAACATTTATGGCCCAAGGACAATAAGGGGAACTTCTGTGCATATGGGCTTTGAGTTAAGTGGGTAAAGCCTACCAATGTAGCATCACTAACTCAAGTTACAAAATTGAGATTTCAGAGTTTACAATTTCCTAAAAGCAAAAATTCTGAAAGAAAATAACACCTTGGGTTTCAATCACAAATAAAGAACTACTCTTGGACTTTATGAAATATTAACACACTAAGAAATCAGAAATCAAATAGGCTTTTTTTGGGTCCAATAGGCAACAGGAACTCCTCAACAGCAGAACTGCTGGCAGTTTACATGGAGCAGATCGGGAAAGATGTTTAACATGACAAACTTAGTCGTAGAAAGTAACTCAAAGGTTGTAGTGGACTGGTTGAAGAATGACAGAATGGGAACATGGCATTAAAGTAACACCTTGAGGTAGATCAAAGCAATGATAAGAGAACAAAGAGTTACGTTTTCATTGATGCATAAATCAGCAAATGATTCACCTGATGCTTTGGCTAAAGAAGGGATCAATAAGAATCAGCTGTTGTGGGAGTTTCTTAAAGCACAGCCAGGATCAAATAGATCATATATAATCTAGTCCTTGTGTAAATTGCTAATAGTATGAGTCTAGTGACTTCAGTCAGACCTGTGGGTGACTGCTTGCTTGTTGCACATATTGCTCTATTATCTTAACTAATAAAGCTTCAAGTTACAAATTAAAAAATAAAAAATCAGAAACCAAATAAACTGGATCATGCGACAATCTGAATCACTCATGTGATGCCAAAACATGACAGGGGTGTATATCACCTTTTATGCACATACACCCCGTTTACTTGGTTCTTGTATACATGTGTTGGACCGATTAAATTCCAGGTTCAACCATCAGGTTTGGTGTGGTTTTCAAAAAATTGCCCAATGGTAATTCCTATTCTTGATATCTGATTGGACAAAGAGTGGAACATGATTAAAGCTAATATGATTGATTTTCTGCAGCAAGGCACAAGAACGGGAAATAACAGCTAGAATATGCTAAGATGAGATGATAAGCAGGGACCATAAGCTGTAATTTAGGCAGAAGAACAAACATACTGCTGCCAAGACTACCTAGACCATGAAGTTTCTTTTAGTTTTTGCTTGTTTTACAAAACTTTTGGTGGGCAATGGTCTGAGTTGGTATGTTCTGTGACATCTGTCAACACCATTTAGATTAAATTCTAAGGACATAGCAGTCAGTGCTTTGAAATTCAGAGTTAAGTTTGTTTTCTAAGGACATAGCAGTCAGTACTTTGAAATTCAGAGTTAAGTTTGTTTGGTGGCTTATATTTAGAAGACAACTTTTTGACAGATAACTGGAGGAATGTGTCAATCTCTTCACAAGTTAGAATAGTCGAAGATCAGCCATGATTCAACCAACACAGATGGTGAAAAGAATGTGTGAAAGCAAAGGCAATGTTTACTCTGAATTCTTTTCATAATGCAATTATCAGTAACTACATGGAGTGATATCCTTTGAAAGGGATTTGGGGCAACTCAATTCCATCTAGGGCAGAAACCTCTGCATGGTTGATGTCTTTGGACAGTATCTTGACAGTCAACCACCTAAAATCTAGAGGTATTTTTAGTAAAAGAAAACATACTATTTCAATCAAAAGGGGGAATCAAGATAAAGTACAAAGATGAGACCCCAAAAACTCTACAACGAGGAGCTGTACAGCCACACAGAGAAAACCCTTCCACAAAAACAAAACAGGAAGAGTCCCTCATTCAGCCCATTAAAGAAATTTTAAGAGGATGCGGTATGTTTTTTTATTGTAAGATGTCAGATCTTATTTGGTCCATCATCCTTTGTTTATTTGGATGACTTCAGTTTAGACCAGCACGACCACATCATATTTTCTCCTTGTGGCCTAACATTGCCATGAGCTAGAAAAGAGAGATTGTTAGGGGCCATTTCATGGTGCACTGGTAAAATCTCAGGCAAACAACCATGAGAACATAAGCTTGAATATATGAACAGCCATTTTGTGCAAGGAAATGCCAAAGGTTAGATCTTTTAAAGTCCATCCCTCCAAAGAACCCAGATAGCAGGGACATTTGGTAATAGCCTTTTTATGGTATACAGACAGAGGAATAGGAACAAAAGAATATTTGACAGGAAGCAACATGATACCAGAAGAATTGTGGCTGGCATTTGTTCATTGATGTAAGATTGATTGATAGCTCACCCTAAGTTTGAAGATGTAGAAAGAGCACACCTTGGTTCTGATTGGCCAACATTAGACCTTGTAAATATTGATGTCTAGTTGGTTATTGCATAGCCAAACAATCGTAAGAGGTTGTTGTATTCTTTCTTAAGGTGAAATGAAACCCCTTAACTTTCTACTTGCATCTTCCATTTTCTTTTTAGTACATTTTTACTTTAAAAATAAAGGAAATACCTAGAGCATGTGCAGCAACAATGCTCGGCAAGTTTTGAAGAAATATTTCCCCCTCAAGCACATCTGGAAATGAAACCACAATCAAACATGTCAAATATACGTTCAAATATAGACATACTAAATGAAACATAAAAAAGAAAAAGCATCAAATCCTATTCTAAGAAAATACAAATGAGGCAACCAATAAAACAGTACCAAATCCATGTGTGACTGTCATGTCACTGCTTTAAAATGCCCCTAGGAATGAGAGACAATAAAAGAAGTAGCTATGAAACTTTTTTTTTGATAAATGAGAGTAGTTTTATTAATTCAAATAAAGAAAATAAAATCAAACCTAGGAAGAGGCATGAGATGTTACCTCCCCCGAGGACTGAATCATATACACTAAACATGCCCAAGCCTGAAACACAAATTACAAAGTAGCCCAAAACAGATCTCCCCTCGACACCCCTCGCTTGGCCAGAGAATCAGCCATTGCATTTGCTGATCTGCTGAGCCACTGAAACCTCAGTCATATTTCTTGTCATCCACTTAACCTTCTTTAACAGGTCCCTACAGCCCCAGCAAGCTGTACCTGGGCTATTCAACCAGCCTACTACTACCTTGGAATCCCCTTCTACTAACAAATTGTTCACTCCAATTTGACTAGCCATCTGTATACCTTGTACCGCTGCTGGTAACTCTGCCCTTACAAAATCACTTTCACCCACTGGTCCTGAAAAAAGAGACAAAATATTGTTGTCTTTGTCTTTTAGAATCCCATTAATTCCAAATGGCCCTGGGTTACCTTGGCAGCTGCCCTCAAAATTCAATTTTACCACTCCATCCGGTGGGGGTTTCCATTCAACTTGTGATTTGTTCTTGGTGGATACTGTAGAAGCCACTGCTTCCCAGTTTCTCCATAAGTCATCAAAGGAGAAATAATCTGCCAACAATTGTGAAGATTTCAACCATGAGATTGTCCTTGTCAATATGCATTCCTTGATTTCAGAAAGACTTCTTTCCTTTTCTTGAAATATTCTAGCATTTCTCTCTTCCCATAAAATCCCCAAAGTAGCGGCTCTAATACATTTCCACATTAGCTTCCCTCTTTTTGTCAATCTCCCAAGAGCAGCCAGAGTGAACAGCAGCTTTACTTCAGAGGACAAGTTCCACCTGCACCCAAATAAGGAAACAACCCAATTCCAAATATTGGCAGCAAAGGAGCACGATATCAGCAAATGGTTACAGTCCTCACCCTTCACTTTACACATAAAGCACCAATTTGGGGACAGACACATAAAAGGTTTCTACTTTTGCAAGTTTTCCACAGTAGTGATCTTACCATAATAGGCTTCCCAACAAAACACTGCTATTTTGGGGGGTACTGGCCTTGACCAAACCTCTTTAACAGGGAAGACCTGAAAGGAAGGGTTAGAGCAACTCAACAAAGGGCTTTGAAGAAAGATGCACAAGTGAAGGAGCCAATCGGGGTTAGGGCCCAAACTCTTTTATCCGGGTTAGTGGGGTCCAGATACACCGAATCTAGAAGCAACAATAGCTCTGAAACACAATGAAATTCTTCATCCCTTAACCCTCTTTGAAACCCAAAATCCCAATTTAAAGCCAAAGGGCAAACCAGGGGGGAAAGGATCCATGAAATAGGTTTCTTTTTAAAAAGGGAGATGGAATAGAGAAAAGGGAAATGGTCTTTCAGGGGTTGAGTGCTCACCCAAGTATCTTCCCAAAAAAGAATGGAGTTTCCAGAACAAGCATTGTACCTTACAAAACTAAGGAATTTAGGGAGAATGCCAAAGATCACCTTCCAAGGTGTTGTAAGCAAAGCCCTTCGAGATACCCCCCATCCCAACCTGATTCAAAACAGCCATGAATACTTTTCACTACTTCATGCCACAACCTCTTCCTCTCCAGGGGCCACCTCCAAGGCCACTTACCTAAAAGAGCCTCATTCTTACTCACCACATTCCCTAAGCATAGGCCTCCTTTTTTACTCCAACTCACCACCTCCCCCCTAATCAATTGATCTTTTTTCTCTTCTCCAGGTTCCCATAAGAAGTCCCTCATCAGTTTTTCCAACCTCTTTGCCTCCCTTTTAGGAATTCTAAAGACTGACAAGAAATATAATGGCAAGTTGGCTAAAGTTGCTTTAATCAAAGTAGCTCTACCACCCACAGAAATAAAATTTCTCTTCCAAGCTGCCAATCTTTTCTCGAATTTTTCCACCACCGGGTTCCAAAACCTACTTTCCTTGGGATTTGCACCTAGAGGAAGTCCTAGGTAGGATAGAGGCCACTGAGAGCAAGTGCATTCTAACAAGAATGCTATAGACTCCATCTCCTCTCTGTTCAAATGAACTCCAAACTCTTCTCAAAATTTAACTTCAAATTTGAGGCCCTCTCAAAGTGAATTATTAAATCCTTCAGATCCCTTACCTCCATTAAATCACAACCTTCGCAAAAGATTATTATGTCATCTGCAAATTGGAGATGGGTAACTGAAACTCTATCTCTACCTATTCTCCACCCTTTTAGAGATCCGGCTTTATCCGCTTCTGAGAGGAGTCTACTAAAAGCATCGGCGACTAAAGTGAAAAGGAAAGTTGATATGGGATCACCTTGTCTCAAACCCCTACTAGTTGGGAAAAAATCATTAACTACCCCGTTGACTAGGATGGAATAATGGCAATTGGAAAGGCAACCGTTTATCCATTTGCACCATTTATCCCCAAACCCACACTTCCTTAGCACAAGTGATAAGAATCCCCAATCCACCAAGTCATAGGCCTTTTCAAGATCTAGTTTACACACATAACCTTGATGCCCTAATCTCCTCGTTTCCTCCACACACTCATTTGCTATTAGAATCTGATCTACAATTTGTCTCCCCTGAACAAAAGTTCCTTGCACTTGGCTAATAAGACAAGGAAGCACCTTTTTATTCTCAAAGATAAGACTTTTGCCACAATCTTGTAAACACTAGTCACCAAACTGATAGGTCTAAAGTCCTTTGGATGCTTGGCCTCTTTCTTCTTGGGAACTAAGGCTAAAAAGGTAGGATTAATTCCCCGACTCATCACTAGATTATTCTCAAATTCCTTTAAGACCTCAATTAAATCTTCTTTGACTGTGTCCAACAATCTTGAAAGAAAGCCATTGTAAACCCATCTGGCCCTGGTGCTTTAGATCTGTTCATGGAAAACACGGCTTTTCTAATTTCTTCCTCCTCAAAATTCCTTTCCAGCCAGCTTCTACTCTCTTCTAGAAGCCTCTGCCAGGTCACACCTTCCAACTCCACACTAGGGCTTAGGGGTCTCCTCAAAATGGACTTGAAATGTTCAACAAAACAATTGGCTATCCTCTCTTGGGTATCATAGACTATTCCATCCACTTCCAGTTTGGACACTAGGTTTTTCCTTCTCCTTCCATTGGCTAGGTCATGAAAAAATTTAGTGTTCCTGTCTCCTTCCTTAATCCACTTACATCTAGACTTTTGCCTCCAGGAAATTTCTTCTCTCAAAATGACTTCATCTAACTCTCCTTTTAGATTCCATCTCCGATCTCTACCTTGAGGGCTTATGGCTCTTTGGGATTCCTTCACATCCAATTCCTCTATTTGGCACAACATAGAGGATTAAATTTCTTCTATTCTCCCAAAATGCTCCCTATTCCAATCCTTCACATGTGCTCTCAATCTTTTTAGTTTTTTGTGAAATCAGAAATCTTACCCCTTTCCACTTCACCCCCCTTAGGTCTTCTCTCCACCATTCCTCAACCTTCTTCACGAAGTCCGGTTGAGTCAACCACATGTTCTCAAACCTAAAGGGCCGAGGTCCTTGCCTAAAGGGCTCCTGTCCTAGGCCAATGGGGCAATGGTCAGATGTGACTCTAGGTAGAGCCCTTGTTATCAAGTCTGCCCACTTATTTTCCCAGCTTTCATTGAAAAGGAACCTATCTAATTTCGAGCAGGTTGGTGCCTCCTGAAAGTTGGACCAAGTATAGAGAGCTTGCAGCAATGGGAGTTCCTTTAACTCATAGTTATTAATAAAGTCGTTGAATCTCCATATGCTGGTTGTAATGACCAGTTGGGGGTTATTTGATTCATTCGTAAATTGAATTACATTGAAATCTCCCCCCCCCAAGCACCACAGACCATCCCAAAGCCCTTGAATCCCATAAAGTTCTTCCCAAAATTCATTCCTTTCTCAGTAATTGCTTGGTCCATACACATTAGTTAGAGCCCACGTAAATCCATCCTCTACCATCTTGAATTTTAACGACACTGAAAAATTACCTACTAGCTCCTCCATTGTATCCTCTCTCCAAAAGGTAGCAATTCCCCCCGAAGCCCCCCAAGAAGGTGCTGAAACCCAACTTATTCCTCTAGCTTTCCAAATGCTTCTTGCCCATCTTCTATCAATATCAGCTAAATTGGTCTCCTGTAGCATCACTATATCCGGCCTTTCCCTTCTAAGGAGGTCCTTAATCAACCTTCTTTTCCTAGCACTTCCCAACTCCCTCACATTCCAGCTGATGACTTTCATGGAGATAAGTGATTTGGCATCCCCTTCTGAGATCAGGCCTCTACTTAGAGGCTTTCCTTCTCTCCCCTCTTCCACTGAATTCCAAATTTTCTATATCTAATATCAATCTTTCCACTTCTGATATTTTCTTCTTCCTTCGGTTATTAATTGTTCCAGATCTGCTTAAGGCTGCTTTTGTTTTATTTTGCCTTTCCGAAATTCCTTGGTTTTCCTCCAAAGATTCCTCTGTTTGCCTATACTCCTCAAGGAGAGCACAAATCTGTCCCCAAATCCTCTCTAATTCCTCCTGCTGCATCTTTCCCATAATTGATTCATCCCCTGCTTTTTTCCTTCTTTGAACCCCTGTTTTTACTGAGCCTTCTTGAACCTCATAGTTCCCTACCTCTTCCTCTTTTCTCTTATACTCCTCCAAAAACATACAAATCTGATCCTAGATTTTCTTAACTCCTCTTACTGTGATTCTCTTCCCCTTCCCACTTCCTCTTGTTCTTTGCCCTCCTTGTCCCCAATTAAGTACTTTCCATCCATGGCTGCTGCATCAAGTTGAGTTGCAAAAGTACCTGCTCCAGGCAGGAAACCCACATCAGTACCAGAAAATGAATTGACAACATTACCTGAATGGTTGTGGGAAGAGGTCAATGACTCTTGAGGAGCAACACGAAGGGGCAAGGTCACGGATAATCCTTCTAAAAGAGAAGATTGTGGGTTCCCAATGTGTTCAACCAATGTTGTTTTAGTCCTTGCATCAGAGTCTGCCTTTAGATGTTGTCCCCTGGTTGATGACTCTGTGGTCGGTGACAAAGGTAAGTCTTGTTCCTCTGTTCCTCTATCAATGTGGTGCTGCTCTAGCGAACTGGGAGCAGATTTAAGAACTGGTGTCCCCTACCTCTCGTCTATAATAGCTGCGGTAAACCCCAATTCCTTAGGTAATGGGAGAAATTGAGAGTGCTTATCCTAGGCTGAATCTGATAAATCCAAAACATCGTTTTCCAAAAAAAGCAGCTCAGTGTGAAGGCTCTCATCAGCACGGAGTGATTTGGCTTTTTTCAGTTCAACGCTTCCAATACTTGAAGAACATTCAGACTCTGATTCTGAGCTACCATCTTCCTCCATCACACAGACCTCAAACGTGTCCGTAATATTCTGGTTTACTATCACCGGAATGAGGGAACACCCTGTCTCCACTGTCAATGGGTGCTTCTTGAACCTCGGATTGCATCGTTCCGGGAAGTAGCCTTTCTTCTTCTTGCTCGGAACCCATGCCCAGTTCGGATTTGTGGCTCCACTACAGCTAACTTTCTCTCCTAAGGGCGGTGGATGAGATTTACTCGAGGGGGACGATGATAGACCATCTTTTTGGTCCACCATCTCCCTATTCCCTTTGGTCACGTGCCTACTTAAGTTGGCATGTGGCTCTTTATAGCCTGGGTCCATACTATTTAACACAACCGGCCCATTCACAGGAATAGACCCATTACTTTTTGATGGGCCTGGGCCCAGCCCCCCAACCTCTTTACCAATTACCAGTCACGTGTTTACTTAAAACAACATGTTACTGGCCTTGGTTCAATGGACCGGAATGAACCAGCTCACAAGACCGGCTTGACACCTGAACCCTTGCCGACCTTTGTTCAATTTCTTTTGAAATTTGAACTCCTGGCGCAAGTCTGCCTCCAATTAATCCTCCTGTCACCAACTGAACATAGGACCTGCCATCCCTCAGCCCACCCTGCCATGCAGACTCTCCCCAAGTGGTTAAATTATTCTCTTTTTTCCCGGTTACCTCAGATGACTTAGCCTCTTTTGTAGTGACTACTCTGCCTTGCAAACCAAGCAACCAGGTCTGTTCTGCCCCTTCATCTTCCTCCCTTCTTCCCTCCTTCCATAGTTGGGCTTCAATGGACGTAGCAAACCAAACGGGGTATACTAAACCCTCTGAAACAACCTCTATCTTCCTTGAAATGTCACTGGGTTTAACACCACCTAACATCACTACAACTTAATGGTGTTCACAATCAAAAACACCTTCTAGTTTTGCATCACAGATTACAGCTATTGACTGTAATACTTCCTCCTTCCAGAGATTGAAGGGTAACCCAAGCAATCTGACTATTACATTGTCTTCAATCTCAAGACATTTGGTATTAGAGAGAGGACACCATTTCGAGACTGTGGCAACACCAGCCTCTGAGTGAATGCTTAAAGCTGAAATCTCTACTTCGTCTTCACCCARATCTATCAAAGCTKTACAWGATTCATAAGGAGTAATCACCATCGGCTTTTGCAGGTTTAATTCTCTGAGTAAGTGAGTATCGCCTGAGCAATACCTCTCCAATCCTTTGGTGGACTTGAAGTTTCCACCACAAATTTCTTCCCCCAATCCTCTTTTTCTACTGTTGCTACCAGTTT
>NW_010729092.1:7185539-7198678 GCF_000365185.1 Nelumbo nucifera | reverse complement strand
AGTTAGTTATTCTTCCAATCAGAGGATATTCCCTCTATGATTACACCTGTAGGCCAGATATATAAGGCCCTACTCTTTTAAAGAAGGAATAAAATGAATATCCCCTGTTTTTCTCTTTCACTGCATCCCTCTTTTCCTACCTTCCCTTCTCTTCTTCCTCCCCATTTCCTGTTTCAGGAGGTTAAGCCACCCTCGAAGGGGCTTCCGAGGTGAGCGGTATCTCACCAGGTGGCATCTAAAGTCCAGTCTCATTTAAGAGAGGCTCATCTAGACATCTAAAGTCCAGTCTCACCTTCTCTCATTTATGAGGTGCCCCACCTCTTTAAGGGTATGCCATTTGTATTTTCATAAGGAGAAGACTCCTTATCTCTCATTTAAGTGGGGTGACATTTGGCACCCAAGGTAGGCTGGTGGGAAGTTATCTAATTGCTTCCATTTTTCTATAAAAGCCCCTCTCTTGCAAGAAGGGATACCATTCATTGACAAAACTTCCAGCAACACAAGACAAACAAGAGGAAAAAGAAGAATAAATAGAGAACTACAAAATAAAAGGAAGAAACCTAAGCTGAGCTGACCTTGTGAAGGTAAGTAGCTATGAAACTTTGTAGCAGTACAAATGTTGATTCTTCAAAGTGAGATTAGAAAACAAATGAAGCACCGGCAAGCAGTAGAGTAACTTTCTTTTGAGAAAGAAAAGTGGCAACTTAGGTAATAAGATTTAATGAAACATAGAAATATTGCACTTGTAAGGTACAAGTAAATGAATAAACAGAACTTTAAATACTGAACTGTTGATAACAATTTGATCATTCTGTTAAACATAAAATTATTCATGATCATTAAGAATGAAATTCATTTATATAATCTGTAAAATAAAAGAGTTAGAAATCAGAGAAGAAGAAGAAAGATTGGAGAGCCAAAAGTCGGTGTTGGCACCCCACTATTGTTATTTAAATAAGGTGTAACTTAAAGCAGGTACAATGACTAGCATACCCTCCAGCCAGAATAACATAAATTAACATACCCCCTCAAGTTGGGCTGTAAATATTATACATTCCCAACATGTTACACAACTTACCATGGCACGGGAAAGGCATAGTTTTAGTGAATACATCAGCAAGCTGATATTTAGAATCAACAAAAGGTAGGATCTGACAATAGTAAAGCCCAACTCAGTTAATAGGTTTCTCAGCCATAACACCTCAACCACCCTATGTGCCAAAGCCCTATACTTGATTTCAGCACTAGACTTGGCCACAACTAACTGCTTCTTACTCCACCAAGACCATAGTTTTCAATTGCTTGATAGCAATTTCCAACTCAGTTTTCCTTTCCCTTCGGGTAAACAGTTGCTTCCTTCCGTTTCCAAAGTATTCAATCAGGGTGATAAAACAACCACTTTTGTTCCATTTATTTTCTACCAGGAACCTTTTTTCCACCTCTCACCAGCTCATTTTTCCACCCTTGTGTTCTCTCAGCGTAGAGTAGTCCATCCAGAAAGCCTTTGAACCAGCTCAATTCTTCCTTCTCCAAGAGGAACATTGCCTTCTTGTCTTCCCTAATCTTCAGACTCCTCTTGCGTCTTGTTTTTGTTTCCTCAAGTAGGATTCTCTTCTTCACCATCTTGATCACTTTCCTCCATTTGTTTGTTTGGATGAAGTTCTCCATCTTGTCCATATTCCCCACTGTCTTCCCCTAGGTATAAGGTGAGGGCCTTTTGTTGGGAAGTGGTTCTCCCACTATAACCCAATCATTGAGTACAATATAAAATCAGATTGATTTTCACCGCCTCCTTGCTTCTCTCCTCTAGAAAAGAAAAATTCCTGCATTTCTCTCCTCCCAAATCATCCAAATCAATGTACCTCAAATGCATCTCCAAACAATCTTTCCACTTTTGTAAGGAATACCACAAAAAGATGGATCAAGGAGACCATTAACCTCCATTGGAAAATTCCACCTAAACACAACTAAAGAAAATAACCATTCTCAAATGTTTACAATAAAGAAACAAGATATAATAAGTGGCAACAAGTCTCACCGTTAGATTTGCAAAGAACTCACCAATTAGGGGATATGAAAAGAGATGGTATTCTTTTCTGCAAATGATCCAAAGTGTCTCTGCCCAAGCTACACTTCCTGGCAAAAGGCACCTATTTTGGGGGGCACTAGTTTACACCAAACTTCATTAGGGTGAAAAACTTGGGGGGAGGGTGATGAGCACAAAGATTGGAAGGACGTGCAAGAAAAGTGATGCGGCAAAAGTATAAAACCAGTAAAAAACAATAACAAGAAGTGATACATCTTGAGGTGAAGCAGTACACTTGCAACTAGAATAAAGAACAACCCAATTTTAGGGTTGAAATCACCACTTCAGAGGATAGTATATGTCTTTGGTTTAGGGTTTTAAAATAGCAAAAAGATCCTTCTACAAACATGTTGAAGCTTAAATAACTGCCTCCAGGCAAAGTGACACCCTAAAACACAATTTAACCAAAATACCCCCAACTTAAGTGACTCCCATTAAAGTCTAAGACATTACAAACAACTATATAGTCCATACAAGATACATAACCCAAGAAAATAAGAAAACAAAGAGAAACAACTAGCATGGCCCCCCAAGAACCAGCTGCTAGCAGGGCTACATGTGGGCCCCACATGCTCCTGCATCAACTTCCCCAGGTTGGAAAATCAACTCTGACAAGAAAACCTTCATGCTCAACATATGTGGTTGGATCCAACTTTTGGAGACCACTTTCCAAACATGAAATAGCAATCCTAGCACACGAACTGCTATCCCTTTCTCAAAGTTCACTGATTTCGAGTTTGCTATTGGAGACCACTTTTCAACTGTAACTTGACCAGCCTCCATTGGAATGCAAACACAGAGAAGCCAATGCAGTAAAGGTTTCAGTCTTCCAAAGATGAAATAGCAATCCTAGCACACGAACTGTTATCCCTTTCTCCAAGTTTACTGATTCCGAGTTTGCTATTGGAGACCACTTTGCAACTTTAACTTGACCAGCCCCCATTGGAATACAAACAGCTCTTAAATCCATCTTATCCTCCACTAGGTCAAGCAAGGCTTTGTGCTTCTCAAACAAGGTTACTATTATTGTTCTTTTCAAATGTGAGTTTCTTATTATCACCTGTGCGACCGACCTTGTTCCAGTCTTCTATCTTATCCTTAGCTTGAATCACCCATTTTTGCTCCCATTCCTTCTTATCCTGCGTCAAGGTAATATTTACTCTACCTACTATGCTGCCTATGCATTCCGATCCCTGTCAACTCTCTATAGCCCTTCCCATCCCCTTGATGGTCTTCAACTCTTTCCACTGTATTGGGACATGAAGATTCCTTTATGTGACCTAGCAACTTCAATCCCAAGAAAGTACTTTAAGGGGTGTAGCTCTTTCACTTCAAAGTGGAATGCCAAAAATCCTTTAGCTTCTGAATTTCAGGCATCCAATTCCCAGTAATAATGATAGGGATGGCATCCACATATACAATAAAACTGCTATCTTGTCGCGCTCACACTTTACAAACAAGGTATGAATGGTTGGCATTGTTGGAAACCAACTTACTTTACCACCTTATTGAACCTTTTTTAAAGAATAAAGATAGAATTTTATTAAAAATGAAAGGGGAAGAGATACAGAGCAGGGTGATAAGATATCACCAGAAATTGACCACCTCAGAAAGCCCATAAAACCCATTAACCCCACAACTAACAAGCAAAATCTACACCCAAACGATTCCAAGAGAAGCTCATGCAGACCCAATGATTTCCCAGTATATCCTCCTGGACTGAGTCATCCTCATCCCATTCCTTTCTTTTTTTTTATCAGCAACACAGAAAAGATTCATTAATTAAAAAAATCACTCCATTCCTTCCTTTCCAAATTCCGAAGGACTTTCTTCTTCAATTTCTCTACCCTTTTTCTTCTTTCAAATTCCTCAAAGGCTCTTCTAGCAAACTCCTCACCACCTCAGAACATCAGACCCAGGCTTTTCCCAATCGTGACCTCTCTATACACTAATTTCTGAATAGTTACCCTCCTGAGTCTCTACCGATAACCTCCTTATTTTGCGGCAACTGGATCACATCAGAATTAGATTCGACCCTACTCAACTTATTGAACCTCCCAAACCATGCTCTAGGAAATTGGTTTAACCCCTACAATGACTTCTGTAATAAACACACCTCTTCACTACCCTCAACCTGAAATCCTAGTGGGTGAAGCATATATACCTCCTCTTTAAGATCCCCATTAAGGAAAGCATTCTTTATATCCAATTGATAAAGTGGCCAGTCAAAGTGTGCAATAAGAAATAAGAGAACTAGTTATGAGTTCATCTTAGCAACTCATATTGAGTTCATCTTAGTTGTATAGTCCACACCATACAACTAAGAAAAACTTTGCGACATCTGCCTTTACAACTCTCTATAGACCCACCTGTTCAGTCTTGATTGAAAATACCTACTTGCATCCAACCAGTTTCTTTCCGTCACAAAGATCGACTAGTTCCCATGTGTTATTCTTGTAAAGGACCCTGACTTTTCTAACATGGTGTTGTTCCACTTAGATAGTTGTTTGGCCTCAAGGCCCTCAACAACATTTCTGTGAAGGGAAACACTACAAATAGAAAGAATATAATAAGCACAGTAACTCGGTAAGAAGGTGATTGACTATCACAAGTAGGGGTGCAAGTGCAACTTGCCAACTTGGATGCACTCAGGTTGGGCTTTTGCCCAAATTTAAATGGGCCCGGCCTGAAGACCTGAGCCCAAAGCAATGTAAAATGCTAACTCAGGCCAACCCAATTTGCACCCCTAATCACAAGTGGTGAAATCAGCAATAGGATGCTTAGTACAACAGTGAACACCCTTACAAAGAGCAATAGGTAAATCAAGGTCATTGAGGTTACCCAGTTGGGAAAAAGCAGTCTCAATCACATTTGCCTAATGAGTCTCTGATGGTATTGCACTTAGAATTTCTAGTACTTCCATACCTTCTAGGGAGGGCTGAACCTTCAGATGGTGAGAGAGTACACCTGAAGCTCAAGAGGAGGTGCAATAGAAGAAAGAGAAGCAAATGATGAAGATATAGGATGGGTAGCAAAAGATAAATTGTAAAATAAGGTGATATTCATGGGATGATGAACAATGGCTGAGATGCTAGCATTTCTGCTCAAGAAACAAGATCTTCCCCATGGAAAGCTATACATAGTATTCTCCCATCTTTCCATAATTGTATCAAGTATGAAGTTTGTTCTGGGATAGAACCGTGACCCGAGGCACTGGCCAGGAGAGTCATATCCTAGAAACCAGATTTGACAGAAAACCGGCCAATTTAACTGGATAACCGGTGAACTGGTCCTGGTTTCATAAAACCATTCAGATCACTGAGTGAGATGAAATTTCAAAATGGCAATGGCAAGACTTGAACCCATGACCTCTTATTTATGTGTGTATTGCTCAATTACCATTAGTCCATTCCTTTATTTTTATTATTTAATGACTCTTTATTGTATATATTACTTTATTACGCACATATTTTAAAGAACATGTGAGTTAAGAGGCTTAATTATATATATATATATGCCACATCACCACGGTTCAACCTCTGGTTTGACTCCAGTTCAACCTCTGACCCATGAACCTCCTCTCCCTTTTCCAATTCTATGCCCAGTCCAGTTCTCTGAACACTGTCCTCGCCCTCAAGATAAGATGGTTTCATCCATACAAAGAAGCATAGTTTCTTGGGATGTTAGGAACCCAACTCCATCTCCACTGCCAAGTACCTTCCCCTCCCCCTTCCCAAACACCAGCAAGGAGAAGAAGATTTGACTCAATAGATACTTTATGTCTCAACTCTCAAACAAAGAGCATTTTAAGTGTTTGTTATTTGAAAACTCTTTGAATAGATTGGTGGTCAGCTTGTTGTATAGTTCAAAGTTATCTTCATTTCATACAGCCACAAGGAAATAATAAAATATATTCTAGTTCCAATAACAGGAATTATGAAACAGAAAGTATCTACAATAATTATACAATTAGGCCTTAGGCACTCAAGTAAATAAACCAAATAAAACTAAGAAAGTATAAATATCAAAAGCATGTATTTTATGCCAACTCTTACAAAACAAAAGAAGAATACCATGAAAGGATGGCAGGCTATACACTCTATTTGTCATTTCTATAGCAGTTCCCTCTAAAGCACGAAAGATCCCAGCCCTGGACATCATCGTCATTCCTTGTCCGATATACAGTCCATTTCTTTCAACATAATGAGGATCTGCTATAAAATAATTCCAATCAGTGTTAGGTAATATGCACAATGAAACGTCTAGGCAGATAATAAAGGTGTTCAAATCAGATATCAATTTCTAAACAAAAAGCAAATAAAAACTGTTGAGGATTTTGTGCAGATTTGTTAATTGTTTTTGTTTATTATTTGTTTAGATAAGAAGTGGGGACCACAACACTCTTGTTGGAACCCTTTTTTTATGATGGAAAACGAGGATATATTAAAAAAGAAAAGCAAATACAGCCTAAAGAGGTGCTGAGACAGCACCTCCATCCAAACTAAGGAGAGGCTAGGCACCCAATGCCCAATATAAATAAAAATTCCCTGAACATCTTACCACCCCAAATTAGAATACAAAAGGAAGCAATCAAGCAAAAACCCAAATCTGGAATCATTCTCTTGAGAGAACTAAACTAAACCCGAGCACCATCTCAAAGCTGCCAAAGGAACTCCAGTCCTCTCCCTTAACCTGTGACATTTCCAGCATTCCCCTCACTTGTCATCAACGATATCTAAAGCCTCCCCTTCATCTTCCTCCCAATTCTCACCCCATCCCCCAATTACTTTCCTCTTATTATTTTCCTGCCTTCTATTTTGTTCAAAGTGTTAGATTGCCTTTCTCATCGATGCTTCTCCCCCTAGGAAGAAAAGACCAAGAGATTTCCCCACAGCTGTCTGTCAATTAGTTTTTTATGCAGCTTTATGTGTTAGTCGCCCTATAAGGGCATATTAGTCATTATAACCTCTTTTTAATTGAAGTACAAATACTAATGGAGAGGGCAGCCAGATCTGATTTGCTCTTTCTTTCTCAACTTCTTCTCTTCTCTTTCTCTTCTTCCACAAGAAACACTTCTTTTCTTTGCAGATTTTTGATTCAGCAGATTTCTACTTGGTATCAGAGCAAGACAAGGGTTTCTTGGAGTTCATCCATGCAGTCCTAGATCAGCCGATTGCATTAGGAGATAAAGGGCTTATCGATCTACTTCAAACTGCCTAGTTCTTGGATTTTTTGGTGGGTTTCAGCCATCAAGACAGTGATCTATGTTTTGGCATCAAAACCAGGAAGAACTGGAATGCAGGGAAGAGTCCTAGTCAAGTTGGACTCTTCATTTTTGACCTAGTATTGGGCGCTTAGACCTTTCTGGACTTCTCTAGGTTTTTTTTTTGATAGGTAAAAGTTCATTAATGATTCATTAGCAGCAAAAATTACAAGTGGGCCCAATACAACTGATCCCTAGTTACTCCTTGCTTAGCTAGATAGTCAGCAAGTGCACTAGCCTCCCTTCCCACCCATTGTATGGTCAAATTCATATGTTGTGTTACCCATTTGAAATTCTTCAATTCATTTCTATAACACCATATCACTGAGTCTGGATCTCTAAGCCACAGCCCACCACCACCTTGGAGTCCCCTTCTATCAAGCCTATCTATTCTGCAATTTTTTGTACACCGTGTAGGGCAGTTTAGTTTCTGGCAATTTCTGAGCCTTCTAGAGAGATCAATTCACTTTTCTCTCTGATGGGAGGTGGGAGGAGAGAGATTTCTCTCCAAGTAAGTTTGTCTTCCACTGGAAAGGTCTTCTACCCTTGTGTGTGAGATCAATCTAATCTTGGAGGCTTTCTACCTGATTATTTTTTGTTTTTCAATTCATTTAAATGGAGGGTTGGAGTACTAAGCAGAAGTCAACTGGTAACCTGGGTCTAAGTGTAGGAAGTATCAGTGATCTTTTGGGTCTAAGGATTATTACCAGTTTACCACAATAAAATTGGATGGTACAAATTATTTAGGATGGGCACAATCAACCAAGATGGCTATTGGTGCTCGTGGGAAATTGGGGTACATTATTGGGAGGAGAAGAATCCTAATACAGATTCCTTTCGAGTACAGGAGAATTACATGGTGCCTAGCTGTGTAATTCTATGTTACCTCACATTGTTAAAAACTTTTTTGTGGGCTAATGCTGCAAAGGAGATTTGAGACAAAGTGATTGAGATCTAATCCTAGAAACATAATGTAGCTAGAGCCTATCAGTTAAGGAATCAGGTGATTAATACAAAACAGGGAGATAGGCCACTTGCTATGTATTTCTCCATGCTAAAAACACTTTGGCAGGAGATAGATCACCTAGAGATTATGGTTTCGGCGAGTATGAAGGATGCAACAGTCTATCAAAAGTTGGTGGAGAAGAATAGGGTCTTTAAGTTCTTGGCTGGACTGAACCCTAAATTTGATATTGTCAGGCAACGCATCCTTTCTAGAGAAAGTGTAACTCTTTCTCAAGCCTATGCCTTTGTGTCTAGAGAGGAGAAAGGATGAATGTCATGTTGAGACAGCCTGGGGTCGACCATTTGACTATGGTTAGTACAGTCAAACCTAAGCCAAATGGAGACAAGGGGAGTAATGAGAACAAGAGAGAGGATAAGTACTTGGTGTGTAACTACTGCAAGAAACCTAAGCCTACCAAAGACACCTGTTGGAACCTCCACCCACATCTTATACCATCTTGGGTCAAGAACAAGAAGGGAAATGCAAATGTAACAATTACTGGAGACTCTTCGGGACCTCTTACCCAGTGTTTTAAAAGCGCAAAGTGCAAAAAAGGCGCAAGGGCCATTTTGCGCCTAAGGCGCAAGGTGAGGCATGCGCCTTTTTGAGGCAAGGCACACAATTTTAAAAAAAATCTAAAAATTCAAAAAAAATCAAAAAAATGCAAAACAATCAAAAATTCTAGTTCTACGAGCCGCCTTTAAAATAAATGTTTTAAAAAAACCTATTATCTAAAATTAAAATACATAAATATAATATGTAAAGCATATTCAAATGAGAATTTTAAAATGAAACCAAACATATAAAACATTTTCAAGCATAAAAAACCCACAAAAACAGAGGGTTAAATATTAATACAAAATTAAAAGGCAACCCGCAAAAACTCATACCTTTAATAAGTTTAACCAAAAGGATCTCCAATCCAATCAAGGAATGGATTGATGTATGAAATGAACTAGGAAACTAGAATATCTCAGATCTATGATACATACCTAGACACTTACAAATGAATGCTCTCTCATGTCAGACTTGTTAATTTTTAGCATTCATAACATAACCTCAAATTGGTGTCATTGTTTCAGATTACCTTATTCAGAGTTTAACAAATAGTTTGTTGTTTGATTAAGCTATACTTCTTACCAGTCTGCAGTCCCTGTAGAACGGTCCCACGTGTAAATCCAACTCCCCATCCACTCTCAAGACTAGATTGCTCCACAGCAACTGAAACTGCAACAGTGTCCCCCTTCTCAACATGAGCACTGCACGCCAATACACCAGGAACAAATACCTACAGACAAGACACCATGGAGAGTTGGAAAGACAAAAAAAAATATTCAGAAATTTCTGTCAGTTGACAAATATTAACATTGGAACTAAATATGACAAAATGAGAAGACTTAAAGTAAAAAGACTAAAAGAGAATCAAGAGCACAAAAAGGAGAAAAGCAAGAATGTTTGATGTCTATAAACTTGCCCCAAAAGTCTGAAACAATGAAGGCTAAAATATCTAAGGATACGACTGTTAAACAATCTTTGGAGCAAAAACTATGATACGTTGAAAGCAACATGTCATGAACAGAGCACATAAACACCAAGCAATTCGAGAAAGAAGATGAAACAACGAGTATAATTATAATGCAGATGCCAGCATCAGATGCATACCTGGGCACCTCGAAGAACAGCCTCTGCACATTTCCGGCTCACAATAACCTCCTTTAGAGGCTTGCCAGGTGCATCACCATATTCAATTGTGTGTGGTCCAGAACCTCTAACGAACACAATATATTCCAATCCAGGTATTTGGCACTTATAAATGGGTTCACGGTGCTTTCTTTCTGAGAGATGGTAAACATCAGATTCCTTCGAGAAGGTTCCATTCTCTTCTCTCACATCAACTTCTGCAGTGTCATTGCTTCCATTAGTACTAGTACAATCAGTAGTATTTCCAAACCCTGATTCCGCTAGAATCGCCACTAGCTTTTCAATTGCAGCATCACTGGTTGTCTTCAGAGTGTTCACGCGAATGCAAGAGTAGCAAGATGGACGCCTACCCACGACAGACAAGGAGTCAAACTAGAACTAACATATCTCAAACTTTGAATATACTGAAGTGAGAAACAGAAGTAAGTATCTAAGCTATAAAGATGTTGGTATTGAGAGATTTGCTTACGTTAGGGCTTTGGAGATTCGAGAGAAATGCTCCGCTCCGTAGGCCTTGATGAAGTACTCCTCGACATGGGGGTTCCAACGCAGAGTGGGATTGTAGCTATAACGCTCACATTGTTCCATCTGCTCAGAAGATTCGTTGAGAGATCAGATACTTTAAAAAAAAAAAAAAAACAATACTAAAAATCGAGAAATGCTAGGTGGTTAATTAGTTGGGGAGCGGAAAGAATGAAGAACCTTATTCAGAGCGGTGCTGAAACTCCTTCGGATGCTTCTCACCAAATCCCAGCCTCTGTTCATTCAAATGAAGGAGACACGTTAGTAAGCAGCGGGCTAGCACTTAGCAGCAAGTAGCAACGTAGAATAGAATTTTTGTGCCGTACTATTGCGGGTCTGTAGCGGTACGCCGTATGGGAGGGCTGAATCTTTGATTGAACTGAGTTGTGTTTCCGTTTGGGAGTTCAGCTGCTTTGAGGATCCGGGCCGGAAGCGGACGCTTGACCGAAAGCCGATTTGGGCTTTCCGCATTATCCACCAAACATAGCTTAAAAGCTGTCCGTATTGGGTAAGTGCGAGAGAGCTTCTGAGTTCTGAGAAAAGGCCTTAACGGGAAGTAGGGGTGTACAATCGGTCGGTTCGATTCGGTTCGGTTCGGTTTGGTTCAAACCGATTATTCGGTTTTATCATTTCTTCTAATCGAATCGAACCGAATTATATTAACCCTAACCGAATTTGATTCGATTGTTGGAACCTGGTTCTACATAAATGACAAGCATTTAATAAATATTATTAATGAAAAGTTAAAATGGCCCCAAAATCCAATGGTTTTAATTAATTAATTAATTATTAATTATTATTAATTAAAAGTTAGAATGACCCCAAAGCCCAATAGTTTTAATTAATTAGTTATTATTAATTAAAAGCTAAAATAGGCCCAATGGAGAATTGAGGAATTGGCCATCTTCAAACATAATTAATGATTAATGAACAATTAATGACTAATAAACAATTAATAATGAGTCTAGGTTTTAATTAACTATTATTAATTGTTCATTAAAAAATATAATAATTAATTAACATAAAATATTAAATAAAACATTAGTATATAATATACTTAACTAAATAACAACATTAATTCGGTTTTCGATTTAGTTTGGTTGAAAATTTTAGTCAAACCGAACTTTAACCGAAAACCAATTTTTAAAAAAAATAAAAACCAAACCGAATCAATAGCCAAATTAACCGAACCAAATTAACTTATTTGCTTTGGTTCAGTCCAATTTTCGATTTATCAACCGAATTTGAACACCCCTAACGGGAAGTGTGTCAAATTCTAAGCAAATAATTGGGTTGGTAGATTTTCCTTAGAGCTAGTAAATGAATTCATTAATAAAGAAAGAGTAGTTTAGAAGGATAGTAAATTTTGGAGTTTGGTCCTTATTGATATTTGGAATAAAATCAAATCAATTTTTTTCCTTATGGCAATAAGGAAGATAAATTTTTGGAGCAAGGGAGCTTCACCATGACATTGACTTATAAATTAAAATGAGGGGTTGACTGCCTTCAAGTGAAATCTCTGAATTGGAACTTGGTAGCAGCGGTGGCCATGAGCGAATTCTTCACGAGCTACTTAAACTCGCCTCGTCAGGCTCACAAACTAGGCTCGAATATATATATATATATATATATATATATATAATAAAAATATTATAATTCTTATTTTTTAAATATTAAAAAGCCCTCCAAAGTTTAAAGTGTTATGCATCTCCTCTTAAATGATAAACTTCCATTGAAGGTCCTCTTAAGGAGGGGTCTTGATATCAATGGTGATTGTAGTAGGTTTGTGTATCCATTGAAGACGTCAAGCGTATTTTCTTTGATTTTATATCCGCAAAACAAATTTGGGAAATTTCAATTCTTAACATTGCCAACTTAAATGGGGTTAATTTGGATATAAAAAAGTAGTGGATTGAAATCTGATGAAGGAAGATTTGGCCCGACCTCGCAATCACTCCACGTGGCAAAAACAAATAGCTCGGCACTTAAAGCAGCGTACCCAGGAAGTAAGCACCAAAGGGAAGAAACTAGCAGTCCGAACTMCCTTCGAGGAGTCCGAACTCCCTTCGAGGAGCCCGAACTCCCTACAAGGATCCCGACCTCCCTACTAAGAGCTCGAACTCCCTACGAGGAGCCCGAACTCTCCCTTAGGCCCCGAGCCACACAAAGCAGTGACCCGAAACTGGCCCGCCTCATGGCAGTTCGGGACTCTCCATGGCAGTTCGGGACTCTCCCCTATCCGAACTCAAGACTTCACCTCGCACACCACTCCAGCACTTCGCCTCCAGGGTGCCGAACTAGACAGACCACACCGTACTTGACACCGAAGGAGTCCGTATCCAGGGGTGGCGCACCTGACTGACTTGGGATCTGACGCTTGACAGCCGCACTTCAACGGCCACTTGCCACTGCCACCTCCACCGCCATCTCCAGTTACAGAGACGGCTTCGACAAAAAGAGCAGTGGCGGTTCTGCCCCAACAGAGGTGATGACACCCGAACTGGCAGAAGCACGAAAGTAATCATACCCGACCTGACAGAAGCTTAGGAGTGAGTGCGCGA
>NW_010729092.1:7162470-7175208 GCF_000365185.1 Nelumbo nucifera | reverse complement strand
ACCTGACAGAAGCTTAGGAGTGAGTGCGCGAGGTGGTTATAAAAGGCTTTCTACCCCCCAAGAACATGGTATGCAAACTTTGCGCTATCTGGTTTTATCTTGCCTTTGAAGGATTCTAACTTGAGCTTCGGAGCTTTTACACCGGGTTTCCCCCCGGAGCTTCCTCATTTTCTCCATTTTAGGTTCCCTGCTACTTAGTTCAAAGGCAAGGTCGTTGACAGTTAAGATCGACCGGATTGCGCACCATCAAAATCCATAAAAAAGATTTGGTTTAGAGGAATCAGCTGAAGGAAAAATATGTGTTTATCATTTTGCATATATGGAATCAATAAAGACGACCCCCCCCTCCTCGAATTATTCTGAATAGGGTTTTTAAGTCTTTCGATGAGTATTAGGTTCATAATGAGAAGCCCAATAATAGCAAAGATATGATGAAAATGAAAAATATTTCATGCCAAATCTAGGTGAAATTAAAATTAACTTCTTGCAATAGGAATGGTCTTGTACTGTTGTTGCCATTACAAGAAACTACTTGGGCAAGGTTTTGCACTATAAAGGATATATCTTACACAATTCTTCAATGCTGCGAAGGCTTGGGCGGCGTAAGATGCTCACAATTTGGCCAAAAATTTCTACGATTGTTCAATCATTATTAAAGGGGATTCGAATCTCATCATAAATTGTCTCAAATGTCCGAGTCCTCCTCTTGGAATCGAAGGAACATTATCTTATACAGCTTGCAGATGAAGGAGAAGCTGGAAGGTAAAGTTTGTTATAGACAAGTGTACTAGGAGGCAAACCAAGCGATGAATTGGTTGGTGAATAAAGCTTATTCTTTATCTAGTGGTGTTGTTTTCTCTCAATCTTTGTATCTTTCGTAGAGATTTAGCTTTTATTTTGTATTTTTTTGGTGAATTTGTGGGGCGTGCTACTCCTATCTTGTGTAACACCTTTTGTTTCTATCCAAAAAAAAGTAAGCCAGAAGCGAGTGCGCTTCAGCCCTCCCAAACAGAGTGCGATTGTACAAGATCACATTTGACTATATGCGATTGTACAAGGTCACATTTGACTATATGTAGACCTGACAAAAAGTTGACTCAACCTGCAAAATTGACCCAACCCAACCCGAAAAAACAGGGTTAGGGTCTCATATTTAGCTACCCAAATGTGAAAACGACCCGACCCAAAAAACTGGGCTGGGTCATGGATCAACCTCCTAACCCGATTGTCAAGTCTAATTGGGATTATTTATGCATTGTTAGAAGTTTCCACTCTTTAATTTTTTCTATTTAGTCTTTACTTTTTATTGTTTACTCTTTAAATTGTTAAATGTTCAGGTTTTTTATTTTATATTTGGAATTTTAAGGTTCATTGTTTTAATTTTGACATTTTTTATGTAATTTTTCTTTATTTTTTAAATTTCAATTATTTTTTGGAATGACCCAAATTGACCCATGGGTCAACCCTAACCCAAACATTTAGGGTTAGGGTCTAGCATTTGACAACCCAACCTGAAGTTCAAACCGACCCAAAATCAACCCAAAGTACATTGACCCAACCCGAACCCGACCCACCCAACCCAATTGCCAAGTCTGACTATATGGGCTTTCTGACTTTTTCACTGAACATGATTCATATGTTTTTTCGCATGGGGCTCACCTCAAAAAGTCATTAGCACATAGTGCCTGTTTGGAAGAGCTTTTCTGCAATGGCTACTCCATGCTCGGCCTAAAACACTAAGCCCGACTTTTTACAAGTTAGGTTCGGGCCCAAAACACTAAGCCCGACTTTTTACAAGAGCTTTTCCTCTTCTCTTTTTGTTTTTCAAGTCATGGTGAGATCTTTTAGCATTATTCAGTTTTGAGGTTGCTTAATATAAATAAATAAATTTTATCATTTAATGAAAATTAAAAAAATCTCCTTGCCCAACTTCTTGATTGAGTTTCAAGCTCAGCTTGGGCTTAAACATGTTTAATTAATATAGAGGCAAAGTTTAGCCTTGCCTAACCCATGAACATGACTAGTCAATGATTTTGAACCGTCATTGGTCCAGACGGTCGGACCATCTGGATCGGAAACCGTTTAGGCGATTGGTTCTATTTTACCCTAAATCCGACATTTGGTCAAAACCGTTGAATTAGTCAACGAACTGCTGACCCGGACGGTTTGACTGGTAAACCGTTCGACCCGGAGAACGGTTTGTTGCTCAGATCTCAAATCTGAGAAATCTCAGATCTGTCTTTCTCACGCGAGAAGGTGAGAGAGAGAGAGTGAGATCTGAGACTAAGAACACCGCCACTGTTTCCACTATAGTTCGCCATCATCGTCACCGTCACCGCTACAAGCTTGCAAGTCCTCCTCCTCCTCCTCCTCCTCCTCCTCCTCCTCTTCTTCTTCTAAACTTTTTCAGTTCAGCCGACAGTTTTCTTTCAAGTTTCAACCCTTATTTTCTCTTATATAGTATGCCTAATATTCCAATCTAATGGGTAAGATGCTCAAACCATTCAAACCGTTTGACCCAGATGATCGAACTGCTGACCCAAAAATTGGTGGCCAAAACGGTTCCATTTCCGGGTCAGTTTTTAAAACCATATGCCTAGTTATGGGTAAGCCATTTGAAGCATTATCTGCCCTACCTCTTTGAATAGCATATATGAATGCTTCAAAGTAGTTGAACTATTTGGTTAAAAACAAACCGAAATTTTAAAAACTGAAATAAAAAATAAAATCCAAACTAAAACCAAATTACAAGAAAACCGAAATAATCAAAACTGAAATTTTCGATTTTTGGTTATTTCAGTTAAAACTGAATTTCATTAACATATACTATATATAATATATTAATATATAAATATATATCATATTATATATTATATGTTATATGTTATATGTTATATGTTATATGTTATATATTACATATTATATAATGAATCTTGGTTAATTCAGTTTTTTTAGTTAACTGAATTTTTAATTCCGAAAATCGAAACCAAATTTTTTTACTCGATTTTTCGGTTTTAATCGAAAATTGCTCACCCCTACTCGTAGGCAAAGCCTTCATTCTCAATCGAAAAACACTCTATAATAGCATTCATTATTTAGTGTCGTTCCAAGTCCCACATTGCTCAAGAATGGGAGTGGAGGCCTTTCCTTCATCTATAAAAGGATAGGTAAGCCAAGCTAAACCAACTCTAAGAATTAAATGAGGCCTATGCCTTTTTTGTGCATAGGCCCAAAGTTTAGCCAAACCCAATTTACCATGGGCTTGTGCCATTTTTTCATATATTTCATTTCATTTAATTTAATTTAATTTAAAATTTAAATAATTAAATTTTATTATTAGATGTTATAGTCCCGAAAATGCCCATAAGCCTGGCCCAGACCCATGTAGGGTCGGGCTTGGGTTTGCAAACTAAGCTCAGGGTTCTGGTCGGGCCTGTTCCTGGGCTTAGGTTAAACCACTTATCATTAGTGCCAAATATATGCTATTTGGTCCAACTAGCATATATGAATTCTTACATGTGTTAACTAATTAATATTTGTTTATATGTTAACATTTTTATATTTTATATAAAATAACAAACATTTAGTATAAAATAAAATATAAAATATTATATTATAATATATATTTAAAAAAATATATTATATTATATTGCGGGTCCGGTCAGGGCCAGGCTTGAAGTGTTGGGCCCAAGCATGTCTCAAAATTTTCTGAGCTTGATGTTTGCATACAAAACCCTGACCCATGCCCGAAAATTTACGGGTTAGGCCAGGTCGGGCCAGGAATGATCACCCCTAGTTGAGTTTGCTAGAAGAATGAGAGTGGAAGCAGGTGGGGGATTGAACTTCAAATGACAGCTATGAAGATGGAGAATAGCCCGGAATATGGACAATGAATGATTTAAGATGACGACGGAGGAAGAAAGGGGAAAGAATGGGTCTGGTGCACGCCAACGATTACTATGGATGGCGATTTGCAAGTATCATAATCAGTTTGGTGGGGAAGACAGCGAAGGGGAAGGTCATTGTAAAAGTGGGGTCCGATGGGGATACACATGTGAAGGGTATTTTTCGAAGTTTTTAAATATATAGGTTGAGGTGGCAAGTGTCAAAGTGTCATGCATCTTGGCATAAACAATTCTGCCCTGGCCGAATCGGTAAATTCCCATTTTTGGTAAGAGGGTCGTCATTCATCTAGGCTATGTTTGGTTTGAAGGAAAAGGTAGGGAAAGGTTTTCCTGCATTTCCCTACTTTTTTCTTCAAACTAAACATAGCCTTAGGGCTTGGATTTTTTTTTTCTATTGACTCGCTCTGCATCTCTCTAAACACCATTTGACACTTATGTCTTCATCATATCACCTCTCTCTTTCTCCCTTTCCCCTTCTCTATAAAATTATAGAGATTTTTAATGTTTTAGGAACGATTTTGGCACGTATTTCTACAATCTAACTTTGCAACAAGCCACCTATAAGAGAGTAGATAGGTTATTGTTGAAACAAGTGCTAAATATTGTATCTCTAAGGACCATAGCCTCATGCAAGACAACAACCTCATACATTATTTCGCTTGGACTTAATCAAATCCACTATTAGGACTTGTCGGCATTGACCCTATTTTGTTACGGTAAGCCTACCCGAACGTAGTCATGTAGTGAGTCTCTTGTAGGGGACAGGATCTGCTCCTCACAAATGGACGCCTCACACGCACATCTACCGTACATTGGGAGTACCTCCTGTGAATAATAATTAATAAGTACAAAAAATGTTTCCCATGCATGGTAGGATGTGCATGTGAGGCGCCAGATGTGAGGAGCAGATCTGGTCTCTACAAAGAGTGATTGAGGCATGATTGACACATGTACCTAGATTGTGCCACGTGGTGGAATCATGAGAGAGGCTAAGAAAGTTGCATGTGCTAGTACCTAATATTCTCATGACATCCATCTTCACTCAGGGTGCTCCAAAGCATGCATGGGACAATACAACAGTGCCCTTAGGATACACATCCTCATTTGAGGGCAAGGTTCAAAGTATCAGAAACGTTAAATGTATTAGAAAGGCAATTTCAAGAAATATATCGGGAAACATCTTAGAAAACACAATAAATATTATAAATATGTATGAAAAAATTATAAATACTTCAATGAATCATAAAATTACATCAATAACACAAATACAAGTCCTTAATGAGGTATACATACATTAAATTAATATATTTTAATGGTTTTATGGAGAAATACATTGTAGTTAATTATAATTTCATTAGAAAACTCGTGCTTAACTATAATTTATAAATTATAATTCTTAAATTTTAAGGGATGGAAAAACCCAACTATCATATCCAAACACAAAACATGCATTTGCACAACTTATAAGCGGAAATATAATTAATAATTACTATTTATTTTTATTTTTAAAAAATATAAAAAATGAATAAACATTGTACAATATATTAAAAAAAATATTGAAGAAGAAGTTTCAATTACTCTATGGATATGATAAATCACCCATAGATCTATAATATATTCAATCTTTGTGATTAAATCATAAAATATAATTAATTAATATTTATTTTTAATTCTAAAAATATAAAAAAAAATCAAAATAATATTGAAGAAGTTTCAATTACTCTGTGGGTATGATAGATAGCCCACAGATCTAAAATATATTAAGTCTTTACAGGTAGATAAAAAACACTTTCAATTTTTTTCTTCATAAAATTTCCATAGATCTACTAATAATACAAAAAAAAAATGTGATTTTGAACACAAGAAATGTAGATCAACATAGGCATATTTCAAGGGAAAGAAAGCTTCTTCCTCCCTTTATTTTTTTTTTCATTTTTTGTCTGTATCTTTTCCGTAGCATATCGACTAATATGCCCAATACACCATTGATACATCCCCGATACATGCCTGATATAAGTCTGATACGGTGGGAAAAAGATGATACAACAGTTTTTCCATGATATATTGTGTTGAACTTTAAAGTATACAATACAATATACCATGAATCGAGCATATCATGTCAAAATTTGAAACCTTGCTTAAGGAAGACCTAGGATTTATTGTCTCCACCCACCATGCTTGAGAATATTCTAGAGGGCTTTGAGCCATGCATGTTTTCGCAGAAATACTACCCTATTAATAGGAGACTTGGGCTCTTAAGCAAGGACCATGGTTTTTAAAATCGATCAGGCGACCGAACCGGTCATGGGTCCGGTTACTGATCGAACGGTCGGCCTGTTCTGACAAAAAAATTAAAAAAATTGAAAAACGGCTAAAACTGTTTCAAACCGGTCAAGTGACTGGTTCCCGGTTTTTTCGGTCTGATTTTGAAAACCATGGCAAGGATTTTTGGAGGCTTCACCTTTCTGACCTCCCTCTCAAGACATTCTCAATGGTCTAGCATATCATATTCAAGATTTGAACCCATCCTTCAAGACCCACAAACTATCCTTATCCTAGCGGCTTATACCATTGGTATTGTCTACACTGCTAATGGGAGATTCATTTGCTTGCAAGTCTCAAGAAATTGTTATGGAAAGAAGAATGTTCTTGATCCATATGCTACTAACAAGAACAAGCCACCGTCGCACTACCAATCTTTCTTTCTGCATTCCCCCAATGGCAAATGGAGGTCTTCAGCTAAGACCCTAATTAAATCATAGATGGTTACTCTAGAGATGTGTAGCCACAACTACTATGTGGCGGGTCGACATTGCCACAAATGCGGCGGGTCGAGCAAATGATATTGGCGAGAGTGACGCAAGGCCATTTAACCCAACTTGATCCAATAACAATAGTTTAGTTGGTTTCAGGTTCGGTCAAGTTGCAAACAACTCTAACCCAAGTCAAAGTGAAGTCAAATTTAGGAATGTCAACATGGGTGGGGATGGGCCGGGTTTTACATATCTCATTCCCAACCTTGAACACATATACATCGCCTCATACACACCCCATACTCCTGATGAGACTAGAAATCCCAACCTCATCCTCATGGGAAAAGAGATCCCCAAACCAAAAATTGAACCCAAAGTTTTGGATCAGTTGCTTGGTTGTAGCTATTTTGATTTATTTGATTTGGTTTTTAGTCGAATAAATCGAATGCTCACCTCTAATATTAAGTCAATTACATTATAGATTACAACATAAACAACACAAATATTATTACAACAGAAAGTTAGAAATGCATAAATGACACGAGGGATGAGAGGACTGCTATATCTTTGGACTTTGGGTTATAAAGAGGGTAGGGTTTGGAGGGAAAACAGGACGAGAGGGTTTGGATCTCTTATGTTTTTTGTCCATCCTTGCTTCCACCCAGTAACTATGGTTTTAGCAAAAAGTTTTGTGAAGGAAGAAAGGAGGACCCCCAACCTTTATAATTTGCTATGCCCCTGGCTTCAAACATGAGCCTTTAGATCGAGCCCATTCAATTTTTGACAAAAGCCCACCTAATTCACCCAAGTTGCACCGCATAGGCCATAGAAAAGGATGAAAATATGACACAACAGAAAATTTCAATCCACAATGTAGATGTCACTCGTTTGTTTTGGTGTTGTGTGTGTCTGAAACCCGAACCCAAAGCAACATAAAATGCTAACTTTGGCCAATGAGTTGCAGCCCTAGACTCGAGTGAGAATTGTTAAAATTCGAAAGGGTCTGAATGGTTGGACACAATACAGCGTACACAAATACAAAGTGTATGTAAAGTATAAATACAAATATGTAGAGTGTAAAACCTTGTATTTTGTATTGTTGTACTCTATTCAAACTTAGCTATATCATCACTAGTAAGCATGACAAATGCAAACATATTTCATATAGAACCTTCTAGATTAGCCGCCCATATAGTGCTCCTTCCACATCAGCCATTGCTCACCATGCAGTACCCTTTTTTTCTCCCCTATTCAGTCAATGCTCTGGCTTGGTCAATTTATCTCTTCTTTTGTGGATCATATCTTATTTCAGCCATGTGGATGGATGATGTGGCCTCCACTAAACAAAGGAGCCCTCGAGATTGCTCATGCCTTAATTCAATTCCTCAGTCCATAGTTCTTCATCCACTTTTGGCTTTTGCATGAACCTTTGCAAAGTCATATCTGCAGTTTAATTAAACTTCAAAATTTCAGTCCATTAGCAAAGCCTTTGGTTTCAGTGCAAATCTTTAGTAAATTTCATGGTTTTTAAAACCAACCCGGAGACTGAACCGATCAGAGGTCCGGTTACCGGGTCAAACGATCGGCCCGTTTTAACAAAAAATAAATAAATAAATAAAAAATGGTCAATACCGTTTGAATGGTTAACCACCCGGGTCAGTGGTTTGTTAACCAAAATCAATGATTTTGGGAAAAATCGAAAGCAATCACCTGACCGGTTCCCGGTTTTTCCAAGTCCAACCGTCCGGTCCAGTTTGGTTTTGAAAACCATGATGAACTTTGTTACTCACTCAACGGTTCAAGGCCAGCCTTCTGCCGAATACGCATGAGCGCCTCACAGAGCATCAGAGCATGTAATATAGCATATCTCAACCATGTATTGAAAATATCTCCCCATAACAAGTACAGAAGATATTTCCTGGTGAAATTTACCTATGGGGCATGCTCTGTGGGGCACACCAATCTGAACTTACTGCTGCCTGCCTGCCCCAATTTACATTGGTGGGGCCTTTTGGCTTTCCTCGGGCTGGCCCAGGCCCCCGGGTTGGGGCAGAGCTTTTAGATGCTAGCATGCCGCCCCTTTCTTTCTTTGCCTTGGGAACGAAGGAATTGCCCACCTGGGAATGCTTCATTCATGTCCTCCTTGGTTTACCTTTTACTTTCCATGCTTTCTACTAATTTGGCTTCAATCCTAATCGTGTCTGCCTTTATTTAATTATGATGTCCCAATCATACAAACTTTGTTTGCTTTACATAATAAAGCTGACACCATTCACCAAACAGGAGCATTAGTAAAAGCTTAAAGCTAGCAATGCCACCATCTCCAACCCATTTGCAGATAAAGCTGGTTGGAAAGAACCAGAAGCACGTTAAGTATTTCTGTCCAACAATTTGGAAAGGTTGTCGGAGGCTTCATGCCGAAATAGAAGTGATGGTGGGAGGATGAATTAGGGTCCTCAATTCTGTTTCGGTAAAAAATAAAGGAGAACAAATGGTTTCTATAAAATTGTTATTTTAGAGTATTTGATCTCATGTCAAACTATGGTGCAGTTTAGAAGAAATGTAAATACAAATATGTAGAGTGTAAAATCTTGTATTTTGTATTATTTTATATGTATTTATATTGTATATATTTATATTTATACTTCTTCCAAACTGCAGTTGAAATCAACCCCCCACAAGATAGTTTCCCACAACGTCCCATAGCACATCCTTACCGTGTATTGGAAACATCTCCCGATTATGCTTCATCATTTCTGGTATTGGGAGATGTTCTCAATACAGGGCGGGGATGTGCTGTGAAATATTGTGGGAAACTATCTTGTGGGGGGCTGATTTGAACTCTCCAAACGAGTCTATAATTCAAAAGTATTGCAATATATTGTATCTTATTTTATGATGCATATTGATTTTTGAAGCAGAAGAGGCATTAATAGGAGACATCTGTCAAGATTAAACAATGGTGATCTAATAGGCAATTGGGCATTCACTGAAAGTGGAAAACAGATTATGGTGTAGAAAACAAACTTATTTTCAAACGAAGGCTGAGTTTGAAAGAAATACAAATGCAAATATGTAGAGTGCAAAACCTTATAGTTTGTATTATTTGGTATGTATTTACACTATACATATTTGCATTTGTACTCTTTCCAAACTGAGCCGAAGGAATAATAGTTTCTTTTACTTATGGCCAAACAATAAAAAGAAACTTGTTTCTTTGATTTTTTTATTGGCAAAATCTAATTGTATTGTAAAACAAAAGACATGAACCAATGATAAAGTTTAATCATAATATTGAACCTCATGCTAATCTAATAGGCAATTGTCAAAAACAATAGGAGTACTTTAAGACAATACTTAAATAGTAGGGGTAGAGTTGGTCAACTTCCTAAACCTAGGGCTATTCGTAGGTCGGGTTGGGTCGGTTTACTAGTTTTCTTTCAACTGAACCGGCCTGGTCAGGTTACCTAAAGATTAAACCAAAACCGGTCCTCTATTAAGCAAAATCGACTTGGTCGATTTAGGTCGGTTTGGGTCAGTTTTGGTTTAAATATATACATTTCCAAAATATATATTTCAGCTTTATATATATATATATTTAAAACTAAAATATACATATTATATATAATATTTCAGTGAGAATATATTTATTGGAAATGCATTTAAAACTGAAATATATATTTCGGAATATACATATTATATATAATATTTCAGTGAGAATATTTTTATAGATAACTCGGTTCAATTCGGTTCAGTTTTGTGAAAACTGAAACCAAACTGAATTATCAGTTTATCCATCTTTTCAACCCGAAACCGACTGGTGATGAAAAAAAACCAGCCAAATCAGATTGGATCGAACCGAATTAGTTGGTTTAATCGTTTTGAATTTTTTTGTAAACATTCCTACCTAAACCTTAGAGATAGTTTAAGAAAATTATCATTAATATAATGTATATCGGCCGACACGATCCAATATGTTACTTTGATCGTTGAATGGACCAATACACCTGGGTTGACAAATATATGAAAACCAATTTTTGCGATCCTATAAAAAAGTATATATTTTGCAAATGTTATTACAAATATTTGTTAATGAAGCATAATTGGGCTCTGTTGTCTTTTATTTTTCTTCTACTTTCATTACCACATGTGATGAAAGTTTCATCTCGTTCTTTATATTTTAAAAGACAACTGCTTTTACTAGTGCATGCCTTTGCCTTTCATTGCTTTGCTTGGTTCCTTTGTCTTCCAAGTTCCAACTAATGAAGAGATTACGACAAAGTGACAAACCCAATTATAATTAGTTAGAGCAGAGTCAGAGTAAATGGGTCGGTTCCTACAACAACCCGATCTCCGTGTGTGTTGACAGAGAGACCCGATTTCCTTGTTTGCGTCTCTCTGAGTAAAATAGGCTGATGTAAGATTTCAATCCAACGGTTCAACGGACTAGTAGCATTAAGATCCACTGTCCTTGGTTGAGTACATGTGCGCCTCGATGAGCCTCAATAGTACCAGAACGTGCATCCGAATAACTGAATCCCTTTTTTTCCCGGGAAAATGAAACACTACAAAAAGCAGCTCTGATAGTGAGTCCAGACAGAACCGCAAAAGTTTCATCTCACCATCCCACTTCGTTCCATTTTTCAATGTTATTTAATTCCATCAGTCTGCACACAGAGAGATAAGCTAGAGAAAAAGGGAAAAGTTCAAATCTTCTTTCCGTTCACCAAAAGGCCAAAAAGAAGAAAGCAATGGTGATTGGAAGTATTTACTCTTGGTCCATGTTGTGGGAGGCGAAACTTTGGAGCCTTGAGCAATGGCAGAGATTGTACTTGCAGAGTCCAGCCACAGAAGGAGAAAAGCCTCTCCCAAGCCTCTTTCAAGGTCGAGAACAGAAGGTTACGTTCCGGAACCGTTTGACAGCGAGACATTGCCTCCGACTTTGTCTTCAGAAATTCAACGGTTCCTTCGCGTTGCAAATGAGATACAATACGAGTCACCTCGCGTGGCCTACCTGTGTAAGCTAATTTTATGGTTCTGGAAAGTGGTTTTTTCGTTGGTTTAGTTAATGGGTGTTCGGATGCTACATATAATGAAATCGTTTAGTTTTGGTTGTTCATAGCACTTGGATGTGTAAATTGTTCCCCTAGAATTGAGTCACTATTGAAATGATAAGATAAGATAGAAATATATTCAGCTATTCACATCCTATTATGACCTTATTTCTAGTTTTATTAACATTGTCACAGTCAATCCTTATTTCTAGTTAAAGTGAAATGATTTCATTTGGTAACATTCCCAAATGCTCCATTGAGGACTTGGTTTTTCTTCCTGAATGATCTTTCTCTTCCCTTCTTACTTGGTTCTCTTTCAAATTGAAATGACGTCGATGGTTTAGGTTCATACTGGCAATTGAAGTCCTTCTTAGTAGAGCCACCCAAGTTTCATAATTTGGTGGTTACAACAAAGTATAACTTGCTTCTTTAAATATTTAAACAATAAAGACTACAATATTTCTGTAGGTTAGCTTGCATTGAGTAATGGCAATTGTGAGTTCTAACTTCTTATCTTTAATACAGGCATTTTTATTTTTAATTTGCTATACACACATATTGGTGCATACTTACATACATATTTTTAATTTGGCTTACATGTGCAGGCCGCTTTCATGCTTTTGAAAGAGCACATAACATGGACCCTAGTTCAAGTGGCAGAAAGGTTCGGCAATTCAAAACTGCCCTTCTTCAGCGACTAGAACAGGTATTTAATGTCTGCATTCGAAACTGAAGCTTGTTTCATTGAGATGCTATTCTTTTTTTAAACTTCTCTACATACATAAAAGTTCCATTGCTGGATGGGTTTGCAAGGACATAGCTTGCTGCAAATGTTGTTGGCATGTGGTGGAAGATGACTTTGTTAGAGTGAGCCGAATAGGGGTAGTTTAGTAATCTCATGTCAGTTAAGTACTTTGCTTATGTGACTATTTTATTAGAGTACTCTGCCCCACACTTAAGTGAGGGCAGTTTAGTCTTTGTAAGTGTAATTAGAACCTAATAAACATAAGGGGGTCGACTGAATGG